>VWZT01014693.1:547-156322 GCA_013397055.1 Pachycephala philippinensis
GCCTTGGACCTGGAATAAGGCTGCGATCCTCGCGATCAGGGGGATGTTCCCCCTCTAGCACAACCACAGAGAACTTTATTAACCGAACTGCTCTCTGGGAAGAACTCCGGAGAACTCAGCCGGGGAAGCATGTTTTAACTGGCGGGTGGGGAAGGGGAAGAGCGAACCAACAACCAACCGGTATACAGGGAGTGGGAGGAACCAAGGGTAACAAAACCAATGGGAACACACTAGGGGCGGATACAACTGTAGGGGGCCAGCCAGGGACTGAACTAGGATGAAGCTTCTGGAAGGAGGGGCGGGGTTTCTGCCCGGGGGGCGTGGCCTACAAGGCGGGCTCCTCCTCCTGATACGCCTCAGGGGCGTGGCTTCCCCGAGAGGAGGCGGCGTCTGATCCCGAATCATCATGATGCCCAGCATCACATGGTGACAGGAATTACATTTTAAACAGAAATTTTACACTGCATAGACACATAACTATGATGTTGAGAGTGAGTTTGTGCTCTAATCTGACCATGGGCATCTTGAAGGTTCCTTGTCTTCCCTTATTTTTAAGGAATTCCAGAGTTAGGAATCTTGTGACATCATGAGATGAAGTATTTCAGCACTTCTTTACCTTTTTTGCAAGATTTTTTTTTTCCTAAAATCTAAGCTGGTTGATGCTGCAGTTTAACCACAATTCTCTGCTACTGCTCATAGTGCAGATGTGAGGAGTAGTAGCTCATCCTCCTTACCTTCAAAGCAACCTGTAAAGGTTTTTTTTCCTTTCTGTGCCTTCTGAACAAACCCTCTAAAAACTGTAGCAGTATAAGCATTACCCCAGTACACAAAGTTCCCAAATCTTTCATAAATGTCAAGAAATAGATGAATTCCACAGAAAAGGATGATTTTTGATCCGTGGTATTTTCATTGTAACAAATGTTATCATGACTGTTTTCTGTCATGGTTTTCCTTTATGTATCTCATGATACATTTTGCTTCAGCTGATGAGTTTTTAAAATCTTGAATTTATATTTTGTCTTCAAGGCTGTATAATGGGCATGAAATGTCAGTTAAACACACCTGGGTTTTTTTATGGTTTCCTCACTACAGTTGTACAAAGTTCTTTTGTAAATAGTTTCAAGTAATGCTGTAAACAAATCAGCAGATTCACTTAGACTTATCCTTTAAATTCTTCTTGTGTAGATTAAGTATCAACATTTTTTATGGTTCATAGAAGCCACTAATTAAGTAATACACTAATAACTTCAGAAATCTATTCTGTTGCTCCAACAGTCTTTGGTTGTTGCTAATTACCATCTCATTAGTCCCTATTTTACTGTCAAAACATGTTCATGAAGTGTTTCTTCTTAATGTAGCTAATATTTCTTCTATGGTAGCAATCTCATTTGGGTTGATTTTCTTTTTCTTTCAGAAACCAAATACATCAGAACTGTTAACAGTTTCCCCCTTTTTCCCCCCATATGACTCTGACATTGCAACTTAATGAAAAAATACAGATTAATAGACAAAACTCCCGTTTAATCCAAAGAAGAAACTCTTCTTTAGATATAACAATCTGCTAGTTTATTCAGTGTATTTATGCATTCTTTTTATAGACCAATTTAGTAACTGTTTTCTTCTCACTTTTTTTTTCAACTTTTAGGTTTCCAAGTTCACTCAGAAAAAAAGAAACATTCAATGAAAGAAATAGCCTTCTTAAATACGAAAAGAAAATGGCTGATCTGAGATTTACAAATATATTTTTTAATGCTTTTAAATAGAAGCTATATGCAAAAATCAGTATAAATTTTATGAGATCATGAAAGATCAAATGTTGTTACAGGCTTGCAGTCAAGTCTACCAAATAATCATTATTCTGAGAAAGGGAATGCACATCGATGTAATCTCTTAGAATAATCTCCAAAATAACTCTAATCCTGAAAATAACTTTTTTGAATTTGTGGAAGGATAATGAAAAAAGAAGAAAGTATTAGGTGAAATACTTATAATACAAAATCAGAGTAGATAAAAATACCCTTGATGCCGTTTTGATGTTTGTCTTTTTTCTTTTGCATATTTTCTGTATTCTTTGTGCACAGATTTGGAGCCCTGTAGCCTATTATTGTATTCTAGCTAGTTTCCCCAGTACTTTTCCATGCCCTTTCCCTAGGCAGAAAGACAAAACATATTCCAAGGGCCCCTATCCTATCTTGGTTCTCCCTGGCTACCAAGGTTGAAAAACAGCTCTTTGACACATTTGCATCAACAAAGTACAGTCCCATCTGAGGGGAGAAGGCTTAGAAGGGGCTTGACCCGGAGGGGGGAATTGCATCATCATTTGTGCTCCTGATTGGTGCTCTTTGTCAATTATGCTAATTTACCAAACTTATAAAACCATGTGCACCCCCGTGGGGGGCAGGCTTTTGTGGGCCTTCTCCATAACTGCCCCTGGAGGCCTCCAAATAAAGATCCACTTTTATATTACCTCCTTACTAAAATTATCTTGAGTTTCATTTCCAGGTTGAAAAAATCACTTTCACTCATGAAGGGGATAAAATTTTATTGTTAGAAAATATTTCTGTAAAAAATAAAAAAAGTTGACAAATGAAGTAGTACAATAAAAACTATACATGGTGTTAAGCCATAAAGATATTTTGCACAAATATAAGCACATAGGCACTCTGAAGTGGGATTTTAAATGCAGACTTTTTTTTTTTCTGAAAAAAATAAATAGAGTTCTGCTTTCTCATAAGAAGTAGTGAACCCTGAATTCAGAAGGACAATTTGGAGAACATTATCAGAAATGTCATTATGGCTTAGGAAGTAGAAGCTCTGAGTTGTTATGAACTCAACCAAGATCTGAGGGCTGGTAGTGCCTGACATATCCACTGACCTGAGAATGCGTTCAGCTGCCTCATTTTCCTCTTGTTCCCAAGACTGTGACTGATAGTTATATAGTTATTTAAATTCCTCTCTCTGTCTTTATACAATAAAGTATCTGAAGTTTTAAAAACCCCTCCTTATGGAATGAAAAGGTAGTTTGAAAAATAAAAATCTGAAATATTTCTATGGCTGCATCCATTTCTGATGTCAATGCTCTGATTGTTATCTGGGGTTTTTCTTAAATGCCACCCATGCAGTGGCTTTGTGCAAGTATTGGATAAGGTGTTCATTAGAGGTAGCCACATTTTCAATCACAGTGGGTACTAGTAAATTCTTAATAAATTAGAATATGTCATGAAAGATTTTGTCAATGTTATTTTTTTTCATTATTTTAATTATATAATTTTACTTCATACGATTCAGAGCAAAAGTTTATTTCTGTGCCAGATTTCAACATTTTGGAATTTCCGAAGCCTGTGGAAGAGGGAACGAGTGTGCATTTAGTTTGGCTTCTAACACTGGTTATGTAAATTGGGGTTTTTTTCAGTGTCCTGAATTGAGAAGAAGCAACAGAAATATTTGGGGCTTATAATATGATAGCAGAACTAAGAGAGAATGTGAGATGCAAACTCACATTTTAGGGGTTTGGTTTGGTTTCTTTCTATGTGTATAGCTTTTATATTATTAGGTAGATTGCCTAGGTATTAAAAAATAGCATTTTGCCCCAACTATTTTTGTTTGTTTGATGAAATGGGAATGTGTGAGCATATGTCAGACTATGTCGCTTAAGAAAGAAGGTATGCTTCAGTATTTGATAAAAAACATCTATCAGATGTTTTTCAGAAAGGTTGTATATAATTAATTCATGTGTTTGTGATTCCTGATATAATATTATGAATCAAGAATGAGACTTCTCATTACACCAGCTGGGTGTTTCAGTGCATGTAGAACTGATGCTGTTCAGCTTATGCTCAGGCTTCACCCATGGAGTTGGCTGGCATTTCATGTGTTGAGGGAGTAGGGACAGTGGTTTTTCATTCTTTTTGGGGTTTTTGGATGTGTGTGTATAATTTAGTTCTTTCTCATTGAGCTGTTACGGTGAAGAATCTCAAGGTTTATTATTGTTTACTCTAGTCATTCCACAATAGTTTGTAGATGGACAACAAAATTGTGGCCTTCCTGATTTTCTCCAACCATCTCTTTTCTCATCTTTCAAAATGACAGCTTGTGCAGCCTCTGTTAGCACAGGAATACCTTTCAAATGCACATTTATCTCCATGTTATTCACTTTACTTAAATATGTAGGCTATGTGAAAATTATGATCTGTTGCAGTGTTTTTTGCCTTCCTAAGGCTGATAAAGAAAATTCTAATACAGATGATAACTTGTTTTGTGCTAAGAGGTAGTGAGTGTTTACATGAAAGAAGTAACAACAGGCATTCATAAAGTGACAGCAGCATCCAAACTGAAAAGTTTTGATGATACTTGTATAAGTAAGGTGGGCAAAGACACATCACATGCACCCAGTGGCATATGACAGGAACCTTGTGCTGACACTGAAGTCAGAGTGAATCTCGGGCATTTTGCACTTACGTTCTAGTTTCACACATGGTGTTTCACAACAGGGACTGACTAATGTGATAACCTCACACCAAGGTGCAGTGTCAGCCTTGAAATGAAAGGTGGAGTGCGCTGAGCTCCCAAAGGGTGCTGCCAATTAGCACATTCTGTAATGGGGTCTTGCTGTCATGGGATGAGAGGTTTATTTCCTTCAAACAGAAAAATATGCAGCCTCCTTAAAGATCTTCTTCTTGAGAACTGCTTTATATTTTCTGAGTAGGGAACAATTAGGCAAAATGTCATGTTATAAAGCCTTAAGATTCTGATTCTAGATAGAGCTATGTGTGGTTTATTTTCATATTTCTTGATTAGAGTGGTAAATAATAGTAAACTATTCCAGTATTTAGGTCTGAGGGAATTTTTGCCTTCTTCCTACATAATTTTCATTCTTTTGCCTCCCCCTCCCTTAATTAATGGGGCGTATAAAACCACTTGGTGTTTTGTGTATGCAACACTAAAAGTAAACTAAATTTTATCAAAACTTGATAGCATATATATGTTTTCCCAACTGATCACATAATTACTTGGTAGTTGCATATTCACACATGTGTAAATGTATTACAAAAAAAAAAAAAAANNNNCAAAAAAAAAAAAAAAGAAGCAGCAGCCCTGGAAATGTCATCTGTTTACATCATAGAAAGACATTTAATCTAATTCTGCATAATAATGAAGAAAACTGTTCTACAAGTATTTACCTTGCTTATGATTTACTGAAATATCCAGAACTACAGGAGAAAAAAGCCTAGAGTAGCTCTGGCTGTTTTCCCTTTAAACAAATAACAACTTTTAGGAAGTTTCCCTTTTTCTTTTACGCTTTCTTTAGAGTTTCTATATGCAACTGTTTTTCCCCTAAAACAATACTTTCTTCATAAGATGTATCTCTTACACCTCACAGTTCAGTAAGAATATGTTTTTTATGGAGTTCTCTCTGTTACGTGTGACCTTTGGGACACACAGGAAAGCATGGACTTTTCTGGAGTTGATGAAAGCATACATGGTAATTTGGGGATAGAAGGAAGAATTCTATCAGTGTGGATGTTTATACATGCTGATTAAAAAAGCTAGCATTCATATCAAATCAAAACAAAGGTGAATTTAACAGAATATCTTTTCTGTAACCCTGCCTGTTTCTGGGGTCAGAGTAGAAAATGAGGACAATTATGTACAGATACCACCTCTTAATACTATCCTTGCTTCCAGCAAATTGTGTCTTTCTAAACCAATGGTGATCCCTTTCTATGTAATAACTACTGTGAATTTTTTCCTCTGTAGCCATGTCCTGCTGCTCTTTGCACACAACCACCTACAACAAGAAGTTTTCAAGATGTTTTTACGTGTTTTGTGAGAAACATCCTGGGTTTTTTTTTTTATTTTAATTGCAATTTTGTTCTACTTATGTTTGAAAATTCTCCTTCATTTATTAGAAAATGTTGTAAATAGTTCAGGACAAACAAGGCTAGTCCAAATCTTAGCATCATGGATCCCCGCCACCTTATTTAGGTGCAGAAGTGTAAATGCAGATCCCAGTGTGGCTATCCAACCCCTCAGATCCATGCAGTTTTTCACAGGAATATTGTGCAATTATGAAACCTGTAAAATAAATAAATGCTTTTAAAGTTCCGTTCTTTAGGCATTATTAGCTCTTCTGAAATAGCAGATAGTTAGAGAATGATAAAGTTGTTGAGGTCAAAAGCTTAGTAGATTTCACAGAAATAGGTATTTATATTTATGTAAATAGGTATTAAGGAGATCAATCATGGGTAAAATAGGGTCATATAGAATACAATAGAAGCATTCTGTTGTAAAGGACTTACAAAGATCATCTATTCTAACTGCCTGATCATTTCAGGGCTGACCAAAAGTTAAAGCCTACATGGTGATAACCCAGCTAGTAATCCAGCCTTTCACTGAGAATAGACCTCAGGAACATCACAGCACCCTGACAGGGACAGTTTGATCATGTACACCGTCTCTTATCCCCAGGGTTTTTTGGGTTTTTTTCTCTCATTTTCTTTTTTGTTTGGTTTGGTTTAGTATGGTTTTGGTTTTGAGTTTTTTGGGGGTTTTTTTCCACAGCTTTAGTGTATTTATTTAGCTCACAGCTTCCAGGACAATGATACAATTTACAGTTGTGAAGCAGATTGATTTACTAGCTGTGCTCCTACTGTACTTGTTGGACTGGTGTTGGAGGATTTCCTTAAGTCAAAATTCTGACCTTGGCGTGATCATCAGAACATTTCTGAAATAACAAGGGAAGAGGAGCCTGCAATCCTTCTTGTGTCTCTGAAGGGGGACATCAGCAGAATTTACAGGGAAACCTCTATGAGGAGTTACTGCTTAGCTGTGGTTTGTTACTGTCCAGCCACCTGCTGTTGTCTTTTGGGGCTCAGCTTGTCTGGATTGCAAATTTGGACTTCATCTGGGACATTTTCTGCAAGCAGTTCAGAAGCTGGTATCACTAGTAATGTGATGGGGCAAGTTTGGGTGATGAGCTTCCCAAGTGCTGACTTCTTTAGTCAGTGAGTGTGGGAGATCTGCCTGTTTCGAGCCGAACTTTAAAATGGTGATGTAACAGTGAACCCTAAGGGATCAGAAGAGTGAAGGGAAATCCTGGAATCCATACATTCAGCTCAGCCACTTCTTTTGCTCTTTACTGTGGGTTGAAAGAAGCTTTTTCATTCAATCCAAGATCTGCAATGAAACATTGACTACTGAAAAGGGGTTTGTTGGGAATGTTGAAGAATGAAGGAAAATAAATTGGTCGTGGTTCCATATGCATGAGAACAGCATGGCCCATTTTCTCTGAGATGTATGTTTAGAAGCATGTTTTCTGGGTAGGGATTTGAGGGAGGGTGTGCATCTTTGAGATGTGGCTCAGTGCCCTTAACAGCCTCAGTGCCCTTTACAGTTGTAAATCAAGGGCCCAGAGCTTGTACAGGTATGAATTTTTCAGTCACCAGAGAGTAGCTCACACTGACTTATGTTTGCTGCCTCTAGAATAATGTCTCTAAAGCTAAACTCATTGAATGGCATCACTTCTCTCTGCAAAGCCACCAGTTCCTCTCTTGCCATGCATTTTATGAATGTTAGTCTGTCTTAAGATGCCTCAGTAGGAAAATTATATGGACACTGAAGCCCCTGGTCTTTTGATAGCATGAGGTGTCATAGAAATGTGCATAGAGGAGGCAAGGGCTTGTTGGATCATTTTTCATCTTGGACAGTCTCAAGAGATTCCATTTTGGTCACACTGTGAATGCAGTTGTGTATTTAAGATAGGGGTGTACTTACTGGCTTGGGATTAACTTCTGAGAACATGATTGACCTATCTATTTTGTTCACTTCTTCCATGAACTACTGGAAAATAAAATGCATTTTGTAGTTGGTTTCTAGCACCCTGCAAGCATGTGATTTCAGATCAAGAAAACATTCCCTGTGTGGGTACTAGTCATCCAGCATCTTGGACCTCTTGAAATATACAGACTGTCTAGAATAGTCTGTGTAGAAAACTAGACTGTAAAATTGTTTTTTATATATATATACACACACACACATATATATATATATGTGCTCCTGTGAGCCTTTGATGCTTGCAACCAATGGTTTGTAGCTGTGGTCTTGTGCCTCTTCTGAAAAATATTAACAGAATTCTCTTTGATTGAGAAAATGATCTTTTTAAGCAGTTGAAAATGCCATTAAAGAAAATGAAATATCTTTTGAAATGTTTATTCTCAATATGTATGTATCGGGGAAACTTTTATTGTATTATCTCCACTTTGAAAGTAGTTCTGACACATATGCAGTGTCAAACAAATGCATTATGTATTTCCCATGAACCAAAAATGCACTGAGCTGTAATGTGAAAGCCCTTGGTTCTGTCACTGATTTTTCGAATTCTGTGTGTTGAAGCAAATTTTCAGGATCCAGTTCTGTGCTGTGCTGTTAGAAGTAATAAACGCTTAGTTCACAGTATTGTTGCAGAATATAGATTTTTTAGTGTACAATTGTACCTTTTTCCATTGTTTCTAGTTAATGTTGGTGGGAGTAAGGCAAAAATAATCTTGTGTTCTTCAGGACGACATAGTTGTCTCTGGGCAAGCCATTTTCTTTGCTCCCCACCAAGATTGCCAAGCTGCAATCTCAGTGTTTTCAAACACTGTAGTCCCAAAACACTTTCATTCCCATTTTTTACATAATTCCCTGTAGTGTTCGTCATGTTTTCAGTTAAAACCCTAGGAGGTCCATATGTATTAAAACCTCATTAAAGGCTAGAGTAATACCAGGAATAAGTAAGCATCATTGCATGTATTGAACAGATGGGTACCACAAAGTAACAGAAATAGCCTTCCTCCCTTGCTACTGTTATATGTATGATAGAAATCAACCCTTTAATGTCCAAAAGAGGGGATATATATGTAATTTATATTGAAATGTTGATGTAAGGCCTCAGTTAGGACTGAGTTATTCTTTGTAGATTTTTTTAAAATCATGCAGTACATATATTGGGAATGCTTTGTGCCATCTGATAAAAGAGCAAATACCTGAATAATGGGGTGGGGAGGAAAATGTGCCTAAATTTTGTTCTTGAAATTTCTAGGGTTTTATGTGATCACAACGGGTCCATCTTTCTATGCTTTGCAAGTGTTTTATGCTTTGCAAATGCTTCTTGCAAACCAGAATCAAGACATGAGTGTGATGGTTTTTGCAGCACAAGAGAAATATGGACATTCCCTGTTAGAGAAACAGCTTTAATTATTCTTTTGTTTTCAGACCTTTATGTTTGGAAAGTTTCAGAGAAACAAAAAAAAAGAAGCTGTATAATAACTAGAAGACATCATTTTATTACAAGCCATTCCAGATAATTTGTATTATCTAAAGAAAATGTAGGGTAATTTTATAGAAAAACTCTTGCATTGCCTTTGAGATTTTTTCTTATTTCTGGTCTGAGGTTGTGTAATACAGTTGACCTGTGTAGATGTTGATAGTGAAAATCCTGTTGGCTGTAAAGATCGTTTGAAGTGAAACATGCAATTAATACTACATTTGCTTGGATAAGTGTTCCATTTCTTACAGAGAGATTATGAAAGCTGATATCATTCCTAATAATAGAGAAAGGTCTGTTAGGATCTTGATTAGTGACTGAAACCAAGGTCTTAAAGGCCACCAAGGGAGTAGTAGAATCACTGTCTGAACTTCTATTGTTGGATTTTAGCTATTAATGTTTGAATTATTGAAAAAGCAAAGCACTAAAATAGCTGGTTCTTTCCAAATCTCTCACTGTAATGTGTATCTCCTTATTTAAAAACCAAAACATACATTCAATAAAAGCTACTGCTTTAAATAAATTTAATTCAAATTTATGAATCAGTATAACTATATTCAGTTACATCATAAAATGGTGCTCTCTGCAGCTTTAAATTAATAATGATTTGTAGACAGCATATGTTGTATTTTTCCTTCCCTTAAAAGCCAAGAAAGCAAATTCACCCACTAGCATGTTTCAAACAGGTTTTTATGTCATATTTTACTCTGTTAACATAGAATCATAACAGATTGTTTGGGTAATATTAATAGAGTGCTTCAAATGAATTTATGCTGGAAAAATGCTTCCTGGTCCATTAATGGTATTTTTACTTTGAGTTAACATCTAACTTAAATTTAATTCTGGATTTGCAACAGGTGTCTTAATTTTAATGCATGGTCAGGTGCTGTGGTCCAAACAGTAATGGGATCTGACAAGACCTTATAAATCACAGCTTTAGGGAGACAGTAGGAAAGATGAGCAGCATGGCACCCATATGGCCACTCACTTAATCACCGATAGCTAACACGGGGTCGTACGTGATGCCATGGCCGTGGCAAACTGCCAGGGATGCTTGGAGTATGGGTCATCTGGCAGCAACAGCCACTTCTGCAAATGCCTTTTGCCTGTGGGTCAGGGTCGGGATGCTCCTTGGCTCCAGCAATGCCAGTGTGATTGGGAGAAATCCAATCTCACGTCAGTAGTGTGAGCAGCGTTCCACCTACGCTGCTGCTGCCAGGCAGGGTGTGGGCAGGCTGCCTGCACTACAGCACTGTCGGGGCGGGGTGTCTGCAAGCAGGGAGTCAGCTGTAAGTGAGCAGTCACTCGTGTGAATGTCCTTAGGTGTTCTGCAACCAAACATCGCACTAATTTGTGTGGATTGCACAATTACTGTTTTGAAAATGATTAAAAATTCCTGCCTAACTGAAGCAAGTAGGTTTTGAGACAGTTGAAGACCTGCTACCGGCAGTAGCAGCTTCAGAAACAGCTAAATTAGGAGGTTTTTGTTTGTGAAGTCCACTGGTTTTAGCTCATTTCCTTTTCTGGTTGACTGTTGAGACATTTCTCCTTGCCTTCCTCATTGTTGCAGTACCTCAGTTCCGCTCACACTTCTCATTGGCTCTTCTCTACAGTTTTCCCTTTTTCTATTTGACATAAACATTCCCAGGAAAACGCAGCAAAGCAAGCAATCAAGAAAAACATTAGTCCAACGAACATGCTTCCAGTCATCAAGTTGTTTATTCTGTGTGTGCACTGTACATACCTCCCCTGAGCCCCACCCAGCTTGTGAGCTCTGTGGAGTAGCACCTGGACACTCGAGGTCTCTGAAGTCACACAGTGTCTGGCACAGTAAGGTCAAGTGTGTTTGGATCTTAGAACAATAAAATGCATGTAAGTAATTGAGTGCATCTTCCAGAAAAGCGTCTAGTTTCAATCTCAAGATTTCTAGGGAGAGAATTCTGTCTTCCTGGTGATTTGTTCAAATGGTTTGATGCCTTGATGGGGCTACCTAAAAACAGAGGCTAGACAAAATTAAGAGAATGAAAGTGATTATATTTATTGAAGGGCCTTCAGGTACATTTAGGACAGTCGAAGCCCCCAGGGGCTACACCCAAAAACTGGATGACGGGTCACGGGTTTTCACTTTTATAAGTTTGGTCCATTTGCACATTGGGGGTTAATCCTCCAATTACAGCTTCAGGTAATGAAGTCACTTACCCCAAGTTTGCTCCCTGCTAACCCACTTCTGTTTACATTTCTTGCGGCCTAAGGACAGTAAGGTGTCCTTGAATTTCAGGCCTAGAGAGGAATTGTTTTGTCTGACCAAAATGGAAGAACAGTAGGTAAAAGGCTATATGGAGTTTAGAATTATACACTGAAGAATTACAGGATATGAAAAATATAAAAGCTAAAATCCTAAGGCATCAGGTTGAAAGAAGGAAGTCTCCTTTCTGATTTGAGTTCCTTTTCTGTTTTACAATACCCTGCCTGATAAGACAGATATACATGGTGTTATGCTATACTAGTGAAATTCTGGTTGACTGGCATGAAGTCAGGTTTCTTATGGCTATAACCTCCTACTCTGGAATATCTTTATCTCCTTTAAAATTCTGAACTCAAAGGAAAAATGCAGAGCTTACTAATTAAACAGGGTGCTGTGATCTGCATATAATAAGGAGATGCATGTTGTTGGGACTATATTTTATTCTCTTTGCTACCCAGCTGACTTTTGTTTCTTTCAGTGGTGCCATGCTGGGTTGAGCTTTCCTTTGCTTACATTAACCTCCTGTTGAACAAATAAAGGTGCCCTTCTTAAAGTGTGACCATTCTCTACATGATTATTTTTCACTGCAAGGAAAAGAAGCATTCTAAATAGTACTATTATAAGGTAAGAAGAGGGACAAAAAGGCATTGGGATTGACAATTCAGTAATGAGGTCAAGGTAGACAAATTTAGGCTCCTGCATTTGATTTATAATTATTTTATTATACTTTCCCATGAGGCAATTGTTGTTATCCAATCATAAATTTTATATTTTAAAAGGAAGCAAGAGCTTCTTCAGTTCTCCAGTAAAATTGGAATTGAGTCAAATTTTACATTATGGTGGAGACTTAGGCCAAATGCTTGTGTGTCCCTGCTTTGACAAACTGCTTCTTCCATAGTGCATCTAAAGAAGGTGAGAGAGATTTTATGGGTGCTAATGTAGCCTGGATGGATAATTACCTATTGTATGTCCTCCAGAAAAATAAACAGTGGCCATATGATCACTGTCAATGTCCTTTGCAACACTGAAATTCCCAGAACAGGTTTTTTCCTTTGTTTCTTAGCCCAGTGAACATTTTGATGTTGATGAGTTTTAAAAAATTGCTAGGAAAGATTCTCAGTCACTCTTACCCCTGTGTAAAGAGTCTCCTTGAGACAAAATGACCTTTCTGTTTTTCAGAGCCTTTTGAAGATTTTTCAGCATAATTCATGCTGATAAGTATCTTTGCATCACATACTTGGCAAGGGGGCCCGTGATTCTTTGTCCAACACTAACCTTCCTTCTCTACTCATTATCTCTGGTGAGGGCTGTTTTAATTGAAGTTATCCCTTTGGAAAGATATCTCCAGTGCAGTTCATTATTGATTTTGAAAGATCTGACCTGTTAAAATTTCCTTGCCAATGAGTTAACCTTCTTTCCTGAAGGTGAATTAAAACAGAGAATGACATTTCTAATTTCCTAAATGATGTAGCCAAAGGAGCTGTGCTAAAGTGGTATAATGTTATCTCAGTATTTTAAAAGGATAAGACTTGTTATTTAGCTTAGTCAGACTTCTTGGGGTGTGCAACAATAGCTTCCCACTAAGGTACTGCTGCCTTCTGGAATGGCCTTTAATTGAATATTATTATATCATAAAAAGACACTCTTGGACTTTCTGTCCTTCTTGAAGTCCTGTTTTAAGTTACACAAGGAATTCAGGTATAATCAATCATTAGCAAAATGAAGAATGTGAAGTAAACTATTTAGCTACCTAGAAATTTGATCGACCGCATGGCATAGCATCATTTCAGCAGTTTTGATGACCTGGATTCTGTGGAAAATTATTACCTCAATAATTTTCTCCCTTAAATGAAACTTGCCAAAGGACTGTTACTTCACCATTTAGAAAATGAATTTATATTTGTCTAATACTTTGAAGTACTGGGAGGAAGAGTTTTAAGAATGAATATAAGTATACATTGTTCAATGAAGCTTAAACAATGAGATTTAGCACTTGTGGTAATCCATAAAAAGTGCATTATAAAAATTTCTCAAAGTATAATTTTAAATCTTTTCTGCCATTTTATATCTGTCACATTTCTTTCTCTACTGAACTGGATGTAATAATTATAAAAATGTTTAGGAATTAATTTCTAGTGTAATTAATATTTAATGAACTGTGAATTCATGTTACACATTTAAGTTTATGGTAATTGTCTATTAGTTAAATTTTTAAATGCTATAGATGGTTTTCATAATAAATTGTTCTTCCTGTCAGTTTTCTGATACAGAGTCTGTGGCATGGAATTAAACAGCCATTTCTAGAAAGGTACAGACTTTATAAGAAATTCTATGATTCATGGATTCCAAACCTTAACAGAAAGCATTTTCTTGCTGTCTACTTTCTGGATGTATCTACTCATAAATGCATAATGTCTTTAAGTCTCCATATAATGCTTTAAACTTTGGCATAGTGAAGTTAGAAGATTTAGGAGATTCTGGAAAATACGTAACCAAATACTGCCTTTGTGACTTTTGAGTTTTAAGTTGATGTGTGTATTTCACAGAATCACAGAACAGGTGAAGTTGAAAAGGAGCAGTGGAGGTCACCTTGTCCTAATATCCTGCTCAAGCAGGGCTACATAGAGTCAGTTGCCCAGGACAGCTTTTGAATATGTCTAAGGATGGAGACTCTCTGTCATCTCTGGACAACCTGCTCTGGTGCTCAGTCACCCTCACAAGAAAGAATTTCTTGAGTGTCATGCTTGAAGCCCAGCTGGCAATTAAGCCCCATGCAGCAGCTCACTCGCTTTCCCTGTTGAGATGGGGCAGAGAGAAGGAAGGAGAAAAGTGAGAAAACTTATGGGTTGAAATAAAGACAGATTAATAGGTAAAGCAATAGTCACATGCACAAGCAGAGTAAACAAGGAATTCATTCATTCACCTCTTCCCATGGGCGAGAAGTTGTTCAGCCATCTCCAGGAAAGCAGGGCTCCATCATACGTGAGGGTTACTTGGGAAGACAAATGCCATCATCCTGAACATTCCGCCCTTCCTTCTTCCCCAGCTATATATCACAGAATCACAGAATATACTGAGATGGGAGGGACCCACTGGGATCATCAAAGTCCAGCTCCTAATGCTGAGCATGATGCCATATGCTGTGGAATGTCCCTTGGATCTGTTGGGTTCAGATGTCCCAGCTGTCTTCCCACCCAACAACTTGTGCACTTCCAGGTCTCTTTGCTGGTAGGATGGTGTAATGAGCAGAAAAGGCTTTGACTCTGTGTAGACAGTGTTCAGTAGTAATGAAAACATCTGTGGATTATCAACACTATTTTGAGCCCAAATCCAAAACATAACCCCATGTGAACTACTATGAACAACGAAGGAAATTAACTCTATTCCAGCCAAAACCTGCCTTCTAGTGTTCAGGGGGAACCTCCCGTGTTTCAGGTGGTGCCTGTTGCCTCTGGTCCTGTCACTGGGCACGACTGAAAAGAGCCTGGCTCCATCCTCTTTACACCTTTCCTTCAGGTCCTCATATTTTGTGGAACATTAAATATTGCCAAGTTTTCTCTCAGCAGTTGATTAAATGGTCCCTTAGTTTCTGCTGACCGTGAGAATTTGGCAACAGTTAAGATCAGATTTAAAACACTCTTTTTTAAGTATAATGGGTACTTTTAAAAATCCTGCAGTAATGTGAATTTTACTTGTTTTACATTTGCATGCCTTTCACAGGGGTATGCTTGGTAGAGGAAATATGGTGTGGTTTATCATCTTTACTAGATGAGCTTTTAGAATTGTGTCTGGCTTTCTGGAAGACCAGAAACCAATGAATTATTTCCTTCCTCCCTCTCTCTACTTAAATAGCAGTTATAACTGCCACTTGCCTACTATGTTTTACTTTATGCTAAATTCTCTGGAAGAATTTCTCTTTCCTGTAGACTTTTTTTTCATCTCCACAAGAATTCTGCCAGACCTACATGTTGTCAGAATTTTTAAATAAAATTTCTTTTTTTTCTTTCAAAAATTAAACCTGAAAGAATTGCCTTGATAAACATCTGATTACTACCAAATGGTACAGATTCTGTCAAATTTTACTTTCTAGAGACTTCAACAATGTCTGATGAAAATCTAAGGTTTGCACGTTTCTTGAAGGCTGAATGAGGATCTTGGTAACAGGACAATAGTAGTAACAAAAAGTGGTACTGGAGGAGTTATCACTGCTAAACTTTAATCCTTTAGCACATTGGAAGCAGCAGATTATTAGAATTCATGATTCTAACAAAATTAATTTCTTGGTGTTGCCTTTCTGGAAACAAACATGCAGTTTGCCCTGATGCTGTGTAGCTGTGCATGTGTGAAGTCTCCTAATACATTCTTTGCCTCTCACCTTCTCTTAAATTGGATTATTAAATTGGTAAATTTAGTAATTACTAAATTGGAGGTTTCCCAATATAGTAATCAAATAAATCCTTCCAAGTCTACAGAAGGTTTAAGGTGATGCTAAAGAAAAAAATTTATCTGTCAAGAGAAAGAGCAAAAAATCTTTCAGCATCTGCTAAAAGATTCTGCCTTTACTTATAAAATAACCTCTGCAAAGTAGCTCTAAAGATCAAAGGTAGTACTAGCAGTGGAAAGGTAAGTGGGTTTTGTGCTAGGAGAGAAGACTAAAGGAAAGGTTGGTCGCTGTGTTTCTGTCTCTGTTTCTTTGATGGGTGAGAGCAATTTTAAGATACCTGCTAGATTTTTCTGAGAGTATTCTTCTGATGCAGTCCTTAAAATACTTGTGTACATTTAATTTTTCTGTAATAGTGATTCATTGCATTTTAAATAGGACATCTTGGGTTTTTGTGATAGATCAGTGTGATAATACCAGCTCAAGTTCATGTATTTTTAAGCAGCAGTCCCTGCTGTGATTAATGGGGAGTTCTGTTTAAAAGCCAGTGTTACGATATAGTCTAAGGTACTGAAATGATTGCCTATAGTAATATTTCATAGTACTTATTTTTAAAACAAAAATTGAGAAAAGTACACAGAAAAGAGTTTTTTAGGTGTATTTCCAACATTACAAAATTAGGTGAAACGGCTTATTTAATACAATTTTGCAACACATTTGCCAGATGGAAGGAAGTGACTAAGTAATAGTCGCTTTCTTGAACTAATTATTTCTCCCAGTTGTGTCTAAATGAAAATGATTGATTGCAGGGCACTCAGATGAAGGCATTGCTTATTTTGCATATATTGCAGTGACAGATATCATATGGTCCTGATAAGATTTCTTCAAAACTAATATAGATCTATTCTTGCCTGATGCACAGTGGCACCTGTATTTTGAGCATATCCACAAGACTTAGTTGCCTTGCCTTCACAGAGTTTTAAGTACGATGTCTGTATAATGAATGCACCACAGTTTTAGGGGAAAGTTGCCATTTAAAATGGGAAATGGGTTTCAAAGGAATTTGGCAAAATGCAGATGATAATGAATAATAAATGAACAGAGGATATGCTTGGGAGAATGTATCTCAGCAAGACATAAAGTCTTAGTGCACTTCAAAAGAGTTATGACTGGATTGTTATTTCAGCCCAACACTGAGGTAATTTAAATAATGAAATATTTAAAGGTAAATAAAGATAATTATATACATTTGACCCTTTGCATAACGTTCCGTAGATGCAATTTCATTAAACTTTCTTTGCTCCAATGAATTAGAAGAAAGCCAAAAGGATGACAGGTCCATTACATTATTTAAGTGATATTCATTAAATTCAGATCTGCTATTTTATTTCATTCCATTAGTGGCAAAGAATACTATAAAGAATCCAGAGATGTGAGAAACCTTCTTATTTGATCTTTGAAAATCTGTATTAGCTCTCTTGTGGCCAAGGAGTCAGAGGGAAGACACAGATGAGAAGTATGCATGCTGTGCTCTATGAATAAGATTTCTGTCAAGAGTAAGAAAAAGTGTCATTTTATCATCTGGGCTTCTTGCTTTTTTATTAAAACACACCATTCAACACAACTGGGATTTTGAGCAAAACTCAAGGGAAAGATATTGAGTAAACTCTGTGCTTCCAGAGGGAAAATGACAGAACATGTATTCTTACTGCTGTTTACTTATTGCACGCCATTTTTCATTAATACCTCTAATGGGCTTTAAAAATTAATTTTGTTGTCCTTCCTACTCTGAAGAAGCTGAAGTGCAGGGTGACAGAAGTGGTGTACACAGATCATCCTGCAGGCTACCAGTGGGGCTGAGTACAACCCAAATCACTTTCTGACTTCATGCAACTGAATTGTAGTGTTTTCTTATAACCAGCTGCCAGCTACCTTGTCTGACATCACACCTGGCGGGAAGTCTAACCTTGTAAACAAGTCAGTGTGCAAAGATACTACATTTAATTTCTGATTTCTGGCTCTAGTAGCCTAGCTAGAAAGCTGTAGCCAGTTTCTGAGAAGCTGTAGAAGTGAATTCCTTCATTTCTCAGTGAAGGAGGTTTTTGACTTGTTTGCCCTTGGCTAATGTAAGCAGAGCCTGGGATTACAAACCACTGGGCTGGCACAAGCGTGATGGCCTGTGCTGATGGACGTACCCTGTGGTTGCAGCAGCCTCACAACTAGCACTTCTGGCCATCAGCACCACAGCAGGAGGCTATGATGAACAAGGGAAAGAAATCAAAGGGCAGAAAATGAAACAGAGGCAGAAAATTAAAATCATTCACTTGGTCTTGATGAAAACTGAAACAGAAATATTCTGTCTTTTTTTTTTTTAAGGCACCAGTCTGTGTGTACTAAGGAAAACCACATTTAACAAACTTGAATTGCAAAATTATGATAGAAATTAAATCTGATTTAAAGTCTCTGTTACCTGTTCAATATGACTAATTACCATTAGATTACGTGAGACTGCACAGAAATAAACTCTCCTAACATTACCAAGAAATTGGTGCTTCAACACATGTTGATGCCCAAGTGTCAAGGACTAGTAGTGTTTTTTCAATAAATCTTGTTGGAATTCACTCTGATGAAAAGTGGAGGCAAGCCACTGTTGGTTAAATTAGTGCAAAAATCTGCATTTCTGCATATGGTCTGTGAGAACAGTGACTCTGAGTGAGATTTTCAGGTTATGTGAGATGCTATCTCAGCAGTGTTTTGGTTACAATTTGCTTTGACATTTGTAGCTGAATTGAATATAAAATGCCAATAGGAAGAAAACAGTGGATCTTTGTTCAAAACCAAGGAGAAAACTTCATCTTAATCTATACAAATCAAATCCTCCTCTTTAACAGGCATTGGATTCTGAATTGATTTTCTCGATAAACTATCTCTTAAAATCAGATTCTGACAGAGACAAAGCTATAAAAGTCTACAGGGACACAGATAAGAATAATTCGTGGTGATGTTTTTTGTAACATATTATTATAGGGCTTTCACTGTAAAATGATAATATTTACTCATTATTACAGTCTGAATAATAATTGGGAGTAACTGCTGATTTCACGGATTTACTTGTAATTGGCTCTGCTGTTCATGGGATTGGTTTTTGTTTTGTTTTTCTTTGCCCGCTGCGTAAGAAAAAATAGGTTCATGGCATGTGTTTTCTATCATTACATTTCTGGTATTTCTATACATTTCTATCATTACATTCTGGTAGCATGGAAAAAAGAACAGTAAATTTAGGAGTTTCTAATAAGAGTTCTAAAACTGATCTTACTTAGAAGGTGGTTGAAGATCACATGGATTTTCCTTATCTGATGTCCATGTATAAGTATTATTTATATGAGAAAGTTTGTACCAACATGTCTGCTGTGGTGTGGGAAGCTGGGAGGGTACCAGGAGGAGATCATATATGCTCACCATATTTCTATACCTTCTTCAGGCTCCTGCTCTTCATTGCTGGGGTAGGTAGGTCTTCAGCCTGACTCAGTATCGCTGTCTCACAGGAGAGAGGCAGAGCAGCTTTCAGCTGTGGGAAATCAGAGGAAGACCAAAACAGGCGTGTGGCAGAGATACAAGCTAAGGTTAATAAAACCTTTCATCCGACTTACAAAGCCTGCAAGAGTGTTTGCTATGTATGAGAATCATCATTTTGTCAGAAGAGCGTTATCTGGCTTTTCAGCCAGCAGTGTGACTGGAGAGGCAAAATAAGGAGAGCAATGTGAGGAATATGTTAGGATGGTTTAACACCACCTCTAATGAAACTAAGAAACATTCATGAACCAACTTTATATGTAAACAGGCTGTTGGCTAGAAGAAACTGTATGCAATATCAGAAGTATTTATTCCAACATGACTAGAAGCTCAAAGCAATGTAATTGCTTTGTAGAACATAGAAGCTCTATTTCTCTTTAAAGCATGCTGCTTCAATTAAATATTCCTTTTACGTATTCATTTAATATTCATTTTGTCTGCTACTGCTACACTATGTAAAAGGAAAATGAACAGTGAGAGGAATTTATGTTAAAAAAATTTTGGAGGAAGAACTGTTTTAAAACTGAATAATGTTTTGGAAATTAGCTTAGGTTATAATAAGCCTAAAGGAAAGGATTTCTTTCCAGGTGATAACAACAACACAAAGCCAGATAGTTCTGCACTGTGAGCTGTCAGCCTTTCATGTTTGTGTATGTGCCAGCATATACTTCAGATAAACATGTTTCACTACTTCTGCAGCCTGAAGGCTCTTGATAGCTTCGGTGCAGATAGCAATTTTCAGGGTGTTATGCCGCTGTACAGTCAATTACCTTGGACAAAATGTGTAATAAAAAGTGTGGATCCTGATGCAGTTTATTTTAAAAATTGAATGTGTACAGCCAGAGTAACAAAATAAATATTAAACAGTGACAAATATAAGAAGGTGGTTGAGGGTTTTTTAATATAAGTATTGAATTTGGTTTTCAGCCCTGGCTGTCTAGGGCAGATGAAGAACTAGCAATATATTAAAAAGAGGAGAAAAATCTTGAGACCATTTAATTTCTTTATGGTTTTTTTCCCTTTTATTTTCTTTTTTGTTTTTTGTACTGTAGAAAGAGATACTTTTTACCCTCTCAATGTTTTTAACAAATGGAAAAATTAGTCAATGTCTATTAGAGTTGTCACAATATTAAGGCACAGAAAAAAGAACAGAGCAGCCAAATAACATCTCTACCAAGTGAAATGTGGTGTTAAAACTGCCGTGAATTACAGCACAAGAAACCACATCAACACTGGGAAAGGATGTTACATTCAACACTTTTAATATGGGATACACAACCTTGTCTTAGACTCACCAGTTTTCTAATATGTAAGATTTACTTTCCTCTTTGCTGGAGGAAGAGAAATGTTTGTTTCTAGTAATTATGAGGTTGTAATATGACAACACTGTTAGAGAAACACTGCATAAGTGTTCTGCTTTTTTTGATGTTGATGTCAGAATTTAAAATGATATGGTTACTCCTATGTTTGTATCGTGTTACATTCATGATTTCTAGAGAAATTTGAAAAGAGATGATGTGAATTACCATACCCTGAATAGTATCAGGAACATGTGTGAATGTATTTTCCCAATGGATATTAATAGAATAAAAGAATAAAAGGGCACACATTTTATTAAGTGCCTTAATAATTATGTGCACACCTAGAAAGATAACTAAGAGGCTGATTGTTATATGCTTTGATTTGCCTTTATTCCACTCTTTGAAGTGCTCTGGAAAGCTGGGGAAACGGTGCCATTTATAAATTAGTTTAATTTGCATTACTTTTTAATGTTTCCTTTTTATATATTTCATTGTTAATCTGAGAAATTTCAACAACTTGTTCTTCAGATTCTGTAATTCTTTGAATTGCACTGTGGCTTACACTCTCCCTTTTGCTATTAGAAAATAAAAATTTGATCTAAGAGTCAAATAATTTGTAGACATATTTGATACTTTATTATATTCCTCTGAATCACAGGTGTTATGTTTTATTATGTTGAGAATCCTTTCCATTTTTATCTCTCTTCTATATCCTGAATCCATTTTCTTTGATGCAGACACTGCCTTGCATGTTCTTTTCAACCTCTGAAAGAGGAGCCAAGAAAGACAAAAGCATTAAATAGAAACGACAGTCAAGGTGATCCATAGCACTCCTGGAGGGGAGAATTTGCTGGCAAACAGAGCAGGTAGTGAGTCACACAGCACCCAGGGAGTCCTGCCACGGCTGGGAAAGATGGAAAAATAAAGGTTTTTTCTATCAGTGCTCTTCCACTGTCTTGTCACTCCCAATAGTATAAATTGTAGAATCTGTCTGTCCAAATGTGGCCAGCATGTGGTGTTGGCAGCATATCAGGCTCTGTATTTAANAAAAAGTTATCAATAATTTATCTAGAATTACAGCATTTTGCTTTATTACTTTTTACCAGTGTAATAGGCAATGTGTCTGTATCAGTGAGACTCTGTTCCCTGTTTAGACTTCTACAATCAGCTACTGCCTGTGATAAAAATACTTTGTTGCAGCAGCAGTTGCTTTTCCTTTGTCACTGTAATTGTGTAAAACAAATACAGATAATACAGGTATACTGTACCAAGTTACAGATGTGCTTATCATATTTTAATTTAGCCAAGCGGATCTGCAAGTGATTTTGGCAAAGCTCTGAGGCTGCTGTATTCTTAGTGACCTGCTGTTCAC
Source organism: Pachycephala philippinensis (assembly GCA_013397055.1). Classification (NCBI taxonomy): domain Eukaryota; kingdom Metazoa; phylum Chordata; class Aves; order Passeriformes; genus Pachycephala; species Pachycephala philippinensis. The sequence continues at coordinate 22,724 of VWZT01014693.1, forward strand.
ACAGCTCCTTGACCAGCTCCACTATCAGGAGCTGCAGTTTGCACTCCATGTCATTTTCTGAGTCCTTCAAATACTTCTTGATCTGTGTCTTTTTGACCTCTCTTGAGATTTACTGCTTAGGCTTGAACTCTATCTTGTAATACTTGTGTCCTTCTGACTCAGCCCTGTATCACCCAGTTAACCTTCTTTGCCCTCTTCAGAACCTTTTCATGATACAAAGAAATTTGAGGTCTCCAGTATTAGGTAAGGTTAGCTTGTTTCTTAGCTGTTAGCTGAATTTAGAAAAAGTAGATTTTTGCTAATCAGTCTCTCAATAGTCCCATTAAATACAATCCTCTCAAAACACTGAAAACTAAGCTGCTCATTTTCTCATGCAGTCTGAGTCTCTCCCTGGCATTAAACTGTTAATGCTACTTACAGACACCAAACCAGTAACACAATATGGGTCAAAACCAATTCTCACAGAAAGTGCAGCAAAATTCAGTTGTAATCAGTGGTGCAACCCTCATTTGTTAAAAATGCGAGTAATGTCTGCTCAATGCTTTAAGATGTGTTTGGAGTTTTATGTTTAAGGACAGTTGGGGGATTTTTATGTCTTTGTTTTTGTATGAGGAGAAAAGCTCAAGGGATTTTCACATAGCCTGATTTGTCCTGGATCAAAGTTCAAAGTAAGTTCTTTTTCAAATAGAGATAATTTTAATACCTGAAACAATATTAAAATGTACTATATTAAATATACTATATTAAATACAATGATTGCTTACTTTGTTCTCAGCTGCAGAACTGTCAGTGCTTTAGTGGGGGTTTAGTTTTCAGTTTTTGACTCCATTGTGATCAGTCCCTGAAATTTCAGAATAAACTTGCAGGAATGTTTAATTCACTTATGTTCCTGCTCTCTAAAAAAATAAATGTTAATCCTTCAGAAGCTTAGAGGGAATCTTTATATTGTATTTTACAGTAATCTCTTTAGAAGACAAAGAATTACAAATGACATTTTATACCCGCTAAGACTTCAGTGACAACTCCCAGAACAAAAAGAAGCAAACTTCCCATTTATTTCTGTAGCTGCCATTCGTAAAACACTGATTAAATAAAGGGTGGATAAACGATAGTATTTCCATGAAACAAGTTCAGTGCACTACAGGCAAACTATGATTTGTTCATCTAAGTATGTTTAGAGCAAATCCAAAGAAAAGCTGTTTTGCATTCACAGCAGTAGCCCTTTTTCCCCAGTGTGAAATAGTTTGAGTGCACATACATCCCATTGGCAAGGCGTGTCTGGATCAGCACACAGCAGGGACCGCAGAATGTCTGTGTGAAGGCTGCTTCAGTGGGAAAGAGAGAACCTAAAGAATATTCATAAAGACCAAATTAAAATATCATATGAAGCCTTGATTAGGCTTGACAGGTTTCCTAAAGACATTCTTGTTGTTACTAGTGCTTATCAGCTGAGGATTTGTGAAAGGGCAACCACCTCCCACCTCCTGCAGCCTTTAAGTAATGGTGGGTGTTCTACACTGTGTTCTGCTGATCTCTTTCATTCTGAGTTGCATATGTATGCAACATTAGTTTCCGTGAAATTAATTTTATCCCAAAATTTCATATTTACAAATACAGTGGTAAATGTCCTACCCCTAAGAATGATATAGTATAAAAAACATGTTGCAGGTAACCTGTATGTAATTTTCTCATACTTCTGAGGATCATTCAAAACTCTACAGTGGATTAGCAATACTTTAGGATTAATTTCCATGCTTTTTTGGAAAAAGTCACAAAGCCCCTTTACTCAGTTCAGGAACATTTATTTTCCTGTTTTCCTGTGATTAATTTCAAAAGACAACCATGCCTCACCTTGGAGCTTGCAATGTGTTTGGGACCACTTAAGTTACAAGTGAATTATTGTAGGCTCTTGATATTGGGAGAGAGAGATGGGTAGTTGTAAGGAAAATCAGAGAGAAACATCTCTCTCTTTGTGACATACACGTACAAGTGTATAGCAACAACATTCCTCAGCTTGAGGTTAACTACAGTGACTTGTGGGTACAGGGAAGTGTGAGTAACATAAGCGAAGATTTCAAAGTGTGCAACTGAAAAATAACAGGAATATTGGTTAATGTGGATGGTAGAAATTGTTTTCAAAAGAAAAAAAAATTGGTATTTCTCTGAATAATTTTGGTGGAAGCAAGTTTCTGTTAATACATCTAGAAACACATAAAATTATCTATATTTTTTAAAGTTCTTTAAAAACTAAAGAAAGAAACAAAATGTTGATTCCCCTTCTTCACTCTAAATAAGATGAATTAATTAAGCTGTTGAAATTGCTCGGATATTCATAGGTGTTTTGAAATTAATTCATTGGAAATTTGCTTGATACTCTTGTTCTTAATGAACACTGAGTATGGAAGTGTTAGGGTTGGGGTCTTTTTCCTTTATGTTTTTATTGTTCTATATATTCCATAACTCCCAAGGGAAATGTAGCTAGTTGTGAAGAATGGTACCAGTTGGTTTTTTGTTCCTGCACATATTAAAGCATGCATTAAAAAACAAACATTCATCCCTGATTCTAATACAGACATAAAAAAATGTTCTTTTGGTTTGTGATTAAAGCTTTCCAGGTTAGAAGCAACACAAAGAAGCAGTTGGTTAGAGCATGGTGCTGATAATACCACGGTTGTGGGCTTGATCCGCAGACAGACCATTCACTGAAGAGTTGGACTTGATGACCCTTGTGGGTCCCTTCCAACTAAGAATATCCTGTGATTCTGAGCATAGATGAGAGAAAACATTTGAGTGAGAGGAGGGAGGGTCAGGGAGTAGGTGACCAGGACAGCAGGGCCAGAAGGATTTCTGGAGGCCAGACAGCACGGGACAATTTTCTGCCATTTAAAGTCACTGCGTTGTAGGGATGCACAGAGGCTTAGAGGGCAGGGAAGAATTACGCATAATTGTTTTGGTTTGTTTTGTTTTCTGCTTTTTTTTTCATCTTTTTTTCTTTAACACCTGCCCCCTTCCACAAATTTTAACTTTCTGTGCAAATGAGATTTGGTTTGGTCAAATGGGGAAGCACTTTAGTTTTTTGGAGAAGCACATTTAGGACAAAGCCTAAACAGATCCTTGCCCCAAAGCTGTGGTTCCCTTTTAGACCCTGTCATAATCATATACAGAAGTGTGCAGTAGAGTGAAAATTTAAGCTTTTAGTGTACTTGCAGTCTTGTTCTCTCAGTGGGTTATTTTTTCTTTAAACTTAAAAATCAGCCTAATGTAGATAAGAGGGAGGATCAGATACGTCACTAAGAACTCTGTGTCAACCTGCACATGAAGGGAAGTAATAGAATTACTGAGCAGTAGTCTGCTCAAAGGGTCATGTAAACATGGTTTGTTGGTACTCAGCTGTAATGATTTTGTAAAATGTCTTATTACTTCACAGGAACTTCACAGGACAAGCAAAATAATGCAATTGACTACATGAGTCTGTCTGTGCATCTCATCACTGTTTTGTTTTCAGTTCTAAAAACAACATATTTGTAATCTGATGAAAAAGCTAATTTTTCCCCAGTTACCACAGTCACATAACAGAGTTTTTGTTCATATTTACATTTCCAATGGCAGTATTTATTGCATCAAGGCTGAGATTTTTATCATTTTCAATATTGTAAAACTGCCTTAGAATTGGATTGAAGATCCTTTGGTGACAAGCATGATTTTTAGCTATAATGTGATTTTTTTGATTATTGATGAATGGAGATGTGATAGAATCCCAAGTGGGCAAAATTTTTATCTGGGATACAGAAAAGACCTCATCTTTAACAACAGGGATTTCTTCATTGAACACATAAATGATACACAAGGTGTAGTGACATGGTAAGGTAGAAATTTGTAGTTTGCAAGATGAACAATTTAGCTTTATTTCAATCATGATTGTTTTTTGTATCTCTGCTCTAGTTGGAGATTTTCTGTAGTCTTTATTTTTTAAAAAATGGCAGGTGTTCAAAGTGGTGTTTTGAGGAAGTGGTATCTTTCAAGTCAGTGTAAATACACCTAAATTAAATACAACAATGATTATGTCACTTGTGGAAGGCTTGTTAGAGATAAAGCAGTGCAGTCTTGCTGAAATGGAAATTGAAATGTATTGATATTTAATATACATTCTTTTTATTCTGAGTAGCAAGGTAGATACGGGAAACTATAATTCAAATTTAATTTGCAAAAAAATATGGGGGAGTTTCCATGGGCTGAATCTGCCAGCTGGCATTCCTATTTAGTATTCATTCTCCGGGTTTTAGAACTACAACTGAACTGTTCAGCCACAGTGTTCACTTAAAAGAGAGACAATGACAAGCAGAGGCTAAATGTACAGCCCATTCCCAAACTGGTACTGAAGTTAATGTTGGGTGAACAGATGAAAATTGTGTTGAAGCCAAAGAGAGTTTTAAAGCTCATGGGAATCAGTAATAAGATGTGGCCACATATTCCTTCCAGTCATTCAATAAGATGTTGTAAATAATTTGTATCTGCCATACTTCATTTCACTTATTCCTTGCAGTACCAAAATTATGCTGTTAACCGGCTTTGAAAATAGCAAAGGCTCAGCCTGGCTTCTTCAACAGCTTTACTCACACAAATAGTCTTGAACTGGGGTCATTCAGGTGAATGAGGATTACGTGGCCCCAATTTCTTCATAGGACAGAGCACTCCTTAGTCTGAGAAAATGTCTTCTGTGTGATCAAGTGTCTGCAAATAGACAGATTTTCTTTGATAAACAGTTGCAGTGTTCTTTTCTGAATTGCCTGTTCTTTTGCTCTTACGTAGTAAGTTAATTCACAGTGTGTATGAGGGGAGATCTAAAAAACCTGACAAATACAGGATTTTTTAACCTCTGATTTGTGGATTTTATGGGTTGAATTGGGTGAATATTACAGTTTTTAATAATGGAAAAAGCAACTACATAATCCTTCCAGGATATAGCCTTTTATTTATTTTTGTTGACATTTATTATAACAACATAGTGCATGTCAAATATCTACAACAGACCTCGAATATTTAAGAAAACGGTAGGAACAAGTTGCTCCTAGATTTTAGTTACTCCTGGGGTCATTCTGTTTGGACACAAGAGGAATCTTTTACAATGAGAATAAACAGAAGTTGGAATAATCTCCACAGGGAAGTAATAGTTTCCTCAACATTGGACACTGTTAAGATCCAGTTGGACAGGCTGCTGAGCCATCTTGTCTAGACTGTGCTTTTGTCAAGGAGATTTGGATCAGATGATCCTTGAGGTCCCTTCCAACCCAGTATTCTATGATTCTGTGATTCAATAGCTTCTGTTCTTTGGAGAGCTACCAGCTGGTATGTCTCTGTCTTCAAGAGCTTTAATATCACAGATTGTGTGGAACAACCATTTTTAAACTGGATTTTAATTTTTATTTTAGTTACAATAAAGGAAAGACTACAAGTGGCCTACTTGAAATCACCACTATTTTTCAAAATGTATTGTTCAGTTGTTCTCATTTTTGTATGCAATATGGAAGTAAGAGAACACGATATTAATTGGCATCAAGGTACAAAGTGTAAGGCAGTGGAAATATGAAGAAAAAAATAAAACAGTCCAGGAAAGGTTATTCAAGTCGATGAGAGANTTATTCAAGTGGATGAGAGAGATCCAATTCATGCCTTCAAGGGAAGAGCTTTGGCTCCTACCTTGGCAACAAAAACTAAGTTGTGAATGTGCTTGTTTAGTTCATAGTTCTCTAATGTGATTAATTCATGTATATGTTCAGGAATTATTCAATGTTAATAATTACTCAATATTAAATATTCTGTTTGCCTGGGATATAAAGTGAAATATATCTGTAATCATAAAAGCAATAGATGAAGAGTTATCCCATGCTTGTGTTTTCAAAGTTTAAGTTTCTCCAAGGATGAAATTCACAGGAAATGCTGTGACCTTGCTTTTGCAATATGGCAGAGAAATAACTTAAGTTATTAAGTTATGCAAGGTTAGCATCTTCTCTTGTTTTCCAGGTCCGTGGGGGAGATGCATGGGAGATGAATGCGGTCCAGGAGGCATCCAGACGCGAGCGGTGTGGTGCGCCCACGTGGAGGGCTGGACCACGCTGCCCACGAACTGCAGGCAGCCCGAGCGGCCGGACAACCAGCAGAGCTGTTTCCGTGTCTGCGACTGGCACAAGGAGCTGTACGACTGGCAGATCGGCAGCTGGAACCAGTGCCGGCCTGTCCTCTCCCGCAGCCACGAGAAGCCCCTGGAGTGCCTCAGAGGGGAGGAGGGGATCCAAACAAGGGACATCACCTGTATACAGAAGTCCAATGGGGTTCCAGCTGAGGATGTCATCTGCGAGTACTTTGAGCCGAAGCCACGGCAGGAGCAGGCGTGCCTCATCCCGTGCCGGCAGGACTGCATCGTGGCCGAGTTCTCCCCCTGGTCCGAGTGCTCCAAGACCTGTGGCAATGGGCTCCAGCATCGAACTCGGCACGTGGTGGCTCCGCCGCAGTTCGGTGGGTCAGCTTGCCCCAACCTCACCGAGTTCCAGATGTGCCAGTCCAGCCCCTGCACTGCTGAAGAGAGCCTGTACAGCCTAAATGTGGGACCATGGAGCGCGTGCTCGGTGCCCCATTCCAGACAAATAAGGCAAGCAAGGAAACGAGGGAAGAACAAAGACAAGGGAAAGGACAGAGAAAAGACAGTTCGAGATCCTGAGGCTCGCGAGTTAATTAAGAAGAAGAGGAATCGTAACAGACAGAATAGACAGGAGAACAAATATTGGGACATACAAATTGGGTACCAAACGAGACAGGTCACATGTACTCACAGAACTGGGAAAACTGCTGCTCTGAGGTAATCACTATTTATGAATTTGCATATTTTAACTTTTATCTGTTTAAAGTAAAACATGCATAGGTGAATTCTTTTACACAAGCCCAAATCTCAAAATGGGGCTCATGCTATTTCCACTTGAACATCCATCATCAAGCTCAAGTGTTTTCCATGATATGAAACATGCAAACTGGGCTGGTGATCATACTAAGCATCACATAAATGTGCACTGTTAAACTGTGCTAGTCCCTAGCCTCTGTTTGTTTAAATAGATTTCCCCCAAAATCTTGAATATATTTGTCAAATGCCTGTTCTGTTTCTGTGGGTTCAGGCAGGCGTTTGCTCTCTAACAAGTTGTACATTTTTGAAAGATGTGATATTACTGCTTTTAAGGCTCTGGACACAAAGACTAACAGGAAACTGGACTGGGTCAGACTTACAGTAAAAGTATTAAACAACAGAGAAAGATGCTGCATGAGAAGGCAGCATCTACTAATATCAGGATATTTTTTTGAAATAGATGAGCATGAAATATTATTTGTCCTTCTTGATTCCTGTGGCAAAATTTCTGAGAGGGAGAATGTAAAAGCTCTTTGTTTATTCCATGTACCTCCTCTGTTTCTTTCTCATCTGCACCTTTATGCTGTCTGTCCAGGGTTTTTTTCTGATATTTATTTTTATCCCTTTATTTATTATTTTACTTTTCAAGAGTTCTGTCAGTCATGGATGTTTTGATAATTCTTTCGACAGGCTTCTGGATGCATTTCTAAAACCATATTATCTTTGATTTGTTTTATCTGGCATTCTCTTGCTAGTTCATGTATTTCTTTCCTGCCCCCCAGAATGTTTTTATTCAACTCAAAATTCTTCTTTTCAGTCTAGGCTTCCTGTCTTTGATGTGATTCTATTTCCTGCCCTCTAGTTGAATGCCTGATTAATCAATTTTACTTCAGCTGTTAAATGACTAAGATATCTTGCTGAATGAGGCTGACAGCCATTGCTGCTATGTTAGTGTTTAGGAACTTTTTTCAAGGTATTTTACTTTAGAGTTTCTGTTGTGCCAGTTAAACATTCTATCACAGAACATGTAACCGCTTCCACTTTTTCCATCAGAAACCAAATAATACAGTTTTTTTGAGTGTAGAAAACATTTTTTGAGTATAATTCCTTTCAAGAGATGATCCAGCAGTGAAACAGGAAAATGGTAAGTTCCCTGGCTTAAGGGAAGAACTGAAAGGTTTGGGTTGTTTAGTTGAAGGAGGAACTACATGGGTGAAGATGTGAAGTGCCTATGAGTATGTAACAACCCATCACAAGGAAGAATGGAACAATCTATTCTCTCTATTATGGGTGTATTGGAAAAGCAATGATGGGCAAACCACAGCAGTGCTGAATGAGGCTAGGCTTCTCAATACTAGGCTTCTCAATACTGGGAATAGTGAGACTCTGAAAAAATTGTCTGGGCCAAGTGTGGCACCTCCATCTTCAAAGGTTTATAAGAAAAGGCTAGAAAAATGCATGTGTCAGTGATGACACACCTGGAGCAGCTCTTGATTAGGGAAGAGGGGCTGACTGCATAGTCTTTTTGCAGTCTCTTCTAGGTCTGGTTTTCTTCAGTTCTTTAAGATTGTGATCCACACTTGGATGAATGTCTGCACAAGAAATCTCAAAATCAGCACGCTCAGGCAGTCCCAGGTGTTGGCTGCAGCACAGTCTCATTTTTGGTACGGAACAAATTGCCTTTGCTCCTTCCTTTTCCAGCCTCACATCACGCAGCCCACACTGTGCCTAGGCCAGGAACATCATTACGCTTTAAGTACAAGGAATAATTTATTATACATCAGTTGCTATCAGATAGCAGCCAGCCACTCTTTTTGAAAGTGCCTAAGTTTTTGGAGGGTTAAGAAAATTATTGAGAAAAAAAAAATGGGAAGGAATGACACAGTCGTGCCAAAGCTCTGATAAATGGCAAAAGAAAGCAAAAGTGTAGTTGGAAGTCAGTGGCATACTGTACTCATCATCTTTACATTCACTCTCGAATTCACTTAGATCACCAACGCTGTCTTAAGTTCAGATACCTCAGTGTATTGTGCACATTTCAGGCTGGTGCAGGGAAATGAATGAAACCCTCTCGCCTGAGGCAATCAAACAATAGATAATACAACGTAGGATCAATTCTTCGAAGAGGAGAAAATTATACAAATGATGCAGTGGGCATTTTTATGTCTAATGGATAAGATTTTATGTTTTAATTGCACAAAGGACTTCTAGTAGTCTTCACATCAATTTTAATATAGAAATTTTTTTTCTGGTTGCATAGTATAAACAAGAAAGTTTGGTGAAATGACTTATGTGAGAAATTCTGGTACTGATAACCTAGCTTTTAGAGACCTATGTATGTCACCTGTATAGCCATTTGCATCATTTATGCTGCACCCTTCACTAAGCAATCAAATGCTTTATTCTATGACTGCCATTCCAGAATCTGAAACAATAGAATTATTTTTCTGCCCAGGGTGTCAATGCAGCCAGCTCAAATGATTTTATAATCTCCATCACACAGTAACTGTGTTGCTAAATAATATAGACAAGTAAGGTGACTGGAAAACCTGCCGTTCTGATGCGAAATGCTCTTCAGCTTAAATAGTCCATTTTCAGTGAGTTTTGACTTTAGCAATCAGAAACAATCAGCCCCCTGGCAGCATGACTGAAAGAAGAATAAAAACCCTCAGGCGAGTAATATTTTTTGCAGAGATAGCAAAATTGATATATTATAAAAAGGGTTTTAAAAAAGAACTACTTTCAGAAGGGTGCTCCAGAGAAAATGGTTCTGTAATGCTGTCAGCAAAACTTCAAAAAGGCAAAATTCTCTTGACACATCAGCACACCAGCCATGGTAAAGAGAAGTGAAACAAGAAAATCAAAGTTTAATTTATACAGTTTATTGCCGAGAGAACAATAGATAGTCTCCCGTGAAGGATGAAATATTGGATTTTGTATTTCTCGTTCTGCAATAATATATATGTTACATGGCCTGTGTTTGCTTTATGTTCCCATATGTTAGTATGAAATTCGGGTGCACTGAAAGTATTTGAAAAATAGAAATGTCGAAGGAAAAAACAAATTCAGTAATTAAAAGTGGCCTATAAAATGACTTCTCTGGATAGCTAACAAAATCTATTAATTAACAGTGCTGCTGGTAATGTAGAGGACAATAGTGATCCTCTGAAATGCTTCCTCTTTGGTGAGATTGGGGTTTGCCAAAGAGAGCTGTTAGACAACAAACTGGCAGTGTAGAGAAACATAAAATGTATGTAAAAGTTCGTTTTGAGTTGCAAATCTGTTTGCGCTATTACAAGTTGTGATGATTATGCCTTATGTTAAGCCAATAATTTTCTGTTGTAATATAGACTCTGTTACTGTTGTGTCTCAAACATTTTGTCATAATTTTTTTCCTGAGCAGACTTTTGTGGGAAAGTTTAGCAAAAATGTTTGGCTGGTTTGTACAAGTCTAAGAAAAGCTTTTTTTTTTTTTTTTTTTTTTTTTTTTTTTTTACTGTTTTTAATTCATACAACCTTTTAACTGAAATCCTTTCTTGGGAGCCCAATAGATTGGGATATTTGGAAGGACTTGAGCACAGACATTTATAACTGTAAGAACACGAAACAGAAGCAGAGTATCTTCTTGACCTGTATATTTCTGCACTTCAGCAAAGATTTTGAAATCCAGTGACAAAGCACATCATGTTCCTCTGAAGCAGCTGGTCCATAAGTGTGGGGACAGCCTGTCACTGCTAAGAGTCACTTAGCTCAAATGGCTGGAAAGGGGGCTGTAGTTAAAGCAGTTCTTCAAGGATACAACTGCCTCTTAAAAAAAAAAAAATCCCAGGAATTTCTTCACTATTTCCTTTATTTTTCTACATCATTTGGATATGGCTTGTTATCTTGCTTAGTCTGGGACCAAAACACTTCTGAATTGCGGGAAGAATGGAGGGGACCACATAGGAAAGAATCCCCACCAGCTCTGGTTGCAGTCCCCATAACTTGTTAATATTCTCTTGGCAGCACCACTGTGGAAGAGACCTGTATGTGAAGCTGAGCATTATTGGTGACCTAAATGACCTGAAGTGAGAATTCAAGAAAAAGTAGTAAAATTTTACAAATATTCAGAGCTTTTATTTCTTTGTTGGAATATAACCATATGCAATTACAATCGTGGAAAGAAATGATGGGGCAGAAAATAATCCAAAATTTAAGACATGCCAGTCAATTATTTAGCAGATTGTCTTAGCTTCAATGCATTTGATCATGTGATCATCTTTGATTTGTTTTACCTCTGTTCATCTGAGAAAGTAATTATTTTTTAATTATTTGCATCTTCCTCACTGATTCTGTGCATTCATTAGATAGCTAGAAAACTATATCCACATCTTGTAACAAATTTAAGTCTTTTGAAAGTTTTTGTAATGGTCTCATTGCAGTGCTTTACTAAATTTCAAGTTTTGGAGAGTCTGAGCTTTTATATATTCAAATACTATAGTTGAGACATGAGATGACAGTAGGACCAAAATTACTGAATTATCTTCCTGATGTTGGGCATATGTAATGCTCCATTTTTCATCTTACTTCACAAAGACCTGTATCTGCTTAAAGCAGAGTCACGATATTCACTACTGGCCACAGGTGTTAAGCTGAATAGCCAGAAACTAAGGAATTTGGGAATGGCCAGTTGAGTATTTCGACTGATGAGTGAGTAATACTCAAGATATTCACAGGAAAAACAAGAAGAGAGAATCTCTTCCTCTAGAATGGCATTTTAGCTTAGTTTTCCTTTCCAGGTCTTGAAACCTCTTAACCCAATGCTCCCCTTCCAAATCATAAAACAAATGTCTGCATTCACTTTATGGACTTTCACTCTTATAAATTATAAACTGTGTGAAGGAGGAAAATAAAAAAAAACCAAGCCAAACCAGCATAAGCCTGTTGCTTTATTTATGCCATTGATTTGGAAAGCAGACAAGTCACCCAGAGGTCTATGCTGTCAGACAGAAAACAGAAAAAAGATTCAGGCATACAACACAGCAGCGCAGTTTGTTCGACCCTGTGATGTATCTCTTGCTTAGAAAAAATCTTAAGAGATTCTCTCTACTTCTCTGAGCCCCTCCCTGAGGCAACAGGTAGAAAGGGGGATGTGTGTGAAGGTGCCAGTGGTTAAGGTGCAGTAGCTTCAAGGAGATGGGCTGCAGAAAGGTGAGGGAATAGCAATGCAGAGAGGATGGGTTGTGGAGATGAAGGAGCATAAGCAAGCTTTTGTTTGTTCACTGAGGACCAGATGAAAGTATGTCTGCGCTTGCAATATTACTGCAAAGGCAGCTCTACTGCTGTTTTTTAGAGGAAGCCTCCAAGCTCACCATACTTGAGGGTTTAAAAGGCAAAAGTGGTTCAATTAACAGAGCACCTGTAAATATCACAAATTTGGATAATGACCTATATGCAGTCATCTTGATTCATTAATTTGTAATTATTTAGAGCATTTTCTGTTAACAAATGTAGAACAGGGAAGAAGAAAGTAATCTTGGATGAAAAACCTCTTGATAACTAAAAACTACAGGGTTAATTTTCAGGTGCATTGGGATAATAAAAATGTAAACTATTATTAGAGAAACAGGATGCAAATGTATTACCTTCCTATCATTTTCCACTGTGCCTTTAGAATTTCCACGGATTTGAAAGTAGGAGCATCCTGTAGTTTTTTAATGTGATTTTGGTGGAGACAGTAATTTCTGTGGATATGCACAATATTATTCAGCAGGTGTTCCTTTCTATTGTAAGAACCTGCTCCATCATCTTACCGAGGCTGCTGTTTTGACAGTGTCTTGTCAGTATTGCTACACATTTGATGTACCATGCCCAAATCTAGATTTAAGATGGAAACGTACACACCGTGATGAATAATTGAAATAGCAGTGAACAATTCCTTTTTCCACACCATATTTTAACTCCTTTCATACAGTGAACAGTTGTTCTGTCATCTAGATGTATGACATTCATATATTTCTGTGCAAAGCATCAAGACTGGATGCCTTTCTAGCATATAGTTTTTATTCAAATACATGTAATTGTCCTCCTTAGCAAAATATAATAGGCTATAATGTAATGAGGGTTGTAGTCCATGTTCTGATAATCTCTTGTGGCCATAAATCCTATGAATGAATAAATGAATTCTATGAATGAATGCAGTGTTGAATTTTTAGCTTCAATCTAGTAAGAGATTATGTTGCACAGTGGTAAATTGAATTAGGCACCGAGATCTTTAATGAAGGTTCTTCTACACTGTGCTTTTATGCATCTTTTCTGCCTCGTTGTCAGATAATGTTAATTGACTTCAGTATGACAAAATAAATAAATATTAATCAAGCAGTATTTTTTTAAATTTTGGACATCCTATATTGGTATTATATCGTAATCTGTAAAGAGTCCCATAGGGAACAAACTAGAATGTACTACTTTTTTAGATTTATTTTGTGCTTTGTTTTTGTTTGGTTTTTTTTTATAAAACTGCTAAGCATAGTCTGGGACTTAGAGTATGCCCTTGTTTTCTCAGTCAGCTTTATAAAGTTATGGTATGGGAGCATGTGAAATGAGCATCCTCTTGTGACATCTTGTCCCTCAGGGTGGAGATGCACAGAATGGGAAGTCACAGCTCCCCAGAACAGCAGGGTTGGCTACTTCAGTGCTAACTTTCAGCAGTCTCACTGAGAATAAAATGCGTGGCTCACCTCCTAATACTGACCACTGTTCCAAATGCCGGAGACTGCAATGATACTGCCAAATCTAAGCATCAATACAGGGAACAAATCTAAACGAATGCCTGAAACACAACTAATATTAGTAATATAATTTTCAGTAATATATTTCTTTATATCTTAACTTTAATATTGCATATTTTTATTCACAAAGTTTGGCACTTTTTTTGTTTTTTCATTGCTGATAACCCTGTGAATCTAGCTGTTATTTCAGTCAAAGTAAATGCTGACTAATTCTATGTAACAAAAATTCCTACTGACAAAGGGATATTCCTCCCTAAAGCTTTAATAAGTCATCCCTGTAGATTCTAGCCAAATAATCTGCTCTGCCAATTTTAAAATTATCTGTAGCATGAGATGTGCATGCATGTCACTGTATCACTGGACTGTGAAAGAGAGCACTCTCACTGAACACTCCTGCTTTCTTGTCTCCTCAGACACTCATGGTATCTGCAGCTGCCCCACAGCAGCTGTTGTTGACACTTGTTTGGGTACAGTAGCACTTCTTGCTGCTTTGCCTGTATTAACTGATGTATTTTCTCTTGACACAGTAGTTGTAGGTAACCTCTTTCTTCTCCTGTAAAAAAACCTGAGTGGTTTTGTTTATTTCAGAATTGTTCGGCAGACTTAGTTAAACTTGTGAAAGGGAAAGTACATGGGAAAGTAGTCTTGTGGAAAACACTTAGGTGGACAGTATTTGAATTGTAAATGAATAGGAGTGGCCTCATTGTTTGTGTGATTATAATGGCCCATTATACCGGGAGGTACTAACAGTTTCTCAGAACAATGTACAAGATGACCAATACTAAACAGTGCAGCTGTATGGAAGATGAATGAGGACTGTGTCATTTTCTGCTAGGGAAAAGTACAGGCACTGCATTTTCACTGACTTTCTTAAAGAAACAAGTGTGTACCAACCATAAACTGAATCTCTCAAGGATGACTAGACTTTACAAATGGCATTTTATGTCTTCAGAGTAGCTCATGGGAGTTATCTAAGCTCTGGATTTAAATCACTTAACTACTGTTCCTGCTGTCCATTTAATGTACCTGCACATTAAATAGAATTGTTTAAAATTTGTTTTTATTTATGAGAAAACTCCCTTTTTTTTCTTTAGGCCAAATACTTTATCACAGTCTCTCTCAAAATCCAGCTATACCTGTGGTCCAAGAATGGCATAGAGTTAATTTTATTTTGTTTCAGAGGTTAATGCATCCAACAAGCTGTATGAACTCTGAGGAGAACACTGCATGGAAAATAAATATCTTTTTGCAACACATCAGGACATTGTGCTTGGTTCTTGTCCCTGTAACTCCAAAATCCCTCTTACTCATACTGAGTATCTTTTAAGGTTCCATGGTGGTCAAATATAGAGCAAGGAGAAGACTCTCCACATGCAATATTAAGATCAGGATTTAATTCCAGATAACACAAAGGATTAGTATTCAGCATGAATACTGCTGTGCTTCCTCAGGCTTCCTGCCCACGAGTGTGATCATTCAAAGTTGCAGTAGAAAATTGCACACATGGGTCCTTATATTTCAAAAGTTGATTTGAACTTCTGACCTATCCAGGTTATTTCTGTGAGGTAGCTCTGTTAAGGGTGTGAGCATCTAGGCTGTGGGTCTGCCCATGGGTCATCAGATTCCCCAGCAGTTTAAGCCTGAGCTTTTCTAGGATGTGATGCTAATGAGTGGTGTGGTACAGGCTGTACCCCTTCCTTCACTGTAAGACTGCAGTTATGAGAAGCTGAAGTGGTCTTTGGAAACTGTTTCTTACAGTCTCTAGTCTTGTAACAATTTATTGAGACTTAAGAAAATTCTAAGCAAACTGCTGATATTCTCTCTACTGGGAAAAGTAAAATACGCTTGTATTAAGCTCCTGCTTTAAATTCTTTCTTTTTGTCTTAAGGATTCTTTGGGAGTTGGGCCAATGTTCATGCATGCCTGTAAGGTTGTCTTGCAAGGATGCTGCCCAGCCTTGTGGCTTGTTTTAGTGGGATCTACAGTCACTACTTTCAAACACAAATTCACCTTTTGGTTCTTTTCCAGAAGCTTCCTTTAGTTTTAGTTTGCCCTTCAGTCAAAAATGGCAGCCTTTACAAGCCTGATTCGATGTATTTGTGTATGCATGTAATTTGGGTTTTCAAGTGCTAAACTCACATATAGTTTGGTGTTCTGTAGGTAATTTGTTATTGTTCCAAGTCTTTCTGCAGATGAGTTTGTTTGGTGAAATGAGCTTGTATATCAATTGTCTCGTCTTGTGGCTGGTGGTAAAGGTTGAAGACCATTTTTCTAATGGTATTTGATGAAGTAATGTCTCATGAGATCAGCAAGAATTCAAGAGAAAATCTCATGGTTCGTGATGATATAGCTGGTTGTGGGAGATGCCTGAGGGTGTGCAGGTATTTGAGGCTGGGAAATGGTTAAATTATTCTGCTCTGAGGGAGCCCACTGTGAGCTTTTTTTTTTTTTTTTTTTTAATCTGCCATGTAGTCCTTGCTCTTCTTCCTTAGTATTTTGATGAAGCTTTTTAAAAACCTGTTAAAGGATTTTGGATTTCCTTAGCATGTTGACTGTCCTTTGATCTGAAACCTTCAGAAGCAGCTCCCTTTTTCTGCTGAACTGCTCAACCTCCTCTTACGATATTCAGCATGTGTTTTTTCCAGGCAGATAGCCTAGTTTTTGGTTGCATCTTCTTCAGTCCTCTAAAGTTTTTAATTCATTCATTCAGTCAGTCTTCTTTGTTCAAAATATAATTGGATTATGTTGTTGGGGCTTTGCTTTGGAGAATGCAAGCAGAACTGCAAAAAGAATAATGAAGTTCCTTCCCAAAAGGTGCTGGGGTTGAAATCCCGAGCAGACAGGACAGATTCTGACTCCACAGCTCTTCCTGATCTTGAAGGGTATGTGGTATCTAATCACTGTGACACTATTCAGTATGAGAGAGTCAAGAGGAGGAAGAAAGGCATTTTTCCCTAGGTTTTGTGTGTGGTGTCTGACATTACAGATGTCTGTTGAGTGTCTGTTAATAACGCTGGCTGCACTGAGCTCTCTGATATAGGGGTGTCTGCTTTCCACACCAGAGGTGAGGGTGGGTCAGTCATGCCAGGACTGGAGCAGCTGGGCAGATCGGTAGGTATACCTACAAAGAAGTCTAGAGCAACAGGAGCCAAGACCCTGTGGACATAATCCACTACCATGTCAAATAGTCATCCACGATTAAAAAATCACAGTTTTCAATGTAAAAAATGGAAAAAATTCATTTAAGTCCTTTTCAGTCAAAGCCCTGACTTTTGTTCCTCCTGAGTGCCAAGCGTTTATGTTGGCATCAATCTCCTGAACCGTAGCCATGTTATTCATTTCAGAATAATGGAAATCTCTGTATGTAATCAAATGGAAAATCAGCTAGAGAAAAAAATAAATATATCAGAATTCTGGGAGAATGAGTATAGTGAATGAAAGTAAAGAATAGTAACTGAAAATTTCATTAATGAAAATCAAAGCTGAACCTGGATAATGGGAAAACCAAAGCTGAATGTTGATAGTTGTGAAGAAATAGAGGCAAAATAATGCAGACAAGAGTTATTGAAGAGATTATTTAGCTTGCATTAACCTTGCCAGTTGGGCTCCATTACTTTATGTTATAGTCAAAAACAATAAATAGCAGTTCTCATTAAATATCAGTACTGAGTGAATTAATTGAATTTATTGTAAAGGACATGTTCTTCACCATTCAGTTTTAGCTTTAAATTACAAACCTCACATTGTTGCTCCATTACATTTGAGCATGAAAAGAAGTGTATCAGGAAAAGCACAAAATCAAAGTTCAAAATGGTGTCTCCTTAATACCTTGTATTTGTGACTCCTATTTCCATTAACTTATAGATTGTCGAGATATAGTAATGTACTCCTAAGATACTTTAGGAGTGTCCTCAGCATGAATCTTGAACAGCCCTCAAATCCAGACCAGTTTTCATCCCGAAGTTGCACATGAAGCAGAAAGGATCTGTAGCTGCAGGATATAACTACGTTCAAATAAAACAAGACTAAGTGAAAGAGGACCCTTGGACCTAACAAAGAGACAGTCAAGGAAAGAGCTTCTAGAAGTCTTTAAGCTCAAAAATGCCACAGAGAAAATGAATACTGTTATGCAAGGTCCAAAGCCAGAAAATGAAATTAACTGAGCACTTTTAATGCAAAAATAGCTACAGTTATTAGTCAGTAAAAAAACTGTGTAATGCATTGTTTCTAAGATGATGTTTGTACCAAAATCTTGTCTAGTTTTAGGATGCATTTATGTTAGTTCATGGAGGTAAACACTATAAACTCTTCAGTGCAAAGATTCAGCTTGTGTTCCAAAAGTCTGTGAGCCATAGTTTGCTGGAAAACCAGAGCATATCTTGGGATAGTGTGACTGAGTACTTGCTGTCTTTCCATTTGTGCCCTCTATTTGCTACTGCCAAGGCAGGTTTCCAACTGCATGGATTATTAATCAGAACCTCTCAGCCATTCTGATGCTGCTCTTCATCTTTTTGCATTATATCTTCTTTCTAATTACCAGTCCAGTCCGATATGAAGGAAACACCAGCAAAAGAAACTCTCTAAGTTGTACAAGTTATGTATGTAGTACGCTCATGCAGCAAAGAGTCCTGCTGCCTAGTTTAAAACCTACTTATGTCTTCTATTCATCTTGCATGAATTTAGAGATCAGTCCTACTGTCATGCATTGCCATGCATTTGGCTTCATGCATGCAGTATGCACAGCTTTATCTATTACAAAAATTTATCAGAAAAACCCATTTCTTTTCTAGTTGAATTTGTAGAGGAGGAAATTCCAATGGTCTCTTCCATGACTTTTCTACAAAACTTAAAAGACGACTTTTGAGGCTGAGATTATAAACACTCATACAGGTCATTGGCATATAAAATCAGGTTTTCCTGATTTTTTAAAATCGTAAAAGTATTTTTTATTCTCTAATAGATCTTTAGGATACCTCAGAAAGAATTTTTTGTCTCTTGACTAATCTAATTTTTTCACACCTTTTAAAGCTTATTTTTGACTGAAGAGATTTCTTTCAACTGCACAACTTGCTCATTTGACACAGGTACTGTAGTGTAATTTGCTCCAGGCTTATGTGTCAACCTCTCTTCTCGCCGTGTCTTTAGCCTTAATTATCCCATAAATTACTTGGAAATCCCTAGGTATAACCTTCCTATCTTTAATTCTTAAGCGATATTTAGTTTTTATTTATTGCTGTAGAAGCAAAAAACAAGGCTGCAGAACGTGAGTAGACATAAATTCTTGACCATATATCTTCAGAAGAGGTTGAGCAGTAATTATGTTCTGTAGGTTGTCCTTTGAACCAGCATTGCCTTTTTCTTTACTTCTTTTGTCTATTCTGTGTCTTTGAGGTCAGGAATAGGTATAATGTTGACTTAATAGCAATAGGGACCATTCATCCTGTGTGATGTTTAGTTCTGTTTGGGATTGATTTCTCTTTCCACCGTGTCATTTAAGTGCTTCTATACCTTAAGCTTCATTTGCCCACTATATCTAACTGTTGTCTGAAATGGCACTTTCTCAAACCACAGCCTTACTTCAATGTGTATAATTCCTTCTTCCCTGCTAAAAAGCAGACACTCAGGGTATTGTCCTTTGAATATATTTACTGGATTGAGAGCCAGTTGCTGCAGAATTTACATGTTACCCTTGTGCTGCTGCTGCTTGTATCCAGTCTGCTCTGTTGACTTTTAACAGCATTTTTATACAACTCAGGCTTTTCTTTGAGCTTTCCAAGAAATTATCTGGACACAACTATATGGGTTGATAGTGAGGACTTATTTGTGGCATCCCTGTGCTTCTTGAATGATTAACTTTGCATACAGTGGGTACTTAGATGTTAGTCAAAGTTCACAGGGCATGGAGATGTTTGATGCAGAATTTCTAGTGAGTTCAGTGGTATCATGAAATGAATATTAATTGTCTGTTTTTATTTTCTGTTGTGTTACTTGTCCATTTGCTTTTTATCCTGTGAGACTATTCCCCCGAAATTTGCATGAGTAAACAATACACATAAATCCATCAAAAAGTGCAGAGAGCTTTACATGAAAGTAAGCTTTTCTTTCAGTTATTTTTGGAGATCAGATCTGTAGCATTAGGTACCAAACACAGAAGGAACTATTTTGTTTAACAAACACATTCCCAGGTTTTGATTTAGAATCAAATTCTTGGATAAGGCATTTAAAGGAAATGTGACTAACCTTCTCAGTTAATGTATCGCATATACTGAGGCACATGTAGGTTTCAGAGTTAGCATTTTTATATCATAGAGTATTACCAAGTTTAATTATTAATGTCTTTTTGTATGTAGCCACTTGCACTGAAAAGTATGAGAAATATTTATTTCTTCTGGTAAAATAAAGTTTGAAATATATGATTTTCCCCTTTCTTGCTTGGTTAGAGTACAACACATATTCTTCTGCTCTCTGCAGTATGAAGGAAAACTCTTGATAGCGACCATTTCCAGTTAGCTCTCACTGTTTCTCTAACTCACTTGAAGAAAACCAAGTGTTAAAAGAAGAAACAGCAGCTAATTTTCTCGTGCAACTCTTCTTTTGCTAATTGTAATTATCTCTGCCCTCTCACAAAATAATATGACAGTATGCATAACAGTAAAGAGGTTATGTAGTGGTGACCTACAGTATCAGTTTCTTGTTGGTGTTTATGTGGTACTGCAAGTGGTGCATGGTTTAATAAGCAAGTAAGGAAATAAATGGATAACTCACTTTGCCTCTTGCTTGTCTCCCTAGTAATATTTATGTTTTGGTTACAAGAGCTTAGGAACGTCCTTGTTTTATATTTAATTTTAATTTGATTTATTTTCTAAGTTAGTATTTGAAGTGAGGTATTCTTTATTGTTTTTCTTCTGTTAAGGATCATAATAAACAATGGAGTTAGTAACGTGGTACAATTCTGTTTGGGTCTTCTTCATGCCCACATATGAAAACAATTAGTAACAAATATTAGCCTTTCTCGTGTAACACTTCTCCCAAATAAGTTTTGAAACAGATGCAAAGCCCACAGACTGTTACACATCATTAGATGATCTCTTCCCTCCTCACCAAACCTACCTTGTGGTGGCAATTTTGTGCATGTTCCCTGGCAATATGTGTCTATAATTAAACTCAACCCCAGTCACAGTGCATGTGAAGAGGTTGGCTTACTCTGCCCTCAGAGGTGTCACATTGGATGGGAACTTGGATGGGGAGGATACTTCATCTATTCTACAGAACAATTTGAAAATACTGCCCATGTTAGAAACCATAAGGAACATATCTTTTCTCCAGTCACTAAAATGTGTCTTTGGGGGATAAGTGGGTCTGTATGTCTTGTCAGAGGTACAGAAACTGATCTATTGATTTTGACAGTACCATAGTCCTATGCCAAATGGGGCTACATGTAGGTGAAAAAGTCCCTTATTAAAGAACAATTTTCTCAAAAACTGAATGTCTTTCACTGCAAATAGGATGTAGTTTCTGTCCTAAAGCAGAATAAAAGTTGAGTATCATGTGTTAGGGTTTTCCCATCACCACTTCCTTTGACATAATAAGAACATTAGAAAACTCCTACTGAGTAATCCCCTATGGTCTGTCAAGCCCAGCAGTGTCTCCACCTTATTTTCTCCAGCAATGGTAGAGGGAGATGCAATTTAAAGATCAAAAATATGACACCTGACTGTCTCTTGCAGTCCATTCATTTTGTATTTCTCCAATATCCAAAGTAAATGTGTTAGGGGTGATGGCTACTCTATCATTGCTTAGTCATTTTAGTATCCATATATAGCTCACAGATTCGTCCACCTCTTTTTGGACATGCTGACACTGTCTGTCTCCACAACCAGGATTTTCTGCTAGCAAGATGCAGAACATCTGTTTCTTGTGCACAGAATGCTTTCATTTATTGTGTTTTTAAATCTCTCAGTTTCATCAAGTACTCCTAGTTCTATTACAAAATTTTGTAAATAAAGGTTCAAAATTATGTTGGATATATGGGTAGTGCCAAATTTTGTATAGCAATTAAATTGCTTGTAAATATTCATTTCTAAAGGGAAAAAAACCAAGCCTTTGCTGTATAATTTATAGGACTGGTATTGAACAGAGCATTTCATTGTGCTGCTTGCAGTGCCAGTAAATATTTTTCCTCTCTGTTTAACTGCTTCAGAAGCCAGATTTTTATTCCAAACCAGACATGATAAAAAAAGAAATATATGTTGTAATTAAAATTAAAAAGATAAAGTTATGTTCAATTTAACTGTAGTTTACCTTCTCTATTTCTCATTTTTCTATTGCGAATCAAACTTTAAAATAGAAATGTTAGTTTTTACTTAGAATATAACATTAAAATGAAGAGGGATTTAGAGGGAGAAAATCTTGCTGACAACTTACGTAATACGTGAATGAAGCAATCAGATGGAAAATGGAAATTACATGATGGCCTTCATAAGGAACAGGAAATTAAGACTCTGGGTAGCAGAGAAGACTTCACTTTAGGGCAGAGATCATTCCCTGTTTAGACCATGAGGCATCACTTTGGCAATATACCACCTATTAACAAAGTAAATATAATTAGTGACCAAGCATTCAATGTGTTTGCCATTGTGTTTTTAAACCATCTGTAGTCTGAAAATTAAGAGAGGATGACACTGAGTACTTTGTTCTCTGCAAAAACACCTTTAGTCATCTTGACCCTTGATCCTCCCTTACTAGTTCCAAGAGAAAAAAAAAACACCTAAAAATAAAAGATAAGTGAAAAATTTATGTATTTCCTCTGTTGTACTTCTATACGTGTATGAAGATTTATATTTTAGTTTTATTCACAGATATGGCAATATTTCGATCACAGACATGGCAATACTGGTAATTTTTTACTATAGATAATCTTATTTGTCTGGTTTGAGTTGCTTTTGCCAAAAGCCCTCTTGGCTGACTTTTTGGGATCAAACACGTGGACTGAAACTTACCAGCTTTAAAAATATTTACTGACTTTTACATTACAATTGACATTGCTTTTGCTGTAGGATTTCAGGACTGTCTGTGGATGTGTGTTCTAAAATCTGTAATGCTCTCATATTACAGCTTCTGCAAACAGGAAAAGCTGCCCATCACATTTCAGTCCTGTGTGATGACGAAGGAGTGCCAGGTGTCAGAGTGGTCGGAATGGACCCCCTGCTCCAAAACCTGCTTTGACATGACAACCCCTAAAGGGAATCGTACAAGATCACGGACCATTAAGCAGCTCCCTGTTGGCAGTGAAAGCGAATGCCCACAATTAGAAGAAGCAGAGCAGTGTGTTTCTCAAGGAGATGGTGTAGCACCCTGCATTACGTAAGTTGGTTCATTTCAGTTCTCCGTTACTAAAATGAACAATTTCAATTAAGCGTACAGGGCTGGTAATGGAATAGCAACCAAACCATTATTAAAGAAATAATAGGTAGGACTTTACCTTTTTTCTTTATCCTTGTTTATTCAGTGTTCTTGAAAGCCCAAAGTCTGCAAATAGCTCCCATTGTAACCAGTGTAACCGGTTCCTTCTCTAAATACAGGAATTATAATAAGAATAATTTCTTTTAATTCGTTTCAGTTTTTAAAAGACAGTATTTGCACATATGCAGGTTCAGGCAAGATGAAAGTAAATTAATTGTATTGATTTGTCAGTGATCTTTTCCATGCTAGAATCATTGTTTTCTGAATTTCTTGTTTGGTTGCGGACCAAACGTTGAACACAGGAAAGGGGTGATAAACATCTGGTTAGCTAACAGACTATTTTAGTTGGACTTGTATTCAGCACAACGAAGGCAGTACTGGGCCCCAAATGGGAAGTGGGAGAGGCTAACAGTGACAGCAAATAAAGTTTAGGAGAAATGACAGCGAGCACTTTAGGATTCAAGAGATTGCTGTAATCCTTATCTAATCAAGATTAATATTAAAGTCCCAACTGTGCTTTTTATTTATCAAACTGAAAAGAGGGTCTGGAGAAATGTCACCTGATGCTAAGCATCTTTGACTGTGGTATATATTTTTCATTTAAGAGTTGAAATGTCATCTTTTCCTATCTGCAGCTACATTAGAAAGCACTTCGCCTGATTTAGCCCTAAAGTACTTGTTAGGTAAGGAATTCTGTGGCATTTCTTGCAGTTCATAATCCTGACTGGGGTTTTAACTATGAGTCAAAAGTCTTCTTTGCTGTGTATTCACTGATTAGGAAGCTTCCAGCTTCTCATCATTCATCAGTACCCAGCAGGGATGCTTTAGTACTGCAAAACGATCTTCCTCTTAACTGAGGAAAAAAGAACTTACTGAAAAGTTTTTCTGTAGTCATAATAAAAAATACAATTATAGTTTCACCTTAATATCCAGAAGAAACTTTTGTGTCTCCTACCAAAGATAATAATAGGATTTTGCGTTAGTTGGTGGGGGAAGGGAGGGGCAGGTTGTGAGGTTTTTCCCTTTTTTTTTGGCTCATATGTTTCTCAGCACCCACATTTCTTTGGTATTTTGGCTTTTGCTTATATAAATTGTCTGGCTCTAAACAAATGCTGAGAATCACATTCTTGAAAGTTAACTTACCTGGACATGGACTATATGTCTCTGTATATCAAGTTTTTCTTCCCTCAAATAAAATATTTATATGTGTGGTATGTTTCAGGCCTTGAACAGAAAAGATCTTCCTAAAGAGTAATGATTAAAAAAATTAAATAATACAATAAGACTTTCCACACACATAAAATATGAGATCTAATGCACCTCTGTGTGCAAGAAATTCTGGTGCTCAGACCTTTTAGGAAATTAATGAAGTTACTGAGATGTTTCAGCTTGTATAATTAAATATTGTGTGAAATGACTTCATGATTTCTAAAGACCCAATTAACCAAATTTGATGCAGGTATGGCTGGCGGACCACCGAGTGGACAGAGTGCCGTGTGGATCCTCTCCTCAGCCAGCAGGACAAGAGGCGAGGAAATCAGACAGCGCTGTGCGGCGGTGGCATTCAAACCAGGGAGCTGTACTGCGTGCAAGCTAATGAAAATCTCCTCTCCTACTTAAATACCCTCAAGGATAAAGAAGGTAAATTTGATTCAACTGCAATTAAATTAGTGTGAAATCAGAGCATGTCAGCATTCCAGAGCTCTTTCACAGCCATCGTCTTCCGTCATGAGTGCCTTCTTACCTTGTGGGTTACTGCTATTTTTTAATTCAGAGGAAAATGCTTAATTGCTGTAGCAGAGATTTCATTCTCTATACTGCAAATATAGGTTCCTAGCTACAAATTACTATTTCTTAGCATCTACTGAAAAATACTGTGCAGGATATCTTTCCATAAGAAAGAACATGAAAAGGTGGGTCAGAAGTCCTAGATTTGTTTTTTTCATCTACTGTAAAATTTCTTGTGTGTCCTTCGTCTGGATGATGAACTTGTGCTGTTTGACATGCAGAAGGAATATGTCAATTCTGGCATGTAAGCTCAATATAGAAAAATGTAAAAATATGATTAGATTTCATTCTCAGGGAATTAATTTTTTTTTCCTTGATTTGGTCAAGTTTCTAAGTAGCTTTCAGGACTTCAAGCCAATATAATTTCATGGATTTATTTACCTAACTGAAAGAGAGAAGAGATTATTCCTTGTCACTGTTAAAGCCTGTACAGCTTCTTAGGAAAAGAGAGAATAGCTTAGAAGACAAAAATCTTTAATTCATTTGGTAATCTACATGCTTTAGAATAACACTTGAGTAGCTTACATTACACCTACTTCTGTGTAGCAATGCAGCACTATAGATTCAGAAATCAGTGAATTAAGATAAAGGCGTTTAGCTTTTTAATTAAATTTTATCCTCTTCTCTACGTATTTCATACAAACACACATTATTATTAATAAACAAACAACCAACCAACCAAACAAACAAATAAATAAATACTGCCATATACTTCAGGAAAAACAACATCAATATGCAAATCCTATGTAATACCACATTCTTTCCAGGGCTGGCCAGACAGCAGACTACTGAGGTTCCTGCTGTGGTTTAAAGGTACTCTCAAACTTGCCGTAGAGGTAGAGTTTGTGGGGAATGTTAATGCCAACATCCATTTCAGCATCACTGCTCAGATCAGTAGGGTGTGACTTGCGAGCTCTGCAGCCCCACGTCTGTATTTATTAAAGAAGAAGCTTTCAAGCCTCTTTGTCTAATGCAAATCAGCTCTGCCCAAGGGCTTTAGTAAATCGCCTCTGCTGAACAAAGTTTAGATGCCTCTGCCGTAGTGTGAACGACGAAAACCTCCCAGCTAAGGAGAGCCAACAATAAAACCAGTGGCAGCTTACTGTTCAGAATGATGATTAGGATTTTGGTAGGCTGTGAAGTCTTGCCAGATTAGGCGGGTGTGAAATTTACCCTTATCAGACTGTGACAGGAATACATGGAGCCCATCAGGAGGTAATCTCTGCAGGCTCCTGAAAGCTGATTAAAATGTAACTAGTCTTTGGATGCATAAACATGAGAACAGTTTTTCAAGAGCTCAAACTGGGGGTGAAGTGGTTCTTAGCTTAAAAAAGGAGCTCTGGGCTGTTTCTACATTAGGGGACAGATTTTCAGAAGAGCTGCTGCTCTGCTCATCCTCCCTCTCTCTCCCCTCATGGAATAGAAAACTATGAGTAATTTGAGGATGGGAAAAAGGCAGGGCACACACCCACCAGATTATGCTGTGGGGAAACGCCTTCATCTCAGTGTAGTTTGCTGTTCATTGTAGTGAATGCTGTCTTGGTAAGGCTGCTTTAGAGACCTCCATTCTCATATACTCATGGTGGCGTTTCCCTGTTATTTCAGAAAGTCAGTCACACAGCAAGTCGAAGGCTAGTGTTGCACCTCTACTATCAATCACTTTTGAAATAACAGGTAGGTAAATTAAGGCCTGCAACCTGGCCTTTTGATTAAGAGCATGCAAAGGAGGCAATGTCCCTTTTGGGGGAGCTTGTTTGCTATATGTGTATAATTAATATGTTTATGTAGCTCTGAAATAGTCAAATGGATTTGAGCATTCTCAGGAAATTTCAGATCAGTTTGAAAGTGACAGGCCAAAATTCCAGCTAATGAAGTTCATGAGCCAGCTGGGATGCTGGAACAGTTGCTTGCTCCACTCTTGAACCGTTTTGGTTAGTGACTGCTTTTTCTCTCACTTCTGAGCGCTGGGAATTGTTTTGCAGCTTTCACCATAGCTGCTGTTTCCAGTCCCTTCTGTAGATTTAAAACACCAAGTTAGGGCTCCAGTAAGAATTTGAACTTCTAATACTTAGCTGAACCAGAATGCCTCATGCCAGGGTCAGCAGGAAGAAGAAGGAGCATTGGTTGTAGTAGTTAAGCAGTGGCAATCAGGTTTCCTGGAGGCCACTGTCGTTCTGCCATTTACTCGCTGCTGACTTAAATTATTTCATCTCTATTCACCTACTTAACTGGTTTAGTCATGAAGTTTCTCTCACTGTAAGTGTATGATGTGGACTGTGTCATCTTATTCCGAGTACCTTTAAAACTGTCGATGTAGAATAAAGATAGGAGGAATGTTCCTTTATGGGCATAAATTTATTCTACATCTGCCAATCCACATTTGTTGCCCTATTAAACACAGGGGAACTGCTTACATGCATGGAATTGTGCCATTTCTTAGAGCATAAGGTTCTGAATTATCTAATGTTTTTTGATGGGAGAATTCAGCATTATGGAAAATGAGAAGAGCATACTTATTTGTTGGTCATAATGTGTTTTGGGCTTGGGTTTTTCTTGCTTTTTTTGAGTAAGAGTACTTGGAGAAATTTCTTTGTGTTGTTTGCTATGAAGCCAGTGTGACAAATGACCAGAAAGAGAAATATGAAGTTGTGTCTGCTTATACTGATGCAGTCACATAAAAATTCACTTTCTTTGCCAGCCTGGTCATTACTGGGCACTAGTCTCTTGATGGTTTTTAGAGAAGGATGGAGAGTTGGGTATCTTGATAAATGTAGCAAATGCATAAAAGCTGAACTGTTCTTTTTCTTTGCAGTTGTTTTTGAAATGCAGTAATTTGAGGAGGTGTTTTCCAAGGATATAAAATATATTCAGCTAAAATTTCCTAATATAGAAGATGATTGGAGGAATGGATAGTTAAATCTTTAGTTTTTAGGTCACTACCCTCAAACCAGAAATTCCTTGAAAACTGAATCTAATTTATTCGTTAGATTGAAGGAGAAAGAGAGATTATCAAAATGCATTAACTTTTCTTTCTGTATTTGGCCCAAAATTTGGTCAAATTTCACATAGATCTTGTAGTATTACACAATCTAATCAGCATTCAACATTACTTCCAAGGAATAAAGAATAATCTTTAATGCTGACACAAGAGAATATGAAAGGACAGAGACAAGACAAGGTTTTAAACCGTAAATCATCCCGCATCATCTTCTCTCAGTGTCTTTGTTAAAAAATAAGCATGAAAACCTAAATTCAATCTTACTTTTTTGATGCTGAAAGAAATTCATTTAAATTCATGGGAACAAGATGGTCATAAGATACACAGGCAAAGCTGTTTTCTTATTTTACTGTCATCTCAAAGAAAGGATTCTGAGTAATCCTGCATGAAATTCATCCTAAGTGCTCCATGATGAAAACATTTTTTAATAACCTGAAATACAATGTTTCTGTCCTATGGTTGAATTCTTTTGTTGTAAAAGCAATGTATAACAGACAGCATTTGTACATCACTTAGGGTCTAAAAGCAGCATTTCAAAATTATTTTGGCATATTTAGAAATTTACTGTGATATGGAAATTTCATGATTCACTGATACCTGTGATATGAAAAAGCTGCTATTTACAGCTTCCTGATTAAAGATCTCTGTTATTTTTCTGAGTAACATTCCATGAAGTAGTGTGATGGTAAGTTCTTTACCATGAAAAAGGCTAGAGATGAAGCATGGAGTTCCTCAGAATACTTTCTCTATTCCCTGAAGCAGTACTGTGTCTCAGGGGTGTAATTGACCCTTAATTTCAGCTGTCTCACTTGGGCAATTCCCCAATTAAATCAAGGTTAAAAATGTATGAATATCAATTACTTATTGTTTTTCTTTTTTTTATTAGAAACTATTCAATACAAATTCAACAGGCAAATTATGTTTACTTATATCCATTTTCTACACCAAATATGCATATTATGTTGATTATCATGCATGTTAGGTGTGCATGGCAAACGTACTGTAAAATTCAATGTTCTGTTATAGCATTATGCAAATGTTGGAATATTAGGTTTTGTATTATTTTGTTTCAAGAGATTGGTGAGCTAGAGGCAGTAATATTAGATTGCTATCTGCCATCTTCATGCCTTCATTAAATGGAGCAACACAGTGTAAAACTGTGCCAAAGGAGGCAACCTTGAAAACCAGAATAGGGTGAGGATTTTTCATTCCATTTTCTCCTTTAAAAAGTGAGAATTGGATGCTTCTTCTGTAACTGTAAAAGTCATCTGTGTAGAAAATCTGAATGGAAAGACATACATGCATGTCTACAAGCTTGACCATACTTTAACAGCCTGGTGTTTACTTTCACATTCTGTAAGTGGTTATTGATCTCATATTTCAGAAGGATATTTTGTCATTACTGTATTTCTTTCATCCATCGGAACGGATGTCTTTCCATCGGAAAGTGGTGGCAAAAATTAATGAGGTAACTTTCCTGTGGAAAAAATGCCAAGTAGAATGAGAGTGTTTTAAGTTAAGGAATTGCATGTTTCCTCAATCAACCAAAGGGAAATAATCCAGCAGACTTCACTTTGCCTTCTTGAAGATGTTCTCTGCGTAGTGTAATATTTTGTCAAGTCCTGTATTATGAAAGAGAATTAAAATCTTTCTTTCAATGAAATGGTACATTTTCAGATAGAGTTCTGTGCCTTACTCTGGCATCTCATAGAATTGTCCTGTTAATTGTATTACCTGGAAAGTCAAAAGAATAAAGTATGGAAGGAGAAGAGTGATTTTGGCCCAGCTTATTGATCCTTAAAGAACAGAAGAATCTGCCTTCACATGTGTCTGTATCGATTAATAACACTTGAAAGAAAAATAAATTGTCTTGTCCAGTTTTTACAACTACATATATACATTATGTATACATATTTATATACTGTATATATATACAGTAAATGCAAACCATATATATGTATCTGAAACAAAGTCTTTCTTGAACTAAAGTTGCTGCTGCACAAGTCTTACTGCCGAGTGTGCACTTGATGGTCTTTAGAGTAAAAGAAAAAAAGTTTTTTCTCATAATTTTAGCTGTGTTTCAGGTTATAGCTTAAAATAATCTTTTAAATATTAATTAACCAGGCCTTTGAAGTTACAGTATTATATAGCTTACATATACAAGTGCAAAGGGATTTATGCAGCTTTTTGTTCAGTTTCTTAAGAGAAGAAGTAATGAGATAGCAGGACATCAATTTATGCAACGTGAATTGTTGTAGTAGTGTAATTTACCCCTCAAATGAAAGGACTGGGTCCAAGTGGGTGCTGCAATATCTACAGTCTTCCCGTCTCTACATAATGGGATTTGTCTCTGTTCATGCAGAGAGTAAACTGACTTCTGTTTAATTTTTTTCAGGGCAGGCATTTTTCCATCACGTCATCAGATTAAAATGATGAGATAGCAGCCTTTCTGACTGAAGGATAGTTCTGTCCACTTAGAGCCGAGGATCATGACCAGTGACATATGAGAAATATTTTAACTTTGTTTTGACAGCTTCAAGGCCAGTAGACCGTAAACTGTGTACAGGACCTCTTCCCAGCACCTCCCAGCTGTGCCATATTCCCTGTCCTACAGAGTGTGAGACCTCAGCATGGTCAGCCTGGGGACCATGCACCTATGAGAGCTGTGATGACCCTCAGGCCAAGAAGGGTAGGTAAAAAATTCAGCAGAGCCTTTTAATGGTGATTATTTACTACTCATAAGTCACTAGGCACCTCTGGTTATGCACACACACTAAATTTTGCACCAAGTAGTGTATATCTCGTACCTCTGGGCATTAAAATAAAGGCATTGAATTAGGACTACATTTAACATTGCTGTTACACCAAAGGTAGCAAAAATGTAGCCTGTTTACTAGGCTCTCAAAATCACTTTGGGTTTTTACAGGTCAATTCCCATTTCAAACCTTCCTCTCAGACTGAAAGGGATACAGTTTGTGTGTTCAAATCACAGTTTTGGCACTGTCTCGAAAGGAGGACAGAAGCCTCCTTTAAGGTGTATAGTGTATAAGGCACTCAAAGATTTACAGTTCAGTAATAGCTTAAGAATTCATCATTAGACCGTAAAGCACGATCTGGCAAAGAGATGGGACCATTCACTGTTGGTATGTGATGCTGTTTTACTGATGACATATGTGCTGGTTTTAATTTCAGCATGTTTTACAACTTATTGCCATGTAGAACAGATTGTAGTAACCTGACTTCAAAATAGGAAAGCACGAATACACTGACAGGGACCTCATGTTAGAAGCCTGTGGGTTTCTGGCTGTTAATGAGAAAAACTGGCCTAGTCATTGCTGCAAGTGATTATCTAATAAAAGTTGGGAATACAGACTTGGTTTCTTGATTGAAAACAGTCATAAGAAAGGGCAGCCGCATATGTCCACTGGAAGGAGCAACTGTGATTACTGTGTTTGCTTAGCTGGATCTTTCTGGCATACTGCTAGCTACAGTTCTGTCTGGGCAGCAATAATACAAGTTTTACAAAGCTGTTTTGTGGAACTCTGACCCAGCCTTGATCAATTCAAGAAGGAAAAAGCAGTTCAGTGTGCAAATCTATCGGATTAAGTCTCCTCTGAGTACAGCTGTCACGTAGTCTGTTATTTCGGTTGCTGTTCCATCAGTGAAAGATTTGCTACATTTTCAGGGGTAAAGTTGAGGTTTGTGAGACTGATTTGGACATCTGTCTAATAGAAACGTATTAGGATGTACTTTATGCAAGCCTTTATTCCTGCACACATGAGCAGGGATCTTTTCTCAACTGCCAAAGTTTTCCTCTTATCTGGAAATTCTTACATTTTATTTTATAATTGTGTTGACAGTTCTTCTGAGAGAATGATGTAAAAATTGTAGAGGCACTCCCACTTTTAGCAGCATGTCTCTCTACATATTTTCAGATCACTTGCATCCTTTGTTGCTGTAGATATTGGAGTTCTTTTTTTTTTGAAATTATATCAGCCTTTTGTGTCAGGCTTACTAAACCTTTTGCACATAATTTGGCTGAACCCTTCAATTTAGGAGAAAAGAAAACAGCAACTGAAGATAGTTGAAAATGTATTTTTAAAGCAACGCTTATTGTAATTGAATTAAGAGCATGTCTTCAAGGAATCAGTTCCTGCACATATGTGTTTGAAAATTCTCCTGTTTAATTTGTGTCCTGGTGAAAATGACAGAGTTATATGTAGTATTTTATAAAAAATATCTGTATATTAACTACCTACCTGAATACTGATATAAAACAAAAGAGATTGTGGAAAGATGTGAGAAGAAACAAAACCTTGACAAAGTCAAAATATTCCAATCAGATGTATCAGAAAATATAGGAAGTTATTACACAAGAAACTATTTCTTGAATCCATTCAATTTGATTATGTTGTTCTGACTGTATTTAGTCTGGCTTTTTCAATTGGCTGTCCTGAAAATGAGAGAGAGAGTTGCTTTTGGTCACTGGCATTGACCTGGCAGATGACAGTGTTTAAGGCCCATCAGTTTCTCCATTCCAAATTGAGTTTAGGTAGTCTTAAGGAAATTTTTAAATGTTTGCAAGGGAATATTGTGATCTGAAAATGTATTCATAGGACTTGAGTTTATTTCCATGCTTTTCTTTTTCTCACAAGGTAATATTTTTATTCTTCCATTTTATTTTGGAGGGTTGGAGGGGGAAGGGAGTGTTTATAAGTTGATTTCACTTGATAATACATCCCTGTTGGAACATACCTGAGAAGAAAACAAACAACATATTTGAGAAATGGTAACTCAGCAATGTAGTCAAGATTTATAAAATGAGGTAGATCTGGCAAGAATGATGCTCAGGAAATGATCCTGTCTCCTTCCTGGAGTATGCATGACTATGATAAACTGGGGTTTAAGGCAAAGCCTCCTGAGGAGGCTCAAAACATTGAAACTCTGGTAAAATTTGATCTCTAGACCTTCTTTAATGAGTTCCTCTACCCAATTATCTAAAATGCAGTGTTCTGCTGAGTGTCTGTGGTATGTTTTACAGAAAAGAGAAACAGAACTGTTCACTCAAGTGTAGACAGATAAAAAGTGCTTCACTTCACATTTTAGAGTTAAATTGTTATTTTCATGGACATTTCAGGCTTTAAACTAAGGAAACGTCGCATCACCAATGAGCCTACAGGAGGAACAGGAAACTGCCCTCACCTGTTGGAAGCCATCCCATGTGAAGAGCCCTCCTGCTATGACTGGAGAATCACAGGGCTGGAGGAGTGCATTCCTGACAATGAAAAGCCATGTGGCCCTGGTACACAGGTTCCTGTTGTCGTCTGTGTCAACAGCGATGGTAAGATGGATGCTTTTTCCTACAGTCACACCAGCTAGAGCGAAGATACTGAAATGCAGTCCAAAAGGATGTCAGTTTTTGTTCTCAGCTTTCTTGATCCTTTAAAACAAGCTGTCTGGAATAGCTATAAATGTCCATTACTACTCATTAGGAAGGGTAAGACCTCTAGATGCTCTAGGACCAAGTTCCTTCACCTACACTGGGTAGGTTTTCAAAGCTTCACAAAGTGACTTAGAGAAAATTAAATAAAAAACAGCTATTGTTTGCCATAGATTGGATTCATGCCTGCAGTGGCTTGACTGAATTCCCTGATGTAATCCCAGTAACAAAGCTGATCCTCTGAGCCCAGACACAAATAAAATGTGAGCAAAGTAAAAGGCATTGAAGTAAGTATAGCTGGAAGAAAAATAATAATGTGTTTATTAAAAAGGATGGTTTGATGTGTGTTATGGAGTTAGGTTGACAGTCCAAGCTGTCTTGCGTCTTCAAAAGGTCAAAAAAAATACCACCATTATTCAATTATCCTCTGTGAGACAAAACAGATCTTGCATGACATAGTCATAAAAGCCAATTTTGAAAGCTGCTTACAGAATACTTTAATCTACAGAACATTCATGAATTACTGTTGTGAGAATAGTCCTTATTCATTAGTAATATTATAGTCTAGAGCAGCATATAAATTAAAATAATTGTACTGACTGCAGTGGAGTATGGTAAGAGGCTTCTGAGTTCCAACAGAGGATTAAGTAAGAGGACACCTCTGATGAATGTTAACAGCTGCACAAAATATTTTGAAATTAAATCAGTCAGAAGTAATAAGAACTGATTATAGAGATATTTAAATCTTGAGCTTTCATGCTGGAGAATTTTGGTCGTAATTGAGTTTGGGGCTTAAATTGAGATGTTTAGAGTTAGAAGGTAAGCTTTATTTTTCTGCATACACCTAAGAGAACTAGTAACCATTTTTACAGCTCTGAAAGATATTAGCTTAGAATTAAAATATTGTATCTACCGTATTTTATGTCCTTTAAAAAAAGGCTCAAAAAAATCCCTTTGCAATGTAATAATTTCTTGACAACAACACTGAAACTATTTGCAGGTTTTTTTGTATAAATTTTCAAATGAAAAATGGCCTTTTCCTCATAAATTGAGGTGTTTCCTAAATAATTGTGAATACTCTTGGAAAAAAAAAAAATCTGTAAAACGAAAGGACTATTTTCTTGCTTTACTGGATTATGGTTAGTTTGGCTTACCTTTATTTTGAAGAATTGTGTTTTCCTCCACATCTGACCTAATTTCTTACTAAATTGTACTATAGTAATTTATATTGACTATAACTTCTTGTGTATTTGGAACATGCAATTGAGCCAGTAAACTTCGAGATGTCTTTTATGTATATGTTTTCTAAATTTTCTATTGAAAACTCACACGATTTGCTCTTGGCACTTTATGAGCTTCGGTTTTTGCCAAATTTGTCTTTGAAGGCTTGTGTTTAACTTTTTTACTCCCAGTATTATTCTTTGTCTCTCTGTCTTTCTGAATTATATGACATTATATATTGCTGTAAATAAATGGCATTATACATTGCCTATATAAGTAATCTGCCCCAGGAAGAGTGAGAAGTCAGGGTTTGGCCTGTCAGTCTTTCAGATTAAAGAGCTGTGGGCATAGCATCAAACAAAGGAGAAAACAAATTGCAATTATGGCTTGTTTTGCAAAGATCACCTAGTCATCCAGTCACAAAAATATGTGTTCAGTAACATTTGACAGAGTGCAAAAACAATGGAGAGTAATGTAGTGAATTGCCATAGCTCTTTCAAATTCCTTCTCTTAGTAAACAATCTTCTCTGCACTTCACCAGTAATACCAAGTATCTTCTGCTTGGCTTTCTCCTGAGAAGGATTAGCATGATGCAGTAGAAGCAAACAAAGTAAAGTCCCAGCAGCCTCAGCAATCTCCCCGTCCAAGCTGGTTCTGCTCAAGCATCTTATTACTTTGCCTCCCATAGCACCAACCCACGAGAAATCCTGTAGACAACTCTTAAATACTTTCTGAACACACACCAACCCTTCTTCCCAGGTAGTTCCAATCTAGTACTTTGGCCTTCTGCCCTGGCAGTCAACAGAATATCTGTGGTGTCCTTCACCAAACACTTGTTGAAGGAATCTAGATTCTGCTCTGCACAATACAAGAGAGCAACGCTTTGCAGTCAGGCAAGTTTTGCTTCAAGCCCCATGGCTTCAGGGTAGTTTGCAGTAGAATAAAGTTTGGAGAATGCTACTCTTCCATTGTCTCAATATCATGGTTTAAATTATTCATCATAAGAAATTCGTGATATTCAGTGTTCTTTGAACACTTCTTGGAGAAGACTGCGTTGACTGCCAGTTAAAGGCTGTGCCTCAATTAACAAGATACATAATTTGTATAATAATCATGCATTGCTGTATTTTTTGATCTTAGTAGCACACAGGGAATTTCATTCAGTTTTACAGGTAAAAATGACCCTGAAGGGAAACAATATGGAAAGCATTAACTATTGCCTAAGATTGCTGTGTTACTCAAATTGAACTAATCTTTGCTTAACAATATTATCTTCACTCTCTTCAAGAGTTTGTATTATTATTATTACTATTAATAGTTATTAAGCCAATCTTAAATCTTGCCTGGATAGGAAAGGTTGAAATGAAGGGACTTAAATGTATCAAAACAAAAGCGTATTCTGCCCTTGGCTTCTGCTTTATAAAATGAAAAAGGCTGGTGGTGTGTATTTCAGACTCTGCACTGTACTCTAAATGGATAAAGCTCTGTAGCTTTAATGTAAAATAAACCCAACACTAATTAGTATATTCTCTTCCTTTTGTACTGTTCTATATATCTTTAGCATGATTAGTTGGGATAATATGTCTTGACCTGGATGTTTGGCTTCACAATTAGAATCAAGCAGCTGTGTTTGTGAAGTTGTTTCATATAATTGGAATTAGCTTCTCTCTTCATTTTGGTGTTTAGATAAGAGTCATTACAGCCTTTGAGACAACAGCAAACAATAGGTTATCCTCCCATCTCATTGCTGAAGGCCTGTGATTGTCATTCCCTTTCCACAGTGGATGGCAGTAATCAGAATTTTCATTCAGGCTGAAAAAAATATGACAGTCAGTACCCCAGGTTGTCATTGCAGAGGCTATAATGAACTTTGATGTATTTTATTATATAAATGAAACTTCAGTCTTTTACTGTAGAAAGAACCTTTTCAGAAAAAAATATTCTTAGTAAATCTTCCAGGAAATTTTACAAAAGAGTTTTTTAGGTGAAAAGAACACCTTTTGGTTGTGGAAGCTCCCAGACTGGACAGAAAACGATCAGAATTCATTCCTCATATACATAATTTTAATAATTAGACATCTGTTGAAAGTGTTCCATTCTACAGAATAACTTTTGCTAATGAATGACTTTTTAAAAATAAATTGATATTCATCTTTTTGTTGCATATGTAATATATACAAGGCACACACACATGCATGTGCACACCTGTGTAAATATTATCTGTTATTAAGTGTATTAACACAGTTCACACTCAGAAGAGTGATTTTAGAACAGATGAATTTGCTCTGTTTCGCTGTTTCTCTGTAGCTATGACTGTCTATGAAGAATACTGTTTCAAAAATATCTCTGAGTTATTTAAAGTCTGCAGTGGGAAAGCTGGCTGCTTCTCCACTTTGTTAGCAGACATATTAGTGTTACTGATATTTTAATAAGGAAAAATAATTTCTGACATAAAAATCTGCAATATGAACTACTGATGAAAATACCTTCAAAATGCTCATTCACTCATTTTGTATTTTATCTTAGCTGAAGGCTGTAGCTCAGGTACTGGCATTGGCTGTAGTGTCAGTAGTGTACTTCTGATCCTCACACATTCATCTGAAATTACTTGCTCATTTTCTAAAAATTTGTAAATAAGAAATTGGTTTCCAGCCTTTATAGTACACTGGGCTTTGTACCACTGCGTGTGTTACTGTGGATAAAACAGATCTCACTTCTGAAGTGCAGATTTCTCCCGGATCTTGTTGAAGCTCACTAATTGTTGGGTTACAGTGGCTCTACAGGGGACAGACAGGAGCGGACTCGTTGCAATCTTCATCCTCGCAGCTGAGTCACTTGCCTTGGAAGAGGGAGCCATGGCAACAGCAGGGCTCTTCGTGTATATGCAAATTCCTACAACTCTTTGAAGTAGTGAAATTGCTGCTGAAGCTGTCTGAGCAGAGGTGCCTGCTGATGTAGCTGAGTGCCACAAGTTTGGTTCGGGCACCTGGATGGAGGTGGCTGACACAGATCTGGTCTTTCTGAGACTGAAGTCCAAGTTCAAACCACTACTGACATCAGTATTTTCTGATGTAAATGGGAAGATTTTACCTGTTTTGCAGTACTAGGGGAAAAGCAATTGTGTTGGTATTAATTAAAAGATATAGAAGGTAGACTAGTCTGTTTCATTCAGATGCATTTCAAACCAATTAGTTTAGCTGCTTTGTCTGAGAGCTGAAACTGACCAAAAGGGAACAGAGAACGTTTCCAGGATACTTGTCCTTAATCTGTGTTTATTCTCAGCTAGTGAGACTGACAGAAGACACCATATTTCAGCAATATAACATCCTATGTTTTATTTGCTTTGTTGTTTTTCTCAAGACGTAGAAGTATTTATTTCTGAAATACTTCTTCTCTTATTTTTGTTGAATTTCACTTTAAAGTAAATCTTACAAAATTTCTTCATCTAGTTTGAATTTTCTTCTATAGTTTCCTGATCAATATCTCAATTTCCTTGCTTATTTTTTTTGTTGTGGCTTTATAACATCTTACAATAAGCAGCTAATGAAATATATAAAATAAATTTCAGGAAAAACTGAAGATTGG
Organism: Pachycephala philippinensis; assembly: GCA_013397055.1. Classification (NCBI taxonomy): domain Eukaryota; kingdom Metazoa; phylum Chordata; class Aves; order Passeriformes; genus Pachycephala; species Pachycephala philippinensis. Next base: position 60,880 of record VWZT01014693.1, read on the forward strand.
CTGGTGCAATTATTTTTATTTTAAGTATTTTGGCTGACCTCAGAATTGGCTCTTTCTGTATATTTATGGTTTGAATCAAATGCTAACTCCATAGCTTCTGGTCTTCATCTATTTTCATGATGGGAAAAAATAAGAGATTCAATGGACCTGAGCATAGGTATTTTTTAGGTGTGCCCACAGGTAAAGAATCTACTTTTTCTGACATTTCTATTGTTCAGCTGTATGCATTTAATGAAGAAATCATCAGATTGGTTGGATTTTATGATGGTTATTTAGAAAAGAAAATACTACTTTGTGTCACTTTTTGACTTAGTTCTTCATAAAGAATGAAGAGCCAGATTCAAATTCAAATTACTTTGAATTATTCAGTTATGCCTGTAAGAAAACCCAGATCAAAATCTGGTCAATGCTCAGCAGTCAATTAGCAGAAAAATACAGTAGCTAATGACAGTTCCTTTGAGCTCGTAGTGTCTTATGCTTACAGGAACTTGGTTATATGGGCATTAGTCATCATTTCCCAATATTTATTTCCTAGCTAATATCATAACAGTGTTGTTTTAAACTGTTCTTTACCCCTGACAGCTTTTTGGATGACCATCTGAGGCATTTAAATCAAATGTAAGATGCATACTTTGTTCCTCACTGTAAACACATAGACTATGAAACATAAAACCAAGTCCTTCCTTTCTTAACTTTAATTTTCCTGCTAATATAAGAAACTATTGAATATGTTTCTTGTATGCATGGAATATTTAAGAATTTCTTACTGAGGGTAAAATACAGTGAATGGAAAGGACCTTAAAACTGACACTCTCAGGCCATTATGTTTCAGACCATTGGATTTTTAAGGCATTTATTTTTAAGATTTGTTTTATTTAATATAAAGGAATATAACGAAAAACAAGAGAGCAGTACTGCTTAAACTATCTCATTTGAGTCTCAGAATAGTTTGATAATTGGTAACTCTTCTGTCAATAAAAGGTCACATTTAATTGATGACACCAATTCCTTTGTGTCTCTCATTTTGATATTAGGAAAATGACATGTCACTACTGAGTTTCATAAAAGAATGGGTGCTTTTAGTATTTATGTAACATGTAGTGATTTAATTATATTGAATGAATTAAATACATAACTTTCTTTGTCCATGTATTTAATGGTTTGCCTGTAATTTGATTTCAATTAAAAGGATAAATAAAACAAGATCAGAGTTCCATCTGCATAGTCTAGTAAACAATTAGCACTTAAAACAGTGCAACAGACCCTTGCTTCCAATTTATCATATATTTTTGAAGACAGAGTTGCACTTGGTATGGACAATGCCTAGTGAGACATTCATGTCCATAAATAATATAATTAAGGTAAAAACAGGTGAGCCAAGCTAATTACCCAAATCTTTTCCAGAGGTCATAGATCATAATGTGACTGTCTAGTCAGATAAGTTTGGTGTATTTTGACCTGTTTACTTCTAAAATGTAACACTGCACTTGTGTAAAATTTATTGGACTTCTAGGAGTAGAAGTTGCTGGAGTGGGAAGTGCAAATATTTTGAAAATGTACGCAAGAGAGAGCAATTACAGGTTTCTTATGGTCCACATTCATAGTAACTTTCTTTTGTTTTTGATGGCACAACCAGTAGGATACTGCAAGAACTGCTTGTGACTAAATTAGAAGGGAGGTATTTTGATGCATTTATTTTGATTTATGTAACATTCAGCAATGCAGGAACCCAACTCTGATTAGACTCCAAGCTTCATCATGGTTAAAATACAGAGAAGGATAATTGTATATACACTTCATAACAATTGGGATTTTTAAGGAAGGTCAATTTAATGCTGTATAGTTTTTCCATTTATCACTTCAAATTATGCTATTATGAAACAAGAAAGAAAAAGGGGGTTAGGGAGTTATGGGTGGATTATAAAACAGGATTTCTAGACTTGTATTAAACTCCTTTGGTTTTGGATTTGTGTGTCAACTTGTTAACTCCCTAGAACATACTCAGAAAAGATTTGAAATATTTTACAAAACATATTTAGAAGAGATAATTTTACATCTAATTCTGTTATATAAAAAATAATGCTACATAGCTATACATTAAGTACCACTTTCTCAGAAGATTATGTGACACAGCATTAGTCATTAATGTTTATGATAAAATGTTCTAAGGCAATATATTCTCACTAGGTTTGATGGGAGTCAGTTTTCCATCCGAGAAAAGGTTGCACAGGCTTATTTATATTTTACAACAACCTGCATGCTTATGGTCCATTTTCTAAATAAATATTATCAAATTTCAAAGCTGTGAAACCACTGTGTTGATAAATGGTGAGGACAAAAACATCATCATGAGCTAGTCATGTTAGCCACAATAAATAGGAATTTTACTCTCAGTACTTCCAGCCTTGAGCAGCTCATTGTCTGATCTTTCTAACAGATCATAATTTGTGTTGAGTACTGATTAATGAAAAACCACACTTATCTGCCAAGAAAATACTTGATTTCACAAACTAACTGTCCCAGTGGCCACTTAGAGCCTTAAGATAATCTGTGTCATTTTGCAATTCTTACAATTCTTGTGTACTGCATAAGAACATCTTCACTGAAATACTTAAGAAACTTCAAACTAAAATATGCTCAGACTCAATGACTACTTAAAATGAGGGTAAAAACTGATACCAGTGTCTCCAATGTTACCAGTGATCTCTTTCAGATTTTGGGGTGCAGATAGTCTGTGACTCTACATAGCTGCAACCCCAGCAGAGGGAAATAGAGATTTGTACCTGGGACTTGGTGAAAAAGGGCGTGGAAGACAAGAGGAAGAAACTGGTTCTGGCCAAGCAATGAGGTTGAAAGCTGGGGAAAGGTAGGATTGCCCCTCCAGGGCAATTTCCTGAAACCAAGTAACGAACTCAAAGTTATAAAATGTCTTCGCATGACAAGCATTAGGAATGAATTTGGTGAGGGATTTAGTCTGCTAACGGTCAGCCCATGGGAGGATTTGACAAGCAGCTGGAAAGAATTTGGCAGAGCCGGGTGAAAAGGACAGTGATGTGACAGACTGGGATTAGTGTCTGGAGAAAATAAGGCTGGAAGAGAAGCCAGAGAATGGGGAAGAAAAGAAAATTCATAACTTCTAGGGCTGGAATGCAATGAATTTTAGTCTGCTTCTGCTTTTGTCTCATGAGATCACCAGACACCAGAGCAGCAGTTTCCAGCATCAGTGTAACACCCATGGCAGAAATATTATTTATCATTTGACTTCTGTTTTAAACTAGAAAACTGGAAAGAAATATTACATCAAAATTTAGTATTTTAGTTTGCAAAGGCAAGCTCTCAAACATTAGGAAATTAAGTTTGTCTGATCCTTATGTGAATGCATCAGGAGGAAGTATTTAATTATTTAATTGTGCCAACATGACATTTTTTCCACAGAACCTGCCACTTATTTGTGAGACAGATATATTGCCTTTGGTGATTAAGTGGGCATTTTGTAGTAATGAATGCAATGTCTGTGAAACAACTAACCTTAGTTGTCCTATTCTTCAGGGTTTAATTTTGCTCTGCTTTTGTTCAGCATCAGCAAAATATAAATAATGCTGACCCGTCACATCTTCAGTGTTCTGAAAATAACGCTGTGCTGGTGGGCGTCTGATAGTCATGACAGAAAGATCTTAGGAAAAATGCCAATTCTGTTTTAATAACACTTTTAATTAGTATGTGGTAAATAAAACATAGGCTCATGACTTGAACAAAGAGAATAAAACTAAAAATACCAAATAGCTCCTCATTAAGGAGTTTCCAATCTGTGAACTGAAGGAGGAAGGGACCCAGTGGAAAAATAATAAGCGTGTGATTACGCAGTTAAAAAAAACTGCTTTATACAAAGGCAGCTTTAATTTTGCCATTTACTGTTTTGTTTCTTGGCATAGTTTGAGGGGTAACATGGATTAAGTATGTAAATCTTGCCCTAGGAATTATCATATGTTTGGGTTTAATTTTATTTTGACATCCTTTATTGGTACTGATATTATTTTATTAATAGAAAATTGATGCATGAGTGTTTTCCAGAGAAAAGATATTAAGCAGAAACTACATGAAGTATCTTGTTCTGAATGTCTCAGAATTGAGGTTTTTTTTTATTTAAAGAGGGAAAAAAGAAGAATTACATTAGCTGGAAGCATCTTATATATTGTGGCAGGCTTCTAGAAAACCAGTAGTGAAAGGGAACCCTATTTTCAGGGTACAATTGATTTCTGTGAGTAGGTGTAAATCTACAGTGAAATCTCTCAGATTTCTGTGACTTTAGGACATTAGCTTGCATAATTTAGTAACAGAATAGAAAAGTTGTAATGTCTCTATACTTGCAGAGGTGTACCTGGTTTTTTTTTTTTGTTAAGTTGTGACAATGTTATTATATTTCCTTAATTTACCATAAATTTATAAAATGTAGTGGTATTTACCTCTGGTTACATTCCTGACAGCTCCTTCTCTGAATCCATACACTTCGAGGCTAGGAGAAGGAAAAAGTCAAAAGGATGGGTTAGTTTTAGTCTTCTGGGGAGGAATCAGCTATGAAAATGTTTCCAAAAGAGAAGATTAATTCACAGTCTAAGCTCCCTAAAGGCATGCTGTGCCTTCCACTTGTAATGATGAGAAGATATTCATTGCAAGATGGATAAAAAGATGTTCTCCAAAGACTGCATTTTATCTGCCAGTGGTAGGACACAGACAAAAGCATCCATGAAATTAATTTAAAAACCATTTCTCAGAAATGTGTAAACATGACAGTGGCAGTGATCTCCCTTGCACCTCTTGGGTCCTATGTTTTAACTGTGATTGAATTGAGCTGTCAGATTACATAGAGAGTGACAACTCTTTACTAGCTGCAGCTGGATGAATAATGCAAAGAAAATGTTTGCAATCATCTTTCGCTGTGTAAAATAATTTTTCCCACTCTCTTAAACCCCCTTTTGAGTTACATGTGTAATTGTATGGCAAGAGGTGTGACAACTATATATGAATGCACAGTTATAAACTTGCTGCAAATTCACAGTATGGTAGTGAAATACTAGATAATTGACCAGCTGAAAAATTCACTTAATATTCTGTCAGTTGCAGACCATTAATCATTCTCTTCATCTGTGAGTTAAGCTTTTGCATTACAGAGAAGAATAATATTAAAGTATGAGTGGTCAAATACTAGGAAAATACTACAATGCTGAAGTATTTATGAACCAATTTATGAGGCAACTTTTTGACCTTTTTANTTGTTAACCAAAGATAATGTTTATGCTGAAAATGAGAAGCCTGAAGTTTGTGAAAGTTTTGGTGTTTCTTGAAAAACCAGGCCGTTTAAGGTAGCTGCTGAAAATATGTAGATTAGTACCTCCGTGTAGGGAATTGTTGAAAAGATTGTGGCAAGCACTGTCATTCTACTGACATTAGTGGAACTATCACATTGTTTTCATGCTACTGTTTTTCTTGCCTATTATTTCCTTTTTATGCTTCTCTTCCTAACTCATATCCCTGAATGTTAATCTGGTTCAGATCAGCACATCAGAATCATCTTTTCTAATCAAGCTGGTTTGAAGTCATTGACATTCCATTGCCCTTCCCCAACTTGTTCTCCAGGTTATTTTGACCTTATTGGATGGGAAGGGAGGGGGAAATGCGTAAAATAGCACATGCAATAAAATACCAGTGAAACCTTTTAAAAGGGTACAACTGTCGATGTGCACGTATCTGATGAGGTTAAAAATTTCCTGAGAATACTCAGCAGTGAAAAAAAATAATACAATAATTTCCAGTGATTAATAAAACATCTTGTTTTTTAAAGCAAAAAGACACATTGCAATAAAATAAATACATGTTGCATTTTCAAAATCATGTATTTTAAATCGTACTGTTACCAATATTCAAATAACATCTTCACTATTTCTAAAGTCTGTGAAAGAATTTTTCTTCATTTTTAAACACCGTAGATCCTTTGTAACATTTTACATACAAATAGAGAAAGTATTTTTAATCTTTTTCCTCAAAGGCATACTTTTATATCATTTTGTCACTATATGAATTGTAGCTTGATTAGGAAAAGTTTATGAGAATGCTCTGTTGATCTTGGAACTAACAATATCTTTTTAAGATGACTTGGTACTTTTGACAAGCGTTCTCAGAAATACGATGTGAATTTTCAAATGATCCCATCCTCAAGGTTCTCACTGTCTTCTTTATTCCTTATAGCCCTGTCAGCACTTTTCTCCTCCTTTCCCCATCCTGCTAAAATGGCCTATTGGTTTGACATATTGATCCCACTTGGTCCCATGACCAATATTGATTTTATTCTCAATGGGACTGTAGCCTGTCATCAAACTTATTTTTTCTTTCATATCAAGATGACATTTGATTGGCTTATTTGACACTAGAAGGCAACTCTGCTTGGTTATGATCAATACACTTGTATTCTCTGTTCCTTATCATTCTCAGTAAGACTACATTAGCAAATGAACCATGAAAATGCTTCAACTACCTGTCAAGCAGTAGGAAAATTTTACTCCTGTTGTTAGGCAGTGTGTGGGTACCCTGCTGGAGTCTTTATTAGAATTATTGAACTTCTATCCCTGTGATACAAGTCTACTATGGCATCAAGTTAAAAGTATAGGAGATTTTCAGCTAAAGGCATATCATGTTTCAATTTTTGTTTACTTTGCTTATATGCATGAAGATACTTTGCAAAGTTGATCCAAATTAACTGCAAAAATAATTACTTAAACTATATTAAATGTCTCTGAATCCTCTTATTCAAAGTTAAAGTGGCCTTAGTTCTATTTGTCAAGAATTTTCTCTTTCATTCTGAATAAGGGTAGCCAAACAAAATGTTAATGCAGTTTAACTAATCTCCTTCGAAGTCTCAGTTTAATTAATTTGGTTTAATTCTTCAGTATCCATGTTCAGATCAGGCTTTTTCAGAGATACTGACTTTAATAGTTCGGATACAGCCTATTTCATGCTGTTGAATATTCAGTGCTATCAGAAGTAGTGAAGAATCAAAGAAGTATCATCTGTAAGAAGAGTTTCCCATTAGTCTTTGATGCATAATACAAAATATGCACTCAGTAAGTTACAGGGCTGTGTCAGAGATAAAAAGGCTGTGTTACTTTTTAAGCCATAGTTGGTGCTACAAGACACCCTCAGTGTGCCTTTGTGTGTGTGTAGTGAAGGAACTTGCCTCATCTATGTATATTTTTTTTTTATTTTATTTTTTTAACTGTGACCCTCACAGGTAACCAAGTGATTGCTGTATGCTTGGGGGAACTGACACTGTGTCTGCCATCATCACTGCCACTTAGAAATACAGGGAGAATTGGAAAAATCTTCTTCTATAGTTTCTGATTTATTCAGGTTTTCAACCTGAATAAATCTAGCAAAGTGTAGTGAAAATTTAGAAAGGGGATAAAGGAATAAGAGGTAAAATTTCAAAGTGGTTACCACAACATTTTAAGATGGCAAAAAGAGAACAATTATTTTTCACTTTTCTCAATCTCATTAAGTAAAGAAGTCAAGCCCAAACAAGAAGTTTTCCCTTTCATGGAAAAAAAAGCATGGTGTTTTGTTGGTTTTGGTTTTGTGGTTTTTTTTCCCCAGCCAAATGCCTCATTTTTCTGTATATTTCTATGTTAACATAGTTATGGGATATTATTTTTTAATACTGTTGTTTAATCTGGCCAAATGACACTGCATTTTAAATAAAAAAATATTGTTTGGGTAAAGAAATACTATTTCATACCCTGGTTTTATTTGTGTCTAGCAAATTTAAACTGTATCTATATGACTGTAATCCTGATAGATGGCTCTAATATAAATGGAGGTACATATGTTCTGCTATTACCAGTCATGGAAATGGGATTACTGGAAGCATTAATGTTGTATCTGAAGGTGTTAGTTCATTATGTTTAAGCATTATTTTTAAGTTACAGCCAAAAAATATGCAAAGACCTTTTCCATCTGAAGCAATCATAGCAGGAAATATCCATCTTTAAAATATGTTCTTAATTTTTGTGTCAGAGTTGTCCCTTTATTGTAATCATCATTTCAAGGTATGGAGTGCTATTTCGGTTTTGGTTATTCCTGTAACTGTTTTGTATATGGTGTAAAGCTTTACCTGATGTATTAAGGAATACTGACCTGGATTTTTTAGCAGTGACTTACTTTTCTTGAAATTTGCATGATTGAAACTTTGGATGAATTTAAGGACAGGGAAGAAACCTTGTAACCAGAACTGTCTTACCTCTGGAGCAGAATGGCTTTCACATCTTTCAGCTTTCCTATTTGCAGGGGGTTACCTGCTTCTGTTTTTTCTACACAGTTGGTACTATGCTGTGTTGTGGGAAAGGTTACCAAACACACGTTACCCTGTGAGCTGTACCTAAGCTCATTTACTGGTTTGGTTACAGCAAAGGAGCTGAACTGTTCAGGTATTATTTTTGAAGTTATATTTTTGCATGAATGTGGGAGTTCTTGAAGCCAGTGTCATCCCACTCATCAGAATTATTTTTCCCGTAAGGTGAATCAAGAAGAAATTTGCACATAGCCATTAACAAGAAGTTATTGCTTGTAAAATGTGGTGTTTCATCTCATTAAGGAATAGAAAATAATAAAAAGATTATTATTTTTTTCTTAAGTGTGTTAACACGCTGTTATCTTTGATTGGAAAAGCACTAGATGTGGTGGGTTTCCAAGCTCCAGGTATTTTCCTTTTGTATACTATTACTTCCTGTCATTACTAGTCATTTGTCATTGCAAATGTTTGCTTTAAAAAAACAGAAAAAACCACATTTTAAAATTTAGTATTTTATTTTCGAAGTTATATGTATCTTCCAGTATTCGAATAGGGAAAGGACAGCAGTCGGTGGCCTTTTCTATATGTCACTGGTTTGTGTGTGCAGGTAGGGTGAAGATGTAAATAAGATGAAGGTACCTGTGCTTGGGCTCCTGAGTTTCTCACTTAAAAAAAAGTAGAGACATACATGTTTGTGAGATTCACTATGGGTTTTGTGAGGAAGTGGCTGAAGTATCATGTTTACCATTTTTCTTTCGGTAAGGAACAGACTGTATGATACTACACTGAAACCAAAACAACAGTAAATTTGCACATGCAAATCACCAAATCAAACAGTTTACAATCCTGCAATGTTTTCATATCATTAAACTATTAGACCAACTTTCTGTCATTCTTGCATAATGAACAGATGTGAGTAACCAGTGTATATGTCTTCATTGAAATCAGTGCCGTTTCTACTTAGGCTTCTTAGAAGAAAATTACTTCAAGAATATTAACCATCAACTAATTAAGATGTACTTAATTAAATGCAAATGCTACTTAGCAAAAGCAATTGAGAGAAAGGCATGTGAGTAGGGAATTAGCAACTGATTTAACACTTGGAGCTACCAGCTAGGCACCTAAGCATTAGAAATGAATGTAGAAGCTTCACTTGATAATAACAATACAAAGGGATAATACACCATCTTTTCACATTGTGTTTGTTGAAAAACTTAGGAGTCAATGAAGTAGGATATATTGAGGTCATAAATTGTAGTTAATGTTGCTTTAGGTTTGATAATTAGAGAGGTTAAAAATTGTTCCAAATGTTGAAAATGTATCAGTATTTTTTGACAGCTGATTCAGGAACTGTAATGGAAAATAATTACTAAGGTAGTACACTGTTGCTGTTGTTTTGAAAGACACTGCCATTTTACTAATATTAAAGCTTTTTTTTGGAGCAGATATGAATAACTACCATCAACATGATATGAAGGATAGTGGGATTACTAAAACATTTAAAGTTTCCTATTGTCTATCGAAGTATGTGTTATTTGCTAGTATTGAACTGATTCAAGGGCAAAAATTATTCTGTTGGTCAGATACTGCTGCGCGTGCTGCTTTTTTTCCCCCCAAATACCCTTAAGATTGTTGAGCTAAATAAGATGGTAAATAATGAATTTCATATAAATATTATTGTTTCCCCTTTCTGTGGCTTATTTGATTAGGTTTTCAGAGGTTAACTTCTAAGTTCTCCCTACTGAAAAACCTGGGTCAGCTTTTTGAAGTTATGTATACATTTTAATTACAGACATATGCTCTAAGAAAGACAGCGTTCCTCAGAGAATTCCTCCTGTATAAGGAAAAACAAACAACCAAACAGAATTGCCAAAAATCAGTCCTGAGACTGAATTTCCAATCAGCAGTTCTGATAAAGTTGAGGTACAATAAGGAGGTTTGAGGAGGACACATTGCAAGTGTCTGATTATGGAAAAGGACAGAATTTCAATGAAAGCATTATGGGTATGCATAGTTCACAATGTAGTTCTCTACCTCTTCTGATCATTTTAAAAAGAAAAAGTCACACTACTGCTGGAGCACCAAGGTTTGGAATAAAAACATAATTTGCTGTGACTGTTCCTACAAGGCAGGCATGATTTTTTCTGTTCTGGTGCACTTTGGTAATCAAATAGTGATTTGAAAGAAATGCAGAATTATTAGAAATTAAAACAATAATTTCAGTTTATCCTGGTGATCGATTATTTTCTGCTTATTTACAGATATAAGGTGTCCTAGCATGTGAAGATGTCTGGGATTTTGATAAGTTTGATAGCTTTTCTGTGATGTGAAGAATTTCCATTTTGCATTAGACTAATCATCCAATGTGTTGACCAGGTTATTACTAAAGAAAATCTAGTATGGAACTTCACATTTGGATACATTTGTACACATTTGTATGTTTTCTTATTTAGTGATTTTCTTGATTTTTTTTTTAATTGCCCTTAGAACAATTACAGTTAAATTCATTAATACTTCTTCTATACTGTTACAGTCTAGTCATGACATTCCTGTAACTTTGAGTCAATTAGATTACAGATTGATAACTTTTTAGTGGAGAAGGATATGTTTTACTAACTGTGACTGTGGTTAGTTAGTTCCAAGTGAAAAACAGGACTGAGCACATAGCACAGATCTGGTTTTAGTAAGTTTGGAATATAGATAGGCGTACTTTGTTCTTGATGGGCAGAGTCCACCCAACATTTTTAGCTCAGCCAGTCTGACACCTTCTGAGATTGATGAGGAAGTCAGTGTGAGGACAGGTATAGGTCCTCTTGTGAAAGGAATGCGCATGGGAAACGGCATGGGAGTTCAAGATAAAGAACATTCTCAGCCATTTCAGCCTTTACAACCCATACCAGAGGCAGTTCTGTACTTTCCTGTTGATATTTTTCTACACGGGAAAGGAAGGAAACAGTCAGTGGCAACAAGCACAGCTCACAGATTTTGCTATCGTGTGAAGTAACTGCATTTTTCTCCTGCAGCCTCCATGCTCAGAGGCATTACTGAAGGCAGTTAAGTAATGACAAGGCCTTCTTCACTCACAAACACTTTAAAGATTGGGCTCTGGAGTGCTCTTCCAAATATTTCAGCTGTCCAGCAGTTTTCCAATGGATGACACATCATGTAGAAGATAATGACAAAAGAGATTTTTTTTTCCTTCAAGTTGAAGATATAGTAGTACATTTGAACACACTGAAATAAACAATAAATAATCTGAAGTCTGCAGCTTTAGCATTTGGGCTCAGTTGCTGTCATTACTTGTTTTATGAACTTTAAAATACAACTGTCAAAATTTTTTTACCACTGTGTGATATTTCTATCCTTTACTGATTACATAAGGATGTTAAAAATAATGTTAGGTATTAATGTTCAAAGCACTCTCTAGAGATTTAATTCCATTTATTTTTATTTTATTGTCAAAATTTACTTAGTTTGTTTCAGGTTATACGTCAGTCTTTCAGAAACTATAGCTGGTTTCCTCATACAGAACTGAGACCACACTCATTAAGTTACTACATAGGGCTCCAGCAGCAATTTTATTTTATGCTGATTTTTTTAAAGTTGCTCTCTATGCCTCATTGAATCTTGCAGTGATTTTACTGTTCATTTTAAGGCTTAAAAAACATTTTTCTCTCTGTTAAGCACTTGCCTTTCCATTTACTACAGGTCAGAATTTGACAGCAATTTTTTACTGTGCACCGAAGCATGCACCATGTTAAAAGATGCACAATAAGCAAGAGGGTTTCTTTACCGTGTCTCTCTAGTGATTCCAGATCTAGGAATGCTTCCCATTGGAACTTTCTTAAAACATTTTACAAGAAACTTAAATATCAGACACATTTTACAGATGAGTAGACAAAAACACAAAGGACTGACATGATTCAACTACATTAACCACAGAAGATAGTCTAGCCCAACCTTTAGCATCTAGACTAAATTTTCACAGATACAATACCTGCTTTGTGAATGTAATAAAACAAGAATGGTGATATGAACGCAGTCTGATACTTATTAGTCAGTTCCTGCTAAATGCTATTCACAAGCTACCTCTCTGATCTGTAAAAATTTGCCTATTCAGTAGGAGGTTTGGGGTCTTTTGTTTGGTTGGCTTGGTGTTTTGTGGTTGGTTTTGACTGTTTGTTTTAAAGCATCTTAATAGTTGCGTAGTTCAATAGTGCTCTCATGTGTGCACACATACCAGGAAGTCTTCAAGCCAAGAAGTTGGCCAAAAGGAGGTTTTAATGCAGTGACTTGCTTTGCTGATGGTCCAGCTGGATCCACCCTAATTATGTGAGGAAGAGATGTAGATTTGAAAGGCTATCCCATCAGCACTCCTCACTGATGTAAATCTGTAAAAAAAAAAATCCCAGGAAAGGTTTAAACAATTTTTGACATTTTAAATTCTTGAAAAACAAGACCTCTTTTGCCTCCTGCCATTTTTATATGCAGTCATTTCCTTAAGTGCAATTTAGAGATTTTAGTCCAAAATGTGCGTCTCTTGCCTAAGAGAGAAATATCATTCAACAACATAGGCATTGTTTGTAAATATGGACTATCAGATTCCAGATTTTAAGGAACAAATGGACTGATAAATGGTGAAGAGTTCTCTTGACAGAAATGTCATATTCTGTTTTCATCTCTCTGCTTTTTACTTTTTGTCATTCTGTTGTTTAGAGTATAAGTAACCCAGAGCAGAGGCCCTTCAGTCATGTTTTTTGGAGTTCTGTCTTCAGTTCTTGTGCAATATAAATTTATACCCATAATGTTCAAACAAATCATAGAATCATAGAATGGTTAGGGTTGAAAGGGACCTTAAAGATCATCTAGTTCCAACCTCTCTACCATGGGCAGGTACACCTTCCACTAAGACATTTTTTTCAGAGCTCCATCTAATCTGGCCTTGAACACTTCCAGGGATGGGGCATCCACCACTTCTGCAGACAACATGTTCCAGTGCCTCTCCCCCTTCACAGTAAAGAATGTCTTCTTTAATCTTTTCTCTTTTAGTTTAAAGCCATTCCCCCTTGTCCTATCACTACATGCTTTTTTTAAAAGCTCCTTTTCCTCTTTCTTGTCAGCCTTTTTTAGGTACTAGAAGTCTGCTATAGTGTCTCATTGGATTCCCTTCTCCAGGCTGAACAACTCCAATTTTCTCAGCCATTCCTCATGGGAGACATATTCCAACCCTCTGCTCACCTTCATGGCCCTCCTCTGGACTTGTTTCAACATACAGTGGCAAACATTTTCAAATGGGACTTTTTCTAAGTAGTCTTTACAGTGGCATTGTTCCCAGTGTATGGTTGAGTGGTTCCTGGTAGTTGACTACACTCTGCGCTTTAAAGAGGAAGGCAAAAAAGGTCAAGTTGTTCATAAAATCATTAGTGAAATGTCAGAAACAATTTAGTCTAAATAAAATATTTCCCTGAAGATAAGAAGTACCCATTATAAGACATTCCTTCCAACTACATTTCTATGCTATTGAATTCATCAGATAAGAATTGGACAGTTGACAAAAACAAAATGCCAATATGTACGATAAATATCTCTAGAATATTTTCTCTGTAAAAGTAAAGAAAAAAGAGGGGCTTTGACTTTGGGAGAGAGTGAAGGCTTAGTTTCATTTGAGATATAAACTCAGACTGAAGCTAAGTTAAAAGTATTTCTCATTGTAGCACCAAATTTAGCTTGAGTTTAAAGTTAAAAGCCAGCAGGTGATAAATAAGTTCAGTATAGCGTAATTTGTTTACACTGTGACACACTTTATTGTAATAGTAGCATTTCTTGCAAAGCGTGCAAGTGTCCTGGCAGTTTACCTTATTAAGTCTTCTCTAGAAATGGAACAGTTTGAGAATAAGGTTCACCCCTTTTCTAGCTTTTTTTTTCTATCTGGAATAGAAGTTTACAGTCCTCTCGTCTGTCTCGTGCCCTTGAACCCAAACACATGCCCATTCTGATGAAGCAGAAAGGAATCCCTCCTGCATTGGTGTCAGGGTGTGATGACCTGCAATATAACACAGGGAGCAATTGATGCAAAGACTGAGTCCAGAGAGCGAAGAACTTGGCTATGGGAGAGCTATGAAGCCTTTGGCAGGGCTCAAATTTGTATTTTAGTATGGGAAAATATAGCTGTTGAGACTGACTTGATCTCAAAGGTCTTTATAATTCAGATGACTATGACTACTTTAGGCTATTTTAAAAACATGAGCTGCAGGATTTTCCCTGGTTTTCAGAACCAAGGAAGATTGATGTTTGTAGTTCCGTTGTGCCTAAATATTCTGTATGAATAAAATATTTGGCACTGGTTAAAAGGATCCAATATTGAATGGATAGCCTTCCTCTTTTACTCTTTCACCAAAATTGGGTTTGTGACTTCTGGGACTCATATCTTTAGTACTAAAGAACCTCCTAGTTTCAGGAACTCAGTTTAACAGAGATTCTTATTTAAAGGGTTCTAAGACTGTAAACCTTGAATGAAAAAAAGAAGTATTTTATGTAGTTTCTGTTTTGATTAGTATTTGAATAATTTTATTATTATTATTCTATTGAGCAATAAAGCCTAATTTGAGAGTCGGTAGAGCAGTGTTTTTAGATCTTTGGCTTCATTTGTAACATGCTCAGTTCTCACTAAATTAGCTTTCAGATTCCATGTGGTAGTTACTAAGAGTAACTGATGCCTTTATGATTCAATTACAGGGTATTTAATCAATATAGCTAATAAATATTTTGTCGTATTGAAGACTTACGTTTATTTGCAAATATTGATAAGACATCATTTTGTTGATACTGGCTATTAGAACAAAGGGGTTGACATGATGGATCTTAGAAAGTGCATAGTGTAGACAACTCCTTTTGGTCTGTCAAGATCATGCAAGATTCAAGAGTCTTTCAGTAGATGAATCATAATAGCAGATTTTATGCCCTAGTACAACAAAGATCATGTAGCACAAAAGGCATTGAGATGCTTTGAAATGTTATCCTTTTTAGAAAATTTAAAAAAGAAGTGTTATGTTTACAACTGAACTGGCCCTTTCATGCCTTAATTGTATATGGTTACCAGGGCCTCGGAAGTCCAATGTACTCTTAGATGCAACATTTTCACAGTTCCTCACAACAGGCATTATGTTATGATAACAGGGCTAGAATTCTAAAAAGTGGACCCGAATCTCTAGCTCCTTCGTTTTTTCCATCATTTACTCCAACATGAAGATTTATCATGAGACTTACTGATATCAGAATATGTGATATATGATTTGTTCATTCCTCCTTTAATAAATATTAACTTATTTGATCAAGAAATCATGTCACCTCACAAAACTATCCATGTTGTGATTAAGATGCTGTTCAGACAGATCCCAGATGCAGTGCTCCCATGGTTATCTGATTGAAAACAAGAGAAACCCTGCTTCTTAAACACTAGCTAATATTTCATTAAGCAATTCATACCAGCTTGGATCTTTTTATTATAATGAAATGTGTACCTACGGAATACAAATGCACAGATATTGTTATACTTCCATGACACAAAGACTGATGTGTTGCTGGTTTGCTAACAAATGAAGATCTTTCTAACCAAACAACACTCTGTAATTTACTGCAGCTTTTCATATTTTGACGGATAGCTGCAATTCAAAGGATGAATTGTGGGTTATAAAGCTGGCTAAGTTAGGATGTTTTTCTCCCACAAATGTGGATGAAAACTGGGTCATTACTATACATCTATCTCCATGTAGACAGTTTTCCATAGGTGTATTATATACTCTGTTACTCACATTTGGATTTTGTGTGGGATCAAGTATGTATTACAAAATGGAAGCCTAAAGACCACCCAGGCTGGCATTCACTTCATGAGAATATCGACTCAAACTTGGTTTAAGTACGCTCTTCTAGAACCGAGGCAGAGGAGACGAGTAATTTTAATAAAAAATCTATTTACCTTGTTTATACAGAAGACCAGAATCTAATTTGTTTGTGTGCCCATCTGGACTAGATTGCTCATTTTAAGTCAATTTAGCAAATGATAGACTGCTACTGGCCTTTTTCTTTCCCAGGAGAAGAGGTTGACAGACAGCTGTGTAGAGATGCCATCTACCCAATCCCGGTGGTGTGTGAAGCGCCGTGCCCGAAGGACTGTGTGCTCAGCATGTGGTCGGCGTGGTCCTCCTGCTCACACACCTGCTCCGGGAAAACCACGGAAGGGAAGCAGATGCGCGCCCGCTCCATCCTGGCCTACGCAGGTGAAGGTAAGGGCTCACGCTCTCGCGGGCTCCTCCTTCACTCTGAATGCTCAACTGTCTTTGTAGTGTCAAAGGAATTCATTGATTGGCAGGAACAATTTATTACGTGAAGTGGTGGGTTTTTAAATATAGCAGAATTGTTCAAATGGTTATCCTGCATTTACTTCTCATACCTAAAGCTGTTTTAAAGAGGTTTTATTTTGCTCATTTCAGTTAATGTTACTATATTTTTATTAATATGCTTAATGTTACTGTTTCTGTTTCAGATATTTGGTGTTCTTGTTTTCCATTAAAATTAAAGAAGGCAAACAGTTTATCTGATACAGACTAGCAACCCTAATTTAGGTCCAATTTGGAAGGATATAAATATCCTGAAGGCTGAAAAGATGAGACTTTTAATGGCTCAAATGTTAGCAAATGGTTTTTGTTGTTTCTTATCTCAAATTGGTAACTTATTTTACCCTGCTAACATTTTTATTCATAGCAAGGCTTTGGTTTTTGTCCTGCAAGTCCTCACTCATGAATGGTTTCCATTTATTCAAATGGTCCTTATGCAGTGTGTGCAGCAAATGCAAAGAGAAGACATAGCTGGAATATAAAGGAGAAGAAGAAATAGGTTTTAGATATAGGTTCATGGCTATTCTTTGATGCTTGTCCATGGTTCCTATAGCTCTTTGTTGGTTTTAAGTATTTGGAGGGGTGAGTGGGTTATAGAGGAAATATGTTCTGTATATAACATGATTCAAAAACAGCCATGTCGGCTGAAAAAATGCCTCATGCAACACCAGGAGCCAGGAGACACAGGCACCAAAGAGTTCTTGGAAGGTGTTTACCCACATGTATTACTGACAGAAAAGTTAAATGCCTTCAATATAAAAGGACTGCATGTATGCGTTAGTTCTCCTTTTAAACTGTTAAGCATTTTATTACTTTACATTAAGATGAAATTCAGCTGAAAAGTGAAAGCTGCAAGGTATGGAAGCAGTGAAATAGAGTATTTGTACACTTTGCTGTTTGCAGGCAGCTAACATTGCTAAAAGTGTACTGTGTATTTGACAGAATTTGGGGGATTGTGAAAAAAATTAATATAGCAGAGCACTTTCAACCTTTTCTCTGAAAGGAACCTTTGCTAGAAATGTAAGTGACAATAAGAACTATAGTCTATTTTAGTAACTGATTCAAATAATAAGTTGATGGATCTATGTAACAAAGTAGAAACACTTTTAAAATTATAAACAAAATTGGGTTTGTGTTGCCCCCCTTTTTTTTTTTTACAGTGTACCATACAGAGTCATTTTGGGGAAAACACAGAGCCAGATAATTCAAATAAATATATATTCATGTGCTTCTTGCTTGTCCATGTAGGTCAAGACAATAGATTTTCTATATACTTTTGTAATTTTACTGGAGACAGAAATTTAAACTCCTGAGAAGCAAGGCACAGAAGTGAAAAACCTAAATAACTGAAAAAATTATTCCACTTTCTTATGCTTAATCTTAAAAAGTACTCCTTATTCTGACCTTGATACTTAATACAACCTAGGTTAATTTACAAGGCTGCAGATGCAGCAAAGCTGTTCAGCATTTCTTGGATTTTAGGTATGTGAATTTCATTCATATTTGTTGTGCAATGATCAGAATCAGCACAGAATGATCACAAAGACTGACAGATCCCAAACCACAGAGGTTGTACTGAAGAAATCCCTAAAGTAAGGCAGAGAAAGTTTACTCATTACCTGGGTGTTGTAGTGCTGCAGCTTTGCTCAAACCCTGGCCTCTTTCCCAGTATTTCAGATGAGGTTATTCTGTGCTTTTTTTAAGGATACAAGCTGGTAGGTCTACCCAGCTTACAGGAGTGCACCCACATCTTGGTCAGATCTCTTCAACACTGTGCCCCTTTGCACTCTACAAATTCCAGAGAATGAAAGTATATAAATAAATGAAAGAACCTTCCAAGGCTTAGGGTATTTTTTCAACTCTAGCTGGGAGGTACTTTTCACCTTTTCTTGTATTATATTCAAAATGTATCAGTTTAACTTTTATTTTTTATGCTTCAGTGGAATTAGAAGTATTGTCATCTTTCTCCTCATACTCCTGTTATGCCTTTTAGTCATTTGCTACGTGACAAATAACTGAATGACTTTTCACCTCCAGAATTCCATGACCGAGATCAGCTGTGTTCCCAAAATATAAAATACTGAGTTCTGGGAGGTCATTTCATGTTCTAGGAGCACAGAATATATTAATGTATCTGCATATCTGTATTCCGTTGATATAAAAGGAAGCTTTACATGAAAATTGTTGGGAAAACACAGTTCTCAGTTCCATTCAGAACTTAGAAAAAATGCACAGAACTGTAGACGGAAGCCCTGTAAGCACCATGTATAACTAAAAATTCCAAGTCTCATAAATATAAGACCAAGAATTCCATTTACACATTCTGAGTTCTGAAAACAGCTGTCAGTTCTGTTCAGGTGAACAGTCACTCAAGTGTTTTGTTTTGGATTTCTGAACCTTCTCTTGAGCTGTTGGTACGAGAGACAGACCAGGCTAGGTATGCTATTCCATAGTCATTTCTGTATAATATTGCCATGAGTTTTTACTCAAAACACAGTAGGACAAATATATTGTACATAAATATATGGTATTCCTGTTCTATATCAGGATTAGATTTTAATTAAAGAAAAAATGAGCAAGACTGTTGCAAATCCATGAGTAAGGCTAAATTTGTATTGTAAGATGACATAAGGAGTCCAGGTGTGAGACCTTGATCACACACATCCTTCTGCTAGTCATTCAGTCCTCAAGCCTAGGAAGATCAAAGCATTGCAGGCATTACATACACAGTGAATACTGCAATCCCTCAAAGTATCTGAAGCATTTAATTCTTGTTCATTTGGGTACTTAAACATGAACACCCCACTGAAATTTTTGAGGATCTATAGATACATGTGAAGTAGGATTTTTTATCTGGATCTCAGATGGGTTTTTATCAAGTATTGTCTGTGATTGTTCAGTTCCTCTCCATTTCGAAATGAAAAATACTATATTCTGCCATTTTTCTTGTTAATGTTGGCAGATAACTGTCTCTAACAGAGCTGTGTCATTTCACACCTAAGAAATTATTTTTCCTCTTATTTCCCAGCTATCTCTGCAGCTGAATTGGTTTGAAGAAACCATAAAGTTAACATAACTGGCCACTAGGAAACAGCCACAGTCTAATCAATTTTTTTTGATGACTTAGAATAGGAATAATTCAGTAGTATTATAATAATTCCTCAGTGTCAAGAATAGGTTCAGAGGAAAAAATATAAGCCCTATGTAAATTACAACAGTGACAAAGTTTTCTAATGAGCTCTGGGATACCGACTGCCCCTCCAGCACTACACTGATTTCTGCTTGAGCCAGGAGCTGACCTCACTTGTACATCCTCTCATCATCATTTCCTCATTCCAAACAAGACCCTTTTCTTGTGGTCAAACTGCAGAGCCTCAAGCACGGTGTGGTCATGCACATCTGGGATGCATTTATTTACTTGCATTCAGTGGAGAGAAAGTAGTCTCTTCACAAGATAAATACTTACTGTGCTTTGTGAGATGACTCCATGTAGAAATGAGTGTCACAATAACCGTTTTTGATATTTTTTTCTGAGCTCATTGTCCTCAGCTTGAATGTTTGAAAGGCAAAATGATTTATAAATTTGCCTGTCTGTGAGACTGCCTATAGTGTTAGCTCATTTGTGTCACTGTCAAATATATCTTCATGGTACAGTAAGAAACTCAAAAAAGTCACTGTCTCAAAATATAAAATGACAGCAAAGGACATAGTGATGCTACCTGATATACCATATAGTTGTTCTGCATAAATCTAGTAGGGTATCATATATGGCTCAGCCTCTCCCATGAATGTAGGGTTTGTCTATTTTTTTTTAATATTCTGTTTAATATTTCTGGTCTTTTTTTATTCCCTGCTCACAATAAACCTTAGATAGTTAGTAGTGTGCACTAAGACTGCTTCACATTACTACTAGACCTGAGCCTAAGAAGTGCTAAATGAATCCTAGTTTTTCAGTAAGTAATATATATGTAGATTGATTCTGTATTGATTAGACACTGCCATAGAGTGACACTGGCAAATTGGTGCAATACAGCACTAATGTTGTGGATACATCCCAAGTTTTATTAGTAATACTGATTTTGGAAAAGTAAAAATTTAACCCCCCCCCCCCCCCCCCCAAAAAAAAAAACCCAAAAATGAAACCAAAACAAACAAACAAATAAAGTCAAATGCAAAGAGGAAAATAAGATTACTTAAAAGCTGAATTTAATAAAATGAGAGTGAAGGGAATTTTTTTTTGCATATTCTCTTAGGGCAGGAATGCCTATGCATGTCAATGTTTTACTATGGGTATTACATGCTCATAGATTAGCAAAGTATAATGCCAGAAGGGCTATTTGGTATGACCTCATATATCACAGACCACTAAACATCACAGTTAGATAGTATAGAATATCCGCTGTCCATTTCATCAGATATTCTGTTTGACAGGGACCAACAGCTCTTACTTCTCATCTATCTGCAAGGCTCATTTATTGAATATGTAAGAAATAGCTGGATCAAAGGAGTTTCTTCTCAACACTTAGCAAATTATTGTTGATATGCTTTAAAATTTTATTCCTGGTAAAATTCCAGTACAGTTTGTCTTCATAGTTGCAAACAAGAAGTCATGCTTAGGGTTTTTTAATGTATGTACTTTTCCTACACTTCTTGAGTTTGTTTTCAATTTTTGTATTTTCCTGGCTTGAAATAGCAGTGCTTGGTAATTAAATCTGAAAGCATAGAATTGAGTAATTATTTTGCCAGCAAATTGCTCATTCACAAAAGAACAAGTTTTGGAGAACATGAGGTTTTTCATGAAACAGGAATAAAAAAACCCCACTTAGTTTTGGGATTGTGCTACCTGAATTTTCAGGCAAGACTTACTAAGTGACCTGGCACCTGTGTGAGAAAGGTGAGCCAGGCCAGGGTATGTTACTGTGTTCTTTTGTTCAGGACCCCATCAGCTCAGACTGCTGACTGTAGTGAGGGGTCAGGGGTTCAAATCCTATCCTGGAAAAGACTTGAGGACAGCTCCCTCATTTCCCATGGGTCCACTCTGCATCCTGACCTGTTGTGTATTTAGGACAGGTCTGCTTGCTTTGTGTAACTGATATGCACCAGGTGAGGAAGCATCAATGTTTGCAGAACAGGAACAGTCTCAGTTCTGACTGTGTCTGACTTCAGGAAGTGCAGCTGCCTTGAGAAGTGCCTACCTTGTTCCTACAGCAAAGAAATGAGTAACACCTCACTCACTAGAATACGAGAGACACTTCAGTCACATCTGTTTTCTCAAACTTTAAGATTATTCCAGCTGTTTTGAAATGCATTTATAAAACTATAGGCATTTGCAAAAAAGAGTTACATCTAAATGATTAATTAAAATTATCCTAAATGCTTAAAAAAATGTCTAGCATTTTGAAATTTAAAAGTTATCAAGTCAATGTCACAAAAAAAATATTTATAAAATCCAGTCATTGAATATCCCAGAGCAAGGTGTCTTACCCATTAGCAGCTCCAAATCAGGCAGAAAAGCAATCTAAGCATACGACAATTATGTTAAAGCTTTCAAGGAAACAATATCATATCTCAGCTACTTTATGAGCAGTATGCAAGTCCCTCTGCAAAGCTAGTCTTTCACTTCCAAGTCCACTTTGCTTAAGAATCCAAACCCAAAAGTAAATGCTTCAGCTCCAACTGTTTTTTGTATCCTTGAAATTATTATTTTTAGTACTGCCAAGCAGTTATTTACTGTCATCTGATCATCTATTATTAAAGGATATGTTTATTACTGTATGTCCCTTTTTCACATATTCTGATGAATTCAAATATCTGTTTTATTTTTTTTCTGTGATACTCATTTACTTTTATATTCCTGTCAAACCTGTCCTCTACTGGGGATATGCTCATAAAGTTGTTACCCCTACACAGATGCTGTAAAGGGCATCTCTAAACTGCCAGTTTTCCAACCCCATCTGCATTTTCTGTACCTACTTAAATTTGAGGAAGCACAAGAGAATGCTGTTTTCCTGCAAAGAATGGCACATTGATTTTTATTTTAGTAGTATTATTTCCACATTTTGTTCAGTCTTTGCGTGTTTTTTTAACTCCTGGTTTAATCTGAACAGAACTGGATTCCCACTGAGCTGCAGACATTCATGCCCCGATGTTTTTCATTTACAAGTCAATGTCAATCTCATTTTTTGCCCTGAATATACATTCTTGCATAGCTGTCGAAACTGAACCTTAGTTGTCACTTTATTCTCAAATGTCTGAGGAACTGGTGACTGTGGCATTCAATTCTGGGAAAATATTTTTTCCCACACACACACCCTTTAATTTTTGAATTTCATTAAATATTTCCCTTGTGTTTTTGATCTTGAGCATCAGATGGAAATACTTAATTTATTAACCTTCCCTATATCTTTTAAATTTTCCTTATTTAACTCCATTAATGGAGGAACATGTCTAGACTCCTCACATGGATCAATTTTCTCTTCCATGAAAAATAATCTTTGACTTTACTATTTTTTCTCTTCAAAATACACTCACTTTCCTACTTTGCTTGCTTATATTCCTGTCTGCTGGTTTTAGATGATTTTTTTTTCTTGAGGGATGATGATTAGATAACTTTACGAAACTTATCACATAATCATAATTTTATTTTACCATTTGTTCTTTTATTTCCTTTTTTAGGAAAATATGTCTGGTATTTTGTTTTTATGCTCTGCACATTGACATATATTGTTAGCAATTCTAATAGACTTGAATCCATTCTGAACAAAAATTCAAGTTACTCTTTAATTACTTTCACTTTTTATTATTTGTAGGTTTTTCTAATCCCCCTTTGCAAAATTTAAGATTAGCTAGTCTGTGGCATGACATCTCAACCAATATGATGTTTACTGTTTCTTGGTTACATCAATAGTTTTAGAAAAAAAGCCAGAAATTAAAAATATTCCTAGAGAAATAAGTTGAGAATTATGATTTTATCTTGTGTTTTCATTGGAATGGACCTTTTCTCATGTGTGCTGCAGATCTAGACCGTGCAGAACAACTTGGGGTATAAAGTATTTTTATACTGGTGACTTGACTTTCTTGTGTTGGAGTATTTGAAGTGTCCATTGTTTCTTTGGTTACATTTACTTTTTTGTTTAATTTCAACAATGAGTGCTTGAATCCCCCTCCCTCCTGCATATCCATAGAGCAGACAGTCAACCTGAAGGTCAGTGCTGGGATCTAAAGAATAATATACTCTACAACATGCATTTGGTGTGAGCATACATTTTTCTTTTTAGAGAAAAGTCGTATGGGTCATCAGCATTAACAAAAAGCTCCTCTTTCAATCATCTTTCTTACTTTTTCTTGTCTTTTAGGAGAGGCTAAAATGTTGTTTAGATTTTTCACTGCCTTTTCATCAGTTGGAGATAGGAGTCCCATTGTTCCTTGTAGGCTAGAATCTTAACCCTAGGTTCTGTGTGTCTGATAACACCAGATATTTATCGTACGTGATGTCTGCTCACGGAGCTGGACATCTAACAGCCTGTGATCAACTCTGGTAGGAAAGACCTCTTCATTTCTCCTGGAGGATTTGGAGGCCAAAGTAGTTTTGAAGTGCTTGAATTTAATAAACTGAACATACTATCTGAAACCAAACACAACGAAGACAACATTATCTGAGCTTTTCTTCACAATCATTGACACTTGATTACATTTTAATCTTAACCTGCAATAGACTTTGTTATCTTAATCTGGACATGAAATTGCCAGCTGTGCCATCCTTTTTGGTTTACATAACATGGATAAACATCCACTAGGAGCTAGGACAAGAGCTCCAAAAATCTTTTCAATTGATCTGTGCATTAGACATAAACAGTGGTCTTTACCCATGCATAACTAGAATAATTAACCATTTCTTCTGCCTAGAGCCTTCATATATCCTTATGTGATCTCTTGCAGTCTCTTCTAGAGAACCCCATAATAGTAAGGCTGTAGATTACTCCAAGCACGTTAATGTGTTATAGAAGTTATGATTATTTTGTTATCCTTTTGGTACAGACTTACATACTGTCCATGAACAGTCTGTTCTGCGTGGCTTGTTGACTGAAATTTGTCTAAGTCAATATTGGGCATATGAAGAGGAGGAAAAAGGAACAGCATTTCTTTCATGTAATCAAACTGATAATACATGTAATCAAACTGGTAATATATAACTAAGAAAATTTCAAAGTGGGTTTGTGGCATGGGGTTTTTTAATAAATAAAAAAATTTGTCTGCTTCTACTGAATGATCTTTTGCCCTCTTTTATTGCTCCAGGAGGAATACAGTGCCCAAATAGCAGTGCCCTCCAGGAGACACGCAGCTGTAACGAGCACTCCTGCACTGTGTACCATTGGCAGACCGGTCCGTGGGGACAGTGCATAGAGGACACCTCTGTCTCTGCTTTCAACTCCTCTGCCAGCTGGAACGGGGAGGCCACCTGTTCCGTGGGGATGCAGACAAGAAAGGTCATCTGTGTGAGAGTCAACGTGGGACAAGTAGGCCCAAAAAAGTAAAGATCTTTAAAGATATCTTCATGTTTGGATTTTACTGCTTTATATTTTTATCACTAATGACTGCTTGCAAAGGCAAAAAGACCCTCTTTTTTGTGTTCTCATGAGGGAATATTTCATCTTCTAAAAATACAAAACTGGCACGATAGGAAGACTAGATAATACCCTTCTCACTGTGGATTTTTATGGGTGGTATTTACAGTGGTGATTTTGCTGACAGCTGACTAAATCCAGTTGGCTCCTTGCCACCATCAGGTTGAGTCACGATAAAATTCTTGGAGTATGTGTGTGATGTGCAGACCACCACCATTTCCAAGATCCTTGTGCTGCCTCCAAACAAGCAGTGCCCTGTATGGATTAGTATAGTTCCACTCAAAAATAGTGGTGTGAATCTAAATACAGTACAGCATTTCTTCTTAGAACCAGACCAAGGAGGTGTAGCATAGTGGAACCTGACATGTCATTAGTTTGAAACATTAGTTTGAACATTAGCTTGAAAAACTTCGTGATTTTTTTCCCCCATTTATGTGGTTTTTTTAAGTTATGCCTTTGGCCCAGTGATTTGGTTTTACAGTTTAATGTGTGACCAGGGTTAAATACGGATTAACTGCTAGTAAAATGCATTTGATAATATCTTTCTGGGATTGGCAGTCTGTAAATATATCCCACTCAGAACAGATTCAAAATTGGAAGAACTGATGGCAGAGGTGGTTTAGAAAGTTCATGAGGCAGCTATTTTCACATTAAATATTTGCTTGGTGCCTGCTTTATTCTGCAGTAGAGTTAAGCCTAATTTACTTTAAATGGAAATGTGGGGAGTAATGTCTGCACATTCAGTAATCTGAATTGTTGTGTATCTGCATTAAGTTGCTGTTCTATTTAGTCACTATACCATTATATCTTTTGTTTGGTGCATTTACATTAAAAACACCACAAACCTCTAATGATTTATCATCCTTTTAAAATCTACTGTAAATGTCTCTACCTTTGATTTGACCTTAAATTCTGGGAGGAGGACTGTTTTATTCTCTCATAATGAATCATATGAAATGAAAAAAAGTCTTGGTTGATCCTTGAAATTGTCACATCAAAATCACCGAATCGTTTTTAAAGACCCAGACATTTAACATGAAAATGTAAATAGGAACCTTGTTTTAAAGTCCCCTTAATAAAAAGGATTACTGTGGTATGATACAATCAATATTATTGGCCTTATCTGCCTCACAAGTTACAGACTCCAGCATGCATCTTTTCTGTTTAATTTGACCTTGAGTAAGGACTGCAAAAAAATCAATACTTTGCTTTAAGCCACATATAGTAAATACAAACAATATAAAGCATAGAAATGGTGTTCTAATTGAACTAATTGCCTTGCCTAAGTATCTGAAGAGGAATTGTAGTGTTTAGTGCTCCTGAAAGATGAAGTTCTCAGTGAAATGGTGAATGTGTATATTTCAGACTGTTTTGTATGCTTATAATTTCTCCTGTTTTTAAGGGAAAAGCCAGTTCAAGAAAAGCCATTAATAGGCCAACATTCAATGCTTTTCAGAAACATGTTTTATTTTAACCTTAAAGAAAATTTCTGAGGACTTCGTCAATACATGTGATTGGTAGCAGCATTTTTTTTAAAGTGTATCTGATATCTAAATACACCTTTTCATATAGAATCTGATTTTATGAATCATATAACCAAGGCACAAGTTGACTTAAAAACGTGGAGAGATCTTACAGAGAAGTGATGGAGATTTGTGTTGCTATAGCTATTTTATTTCTTTTTTTTTTTCACATTGGTGGAAGGGGAGAAAAGAGAAAGGGTGGAGACCCCATTTCAAGAGGGCACCAAGGGGTTGGTGCTGGTCCATGGTAATTGATCGTATGCTGAGGGGTGAATCTGAATTGGCAGGAAACTGCAGAGACAACTGGTGGAAAGCATGCACGAGCAAGTATTATTGTTGAAGAGTATGTTCCTGTAAAGCTGCAAATCAGCTTTTCTCCTCCTCACATTGCACAGGCATAGTTCTCCACTGACCATGGAGACTAGATTTTTCTCGATAGTTTACCAATAGACTTGCCTCTCTCACCTCTGGTCCCAGTTGCCCAGCACTGAAAAGAAGAAAAGCTAGACATAGTAATGTTTTTCTGTAATGATCCAAAAGCTCCAAAATATGGATGTGATGTTTTTCTTACATTTTATTTATTCTTCAGACAGTCCACAGTCTGTATGTTTTTAGAGCAGTAGCAATTTTGAAATGATTTTAAATATTTTCAGTACTTTTGTGAGAGTTATTGCACCATTCTGAAACAAGTGTTGTGGTATAGGGAGTTGTTTTTCCTTCATGAAAAATGACAGAATCCCCACAGAATGGGGAAAATGACCTGGGTAATGAGTCCCATATGTGGCAGTCCAATAATCCTTTTTATATGCTGATCAAGCTCTTCCTAAAACAAGTAAGGTTTTCTGCCTTTTCTGACAGTCTTTCTCAGTCTCATTGACCTGGCAGTTTTAAATCCTTTTCTGGTTTCTCTCATAATCACAGCCAGCTTATACCTATTTGTTCCTGGGTTAGCAGTGTTATTTATTTTGAATATGCCTCCTTCCAGAGTTTATATTTATGATAAAGTGATGAGACCTGAAAATGTGTTCTACTAAGCTAAATGAGGTGGCTTTTCTTCATAATTATGTGAAAGCTTGAAAATAACCCTTAAAATACAGAGTCTAGCATGGTGAGTGAGGGATGATGATTATTTAAATCCTGAGGTGCAGAATACACCAGGTTAGGCTTGCTTTCACCACATGTATTTAATTGCCACTAGTTTTTATATCAGTGCTCCATCCTGGTGAATTCTGGGCAACAAGCACTGTCCTCATGTGTCTGCAAGCATTCAGTACCTCACAGGATTCACTACTTCATTGCAGAGTGATTGTTTATTTGATAATGCTTCTTTGTAATTTTTTTTTTTTTTTAGGTGCCCTGAAAGCCTTCGACCTGAAACTGTGAGACCTTGTCTGCTTCCCTGCAGGAAAGACTGTATTGTGACTCCATTCAGTGACTGGACAGCGTGTCCTTCTTCATGTCAAGAAGGTAATTTTACCCATTTTGTGCTAATAGATTTTAGGAATAAAAAAAATGGAGACTCAGACTAGCAGTCACTTTTGGCAGAACGCTTATACACATCTCTTTCTGACAGAGGACATGTAATACCTGGTACAGCTCCTGCAGGGAGGACATAGAGTTTTTGCTGAAAAGATCAGTTGTTTCAATCAATTTTCTATATGCATCTGTTCAGATTTTTTTTCCACATTTTCCCTAATGTTACAAACTCCCTTTTGCATCTTACACTGATAAAGAGATGACTAGTTCCAGGGTAGACACGTTATCGGTTTATCATCTTAATATCAATACTTGTACACTGTTAACATTTTAATTGTCAGATTATAAAATGGACAGATTTTGGTTTTGGAAATACCTAAGTTTTTGTTGTTTGCTCATCAGAAAAACCTGAGTCTTTATATACAAGGAGGTAAGCATGTAGATAAATAGATATGCAGTTGTATATAATTTTGTCTGGCTGCTTCTACTCCAAGGAAAATTGAAGGAGAGTTAAAAAAAATCAACAGACTTTACATTGATATGAATGGTCTGATTTAAACATATAATCCATTTTGATACATTTGGCAAAGCTCTTAAAAACAGTGCAGGTCTCCCCTGAATTTTTATTACACTGAAATCACACATTAGTGAAGTTAGCGTGATGACAGGCTTAATATTAGCCACATTTTTATGCTTTATTTCTCTTTTTAAGCTTAACAGGAGGCATTTTTCTAATATGTACTATTACAGACAGACTCTGTAATACCGCCTGTTCCACGGGGTGCTAATCCCTGTGTGGGACATGGTGATTACTCACAGCTACTGCATTGTCAGAATGTAAAAGATCCAGTTACATCAAACATACAGACTTGGGCTGTCACGGCCAATTCTTTATGCTTTATAAAGGACACAAGCATAAAGGCATTTTTGCTGTAATTCCTATCAGTGTTTAGTGCATTCTAACAAATGAAAAAAGGGGTTAGGAAGACTAAATTCATAACCTTTGAGAAAGAGCAGAGAATTGAATCCATTAAATCTGAATCTATGAAATAGTTATTCACTATTAAATATGTGTTATCTTACAGCAGTATTAATTGTTCTTTCTGAAATACTCTTGTTGGAGGAGATCATATTGAGAGAAATTTCCATCCTTTTCTGTTGCCATTTCTGTGGTTTTTAAGAAAGTTCTTGATGCAATGAGCATATCTTCATTAATATTTACCACAAACTAGTGTACAGGCTTCTGTAAAACAGTATTTTTGTGAACTACAGGTATTTTGTCTATTAAGTGAGTCAAACTCTCTTTATACTACACCAAAAAATTTTATTTCATGGGGTTTACCCATTTGTGCCAGCAAGCAGATCAGTAGCTTTGCTGGGCTGCACGTCTGTCTTGCCCCTTGCGCCAGCTCCTGGCATCTCCTGGAGCTGTTTGACTCAGGAATGAAGGGTTTCCTCTGTGCTGAAGAGGGGCCAGGTGGTGGAGAGCCACCTCCGGGATTCTCCTACTGCTCGCTCCTAATTACAATTGCTTGGCCGTGGTCCAGCACATTTCTGTGATCAGACAAGCTGCAGCTGCTGTAATAACCCACCCAAAGCTGATATCAGCCCAGTCAGCCAAATGTCTGCTCTACTGCTCTCTGTGAAAAAAAACCCAAACTTCCAAAATTTTTACCTAACATAGGCATTGCTGTGGAACTAATACAGATCTGTAGCTTTTCTCTTCATTTTCTGCCTGAAGAACCGATACCTGAAGATGACTGAAATCAAAATTCCTACAGGAACTATTTACTGTTTATCATTAATAATGGATGACCATAATAATTAAAAACTGCAAACTGTAAAGGAATTCTAGAGTGGAATTTTTGGTTTTGGTTTTACATGCAAATGATTAGGGCAAGCTTACACCTTCAAACTGTAAAGTGTAGCAGCAAACTGAGCTGGTTTAATTTTTGTTCTCTTGAACTGTTTATTCATTTCAGCTGTCTGTTCATTTGTTCAGTATTGCTGGTATTGCTTTCTGTTTAGTTCTGCTTTCTGGCCTTGAGTTGAAATTGAAGTGTTTTCTCTATTAGGCTTAATTTTTTGGCTTATGGGCAAAATAGCATGTCAATATTAGGGCAATTGGTTCAAATACCTTATTTTCACCCTAATTAGTTTCACCCCTAAGTAGCAGCAGTAGAAACAAGCTATTCTGCTCTTTGCAGGGGGTGTCACAGTAAGGAAGCAGTCCCGTCACCGAGTCATCATCCAGCTCCCTGCCAATGGTGGTCGGGAGTGCCCAGACTCTTTGTTTGAGGAAAGGGAATGTGAAGCTTCTCCTGTCTGTCATAGCTACAGGTATGTGAGACAATCAATCAGAAACAGCTCAGACATGATTTTTAAACTTGTACTACCTCTGAAGCTTGCTGAATTCCATTTCTTAGCAGTAATTGTTTTTCTACCATGTACTATTTAGAAAAATAGGATACACATCTGAATCAAGGTTTCACAACAGATATGTAGACTCAGTTGGACGCATAGGGAATCACTGGTTCATTTCGTTCCAGTTCCTTTGCAAGAACATTGCAACAACTAAGAATTGCTTTCCAGAATAAATTTTTCCTAGAAACTGTTTTGACATTCTATGCATGTAAAAAAGTCTTTCTAAGTTATCAAAAGTGCTGGACTGCAAGCTTATGTGTTTAGGCGAGCTGAGTTCTGGTGCCACACTGTTCAACCTACCATACCCTTCATTTTTCTATCCCTGTAAGCCCTGGGACAGTCCAGAGCTGAAGATATTCCCCATATGCCCTGTGTCCTCTGCATTGCCCTGATCTTCACCACAGAACTTGAGGACTGTTCCAGAATGTGGAACCACCATTGCTTAAGAAAATGTTTGGGTAGTTCTGTAATATCCATCTGAGTGTGTGGGAAGGTGTAGACATACAAAAAGATCTGGTTGTTGATAGAGACAAAGTTTAGAAAATTCTGATGCCATTAGTTAGATTTACTTGACAAAATAATAAAAAGATTTCCCATGAAACTATTCTCTGTTGCAGAGGTACAAATAGAATTTAAGCTTAGTTTAATAAAAATAAATTGAGGTTAAAGAAATGTGTTTCTTTCATCATCTGATAAGAATTATCATTGTAAATTCATTAGGAGATCACACTCTGTGCAGCTAAAAGATATGAAAAGATTGAAAAGAGCATTGGGAAGCAACCAAAATCAGTACTTTAAGCACCAGAGAAATAGAGCTCAAGAACTTTTTATAGTCAAAATGAGAGTCAGAGTTGTATCTTTTAAAATGCTGGCTGCTCCTCATCTCTTTAGTGTCTTCAGTATCTGAGCTGCATGATAATTATGCTGAGCATAAGAAAGAAGAGTTGCTAGAGAGTGGTGGATGAGGTCATTTATATTTCATGACACGAACTAATACTAAACACATGTTTCATATATTTCCTTTTGCATCTTTCTGACCTGCACACATGCTGCGACAGATGGACTCACACTCAGCTGGCTCATGCCTTAGTTAATTGCTGTCCCATAGAGGCAGGTTGCAATGAAACTCGAGGTGCAAAACCATTGAGATTGTTTAAAACATGCAAACTGCTGATGGCTGGACCTGTGGACAACTGTGGATTATTTTAGAGTTGTGACAACAAACAGACTTGCCTAGATTTGTTATATTTTAAGGACTAGGGTATTCTGCAGCACCAGCAGGGAACTTTTACAAAGTTTCATAGCAGTTTATCTCAATGACAGAATAATTTAAGCAGTGCCATATTGCATTTGTTATCAACGTCTTTTTGCAAGTCCGCTCTGTTCCTGTTTTATTTTTGATATGGTGGACCCATTGTGTTGGTTTTCTTGGCTGGCTCCACATTTTTAAGGTGTTGCCAGTCAGGAACCCAAGATCCCAGGAATTTCCTGAGGCACCCTTGCAATCACTCAAGCCCACTGTCCCAATACTTTCCTGTAGCTACCCTTCCTTTCCATTTCTTACTTCTCCTTTTGGAATAGTATTTATCAAGAAGCTTAGCAAAGGAATTCGTTTGCTGTGACAACCTTACCTTTGTAATCATATCCTTTAAGATTTGGGGAAACAAAATAAAAATCCTATAATTTTGCTCATCCTACCTTATCTTAGTAGCTCCAAGACTTGTCTGTGTTTCCAGAAAGGCAGAATTGCTCCATTTATTTTTGTGTTGGAAAGCATGCCTAGGGGAGGAAGTGAAAAAAGTCCTGGGGAAAAGAACTAGCACCTATAGTGACAATCCCAAAATTGCCTGAATCAGAAATCAACCCTGCAGTCTTTTCTCTGCGGTGTATTTGGGAAACTTCAATACACCTTTGCTTCACTGACATAGGTGGAAAAAAAGAAAGGAAGGAAAAGAAAGTGGGAAAGAGGAGAGGTTTATTAGGGTGTGGTACTGTTTAAAATTTGTCTTTACTTAATTGGTCCATGTTGATTTTGAGATGTTAGCGTCCTTTCATTAAATCCACTTTTCAAATTTTAGTATGTCATTTTGTTGAATCATAAAATAAGTATGCTCAGATATAAATTCATAGCAAAGGAGTTCTCTTGTTAAATGGGTATTCAATTCACATAATTTTATTGTTCTTTATAGTTTTCTTTTTTGAATTTTCTTTCTCGTATTTTGTATAACTGTTATTGCTTTAATATATTCACTGTGTATTTTTTTGACACTGTTAATATAACTTTGTGCTTCAAAATCCTTGAAAATGTATATGATTTGGTTTTTCTTTACACCTTTACTTTCTCCTTTCTTCCATGTGTTCTTAGTGACCTCATCCTAAAGGAAGAAAAAAAGTTAACAGAGTAGGGATAAGTTTATGGTACTGTTACTGGTTCTTTTGTGAATTGTCTGTGACCAGTTAGTAAAAATAAGCAACAGCTTATGGTGGTTTATAACACTATCTAGCACTGCTGACTCGGGTTTGGTGGCTACAAGGTTTAGATTGATTCCTTCCCCTCTCATTTCAGGTGGAAGACCCACAAATGGCGCAGGTGCCAGCTGGTGCCATGGTACGTGCGCCAAGACAGTCCAGGAGCACATGAGACTTGTGGACCTGGGCTACAAGCAAGAGGTTAGACCCTTTGTTTCTGTCATTTATTCCTCAGAAATCTGTAGATGCACTGGTGTGGGAAATGCTTTACATTTTAGTCCTTGTAACCTAACATTAATTTTATCTATCTTTATGGGCATCAGCAAAGGAAAATACTGAAAGCGTTTAGGGCCATGTCTCGTTATGTTTGGAGTCTCTGCCAGCATGGAGATCCTACATGGCGCTTGCTCCGGCACTTGCTCTCTGGCACTTGCTCCTTGATGCAGTTTGTGTGTGTGACCCCTTACCCTTTCACTGTATATCTCCGAGAACAGTCTGGCTACTTCTTCTCTATACTCTCAAATTAAGGTAGTTACAGAGAGCAATGGGAGCATGAGAGATGCAAGACTTTGCATTTACACTGTTAAAGTTCAGTGCCAGCCCATTTCTCCAGGTTGTCAAGGTCCTTTGAATGGCAGTCCTTCCAGGTAGGTACTGACTGCTCAAACTGCCATTGTCCTCAAACTTGCTGAGCATGCTTTCTGTACAGGTTGTTAAGGAGACTAAACAGAATTGTGCCTGGAATTAACCACTGAGGTGAAACAATCTTAAACAGCTGCTGGTTGGACTTCTAAACCACTGACCCTTTGAGCCCAATGATCCAGACATTTTTGCACCATTTCCATTTAATAGCAAATAATTTTTACATCCAGATCCAGCTTTGCTGTCACCTGTCTTCATAGAGAATTTTGTGGCTTTAGCAGAATTGTGTATGTGTGACTCTGTTAGGTATAGCCGGGATAAGGGCTTTTTAGGTGCATTAAATACATTCAATAGGAAAATAAATGCAGTTCCTATTTACTGCATTACAGTAATTGAATTGCTTTGAACTACTGGCCAACCTTGAATTCCAGGAAGGTTTTTCTCCTTTGTTGTTTCTGAGTGCAAACTTCTATTTGTTAAAGCACTATTGGCTCAGCAGATTGTGCCATTCCTGAGGAAGGACATTGCTAACTGCAGAAGTGAAATGTTCAGGTCATTAACTTCCTTGCAGTATTAAAGGAGGTCATGGTATACTTAAAAAGTTATGGAGTAAATCTTAAGCTAGTAGCTCTTACCACTTACTCAGAAAGTGTTACAGGAGATCAATTTAGAGCTTACCACAAAATGAAACCTTAAGGCATTGCCTGTTAATACAAAAGACTTCTGGCTGTGGTAATTATTTCAGAGGTCTATCACAATGGAATCTATTTCTAGCAGCTCTGGAGGATACATTCAGATTACACACTGAGAAAATAAGATTTCTGTCTTTGATGATAGGAATTCAGATAGTATTAAGTGTTGTCTTCTGTGCTTGCATGGTAGTACCTAAATCTCTTGACTTTGTCTCAAAGTCAGTTAATAAAGAAAGGTAGCTAATAATAGTGCATGCAGATTGGATTTTATTATTCTTTTGTGTCATGAGAGTTTCTTTTTACTTTTTTAAATGTAATTCCAATCATGTACAGGGCACACACATATAGAATAATACATGATCTTGAAATTAATGGCCATGTAGTTTTCAAATCTGATAAAACAGACTGGCAGAATTTCCCTTTGGTACTACACAGAGTTCGATATTGTGAAAGATGATGTATTCAAGCAGTAATCTTGTTCCCACAAGCAGATATAATGGAAGTAGCTCTCTAGTGTAATGTGGTCAAGTGGTAGGATGAGTAATCCTTAATTAGGAACCCCTGGAGCAGCTAAGCCTGAAGAAACCCAGTATTTTTGATACAATGCTGTGAATGTTTCTGAGATAAGCTGTTAGAAAGGAAGATTTTAATTTACTCCTGCTTTTTGTCAGGTCTATGCCATGTATAAATTCCATTGTAGAATTCACAGAGCAAGTAATTCAACTTGGACAACAGAAGTTTATTTATGCCTCAGTCCAGATATCTAAATATGAATCTAAATATTGTTTAGGCTGTTGCAGTGGTGAAAGTTATAGGCATTAAAGACAGAGGGGTTTTTGCCCAGTATTTTTTCCCATTTATGTAAATGATGTAAATCAACATAAAATGCAAGTTTCAAACTCAGGTATATTATGTATCATGTCTCAGTGTTGTAATATCTTACAATGTGTTGACATATCTTTTACTTTTGTACTCAGTTATGTAAATTGATAATCTGTAGGCGCTAAACAAAGGAGTACAGCTTTTTCTTAGATTGAGACAAGTAAAATATTTTACCTTTACAATGAATATGACTTGGAAGTAGAAGTTGAATTTTTGCACAAAAGGAAATTTCACTTTGGAAAACACAGTTCTCTAATTCTAGAGATTATCAGCTGAAGTTTTATTTACTTAACACCTCAGAAAATTGCATTTTGAACATGAATAGTGTGTTTTATTTGATAATGTAATTTACCTCCTACACAGGACATCAACATGTTCCCTATCCCCTCTTACTTTTCAAATTCTGCCATCAAAACAGGCATGTGTGAATTTTTAGTGATACACATTATTTTGGTTGGTTCCCTGCACAAGAGTTGATTTCATGCAAGGTGCTCACTGAAGGGAGGCTGACCCGAAAGCAAACATCTGCCTGACCAAGCTCTGCCCTGGACAGTATTAGAAAGATTTCACCAGTTCCTGAAGGAAGACTCTGGAAGAGGTTTTATCTCCTCTCCCTGTTAATTCTTGGCTCCCTCCTGCATACTTAGCTACTTGTAAATAAAATTTCTACAGGCTGTGGAAAACTTTGCATGATAATATGTCATTAAAAAATTCTGTACTGTAAATAATTTCTGTAATGGCTATTTTGTGATGTAGAAACAGAAAAGACTGAGCTACTACTGTGCAAATCCTTTGAACCACCCCAAAATCAGGAAATGCTAAACACTGAAATATGAAATCCATTTGGTATAACATTCTGATACTGCATTTATGATTTCTACTCTAATACAGATATTTTGGAACAGTACATTTAACTGTTTGTTGGTGATTTCTGTACAAATATTGACCATGCTGTGAAAATTGTTGTCATACCAGCATTTCTTTTTCAGTTGAGAAAGAGTTCTCTTTCAAGTTTCTGGTGCTCATGAATGCAGAAATCACACATTCATCCATTTGTGCTAGTTTGCTTTTGGTGACAAAGTGAAACAATAATTTTATAGAAGTAATCTCTGCCCTTTGTTTTCCTGTGCATTGTCCTTTCATTTTGTGTTGATACTCAGTAGAGCAAGTAATTCCATTCTTCTGTGTAGAAAGAGTTCTGAGTTCCTCTTTTTCAGTGCAAAGGGATATTGCCATTGCTATCAGCTTGTCCTATTTCTGATCTGATTGCCCACGCACAAACACTGTAACACATAGATTATCAGTAAATGTGTTAAATGAGAAAGAATAGGAATGTACACCAGGGAAAAGGCACATCTGACCATGCATTCATTAGCAGTTTATTGTGAACAAAATAGTCTGTTACTGTTAATATTTTAGTTAGAAAGATAATTAAATCTGAAGGAACAACTAGAAGTTAGAAATCATTAAAAATGACTGGTTAGGTGTCTGATCTTAAGAGTCTGTGAGTAACTAGAGCATATGCATGCCTTGCTTTATATCACAACTTTACTTTTTACACTTCCATTCTTCAGCTTTTTTATCACATTTGGTCTTTCTTGGCAGAAGAGATACTTGGGTGAATCATAAAGTTTAGAATTGTGATTCATTGTTAAAGACAGTTTTGTTTCTATCTGTCTTTTATAATGAAGGTTTTCTTACAAATCATGTCAGTTTAAATGAATGTCATAAAACTGTAACTTGGGTCAATGCAGAGGAAAGAGAATAAAAGGACTTGGTGGTTTCTGGATTTTGTTTTTAAAAAAGATTTTCTTTAGAAGTGTTTTTAAAAAAATGTTTGTTAGCTATTCATGCAAATAATGGGCAAGTATTTATAGCTAATCCTAAGCACAGTAAAATAACATTTAATACTGAGCAGCAAATTCATTGCTGTAGTCATGAACTTTATTTGAAGAAGGCTGGTGGTCATAGCAATTGTGTTGAATTTCTATGATGAATGAAAATCTGAATCTGTATCACTGATAAAATGCCTTTTAACAGTGGGTAAGCAGGGCAGGAATGTATCAGGGAACTGAAGCAACTTAAGACATCTGTCTTTTTTTCAAAACCCTCAAGAGGAGATGATGTGGGTGCATCGGCAAGGAATTTGAAACTTCCTTTTGACCCTACCCAACAAGAAAAAGAAATACAGAGAAAAGCTATATTTTACTGCAACAACATTTTGTTGTTTTTATTTTCATCAGCTATTTCTCAACTAACAAGATTAATTTGATCAGATGTATTGATGAGTCACCTGAAATCCAGGAGAGGGAGGCACAGTGGTGGCAAATACAAAATACCACACATTCCCCGCCCCCCCCCCCCCCCCCCAAGAAAATAAAAATAAAACAACAACCACCAGCCAAAAACTAGGACAAGAGAATAAATGCTTAATAAACCCAAGCTACTGATATTTGATGGGGATGTGGGCTATCACTCTCATGGTGAGAAGAATCTGCTCCAGCTGGGGTGTGCTAAGAGATATCATTTTGTATTTTTAAGGCCAACATTTATTAGCACATAGATCTAACTTCAGAATAGTAGTGTGCTCAATGAGATAGAAAAATGAAGTTTGAAATTGTGAACAACTTAGGCAGGTATGTGTTATGTTATACTCATATCTTAAATCTGTGTTAGTAGATCTCAGCTTCAGTGACTTGTGAAGGAACTTAGAAATACAGCTTAAATCCCTTTTGAATTGTATAGGAAAATCTAAGAAAGACTACAACTTGTTTTGCCAGTAGCTCCTGCAAATTTAAGTAGGGCTTGTTGGGCTGCTTCCCAATGGTGGTAAAGAGGACGTGTAGCAGATGAGAAGCTCGAGTGCCTAAACTGCAGTAGCCTAATCACATCATGATGTATGTGCATGGATGCACATGGTAAGGACCATCTCAGTGACCGAAAAGAGATTCGCAGAAGGATGCACAGCCTGCGGTCCTTGCCACCATGAATCTTCCTCAGAGTTTTGTAGGAGGAATGGGATGAAAATTGTGAAATCTGTCATCATTTTCTGTAATAGCAAGAGGAAGATTATTTGTAAATTTAAACAGAAGTTAAAGTAACTGGGCTGTCAGAGAAATACCTGAATAGCTGTGCTTGATGTCACTGGGAATTGGCCTTTAATAAAGACCTAGTCTCGAGCTCTCGCAGTTCTTCATTCACAGGGTGTATGTAGTTATTTGAAAGACAGAGGAATGGGAGGAAGCTTCCCAGGATGGCCATGAGCACAGAGAGAGGCCTTGCAGGCTTGTTTGAGCCATTGATGCCTTAGGTTTTAACTTTTATATTTTTCAAATCCTGTACTGCCTAGTGTGTAACTCTGAAGTTTCTTGTAGCCTGTTAACTACTGCTCTCTCATGCTGGTTAGACATAACAAAACCTCTCCAGGCCTGCTCTCCAAGGACACCCAGATTGTCCCAGGCCCCAAAATGTGTAAACTAACATCTTAAGAAGGGGGTAAACTTGGGATAATTGCATCATGAACTGAGGTTATAATTAGACAATTAACCCTGATATGCAAATGAACCAAACTTATGAAAGTGTGAAGAACTCGTGACTCAAGGTCCATCTTGGGTGTAGTCTTTGGCCTGCCCAGGGTGTACATTTGAAGGCCCTTCAAATAAATACCTATCTTTATTCCCTTATTCTTGTCTAGTCTCTGTTTTTAGGTGGCCATCTCAGGCATCACCATGGAGAGGCTCAAAGGCAGAACCAGTGGTCAAAAGCCCCTTTTCTCACTCCATAGCTAAACAGGGAAAGCAGCCTCCCTCTCCAGGCATCGCTTGTGGAGGCAGGGGACTTTGCTGTTGCGGGTGTTTCATGCCCTTATTGAAAGCACAAGATCATGGAGTGCTGTTCTTCATGGAGCAATAAACTACTATTTTAATGTCATTGAGACTTAACAAATGAGAGTGCTCTATTGCCTGGTTTGTATTTTAGTCACTCCAAAGTACAGTGATCATCTTCAGGAGTCATAAGTAAGAATTTGAACAACTGCTCAAAGGCAGTGTTTACATAAGTTAATTTTTTATTTGCAAAAAAAAAGAGCCACAATTTCCAGACAACTTTATTTGGCAGAAATAAGTTGGTATTGTCTTTCAAACATAAAGAACACTCAGGCTTGTATTTTCACAATATTATGGCCATGTACTCCTTCTTAAGGTACTTCGTGGTAGGAACATTTTGTCACACTGTGTCTAGTCTGCTGTGTCCCACAAAGAAAGAAAGAAACATAGATGAAATCATAGCTGAGACAACATGGATAGAAGATGTAAGAAAGGTTAATGTGCTGAAATAATTCTTGTTTTCTAGAATTGAAAAAGAATACTTTTGTTGTTAAAAATGCTTAAAAATTAATGGTATCACAAGTGTGTTGCAAAAGAAAGGACAATAGAGCACCTTCATTTATAAAGAAATTTTTAGGTACGGGATTCACTGAATTTCACATCTCAGTGAAATGTCAGTGAAGTATGCTAATGATGGTAGCACTGGAAAGGTTTTTATATAAACTCACACATGACATGACTTGCTGAAATACAGTCTCAGTGTTTCATTATGCCAACAAGAAATACATTAGCCTGTAGTCTCCTGTGGGGGCTTGGTGGAAACAATGCTATCTGATAAAGTTTTAATTACATCAAAGTCCCTTGTCTATAAAATTTAGACTGCTATTTATTTCACACCTTTCTTCTGGGAACTAATAGTTGTTAAATACCAGAACAATTTTGCAAGTGAACGGTTTCCATGTTAAATTTGATTTTTCTGTTAGCTGTACTCTTGGTTTATGTTTTCACTTAATAATTACTGTGTTTAATTCAGTAATGGAGGAACCATGCTCTTTCCACTTACTGCTAATGTCTGTAATAAATATAATGTGGTTGTATAAGCACAATAATTAGCCTGGTACAGTATAGCTTTATGTAGTTGAAGACACTCACAGTGAGTTAATCATCGATCTCAGCAACTTCTACAGAATGTAATTAAACAACCATAGGTTTGATCAAAGAGGCAGGGGATGAGTTTGCCCAGATTAGC
Organism: Pachycephala philippinensis; assembly: GCA_013397055.1. Lineage (NCBI taxonomy): Eukaryota > Metazoa > Chordata > Aves > Passeriformes > Pachycephala > Pachycephala philippinensis. The sequence continues at coordinate 101,416 of VWZT01014693.1, forward strand.
TTGTGAGTAGAAAAAGTAACTCCTCTAACAGTGAGAGCATTTCAGATGTCAAGACAGTTAGCTGGCCAAAAGAGTGTATTAATGGAATGTATAGGGTTGTCAAAATCCCTGCTTTTAATAATGGAAAAATCCCCACTTTTCAGCAGTCATAAGGAGTATAAACCTTCCACATTGATGCTTGAATCTGGAAAATAACAATAGGAAAATGGAATGCAGAGTGAATCATCCAGGTCTTGTCAACGAGAATTAGCATGAATAGTTATGGACAGGCACTGTGAAAATTAAGATTCGGGAATTGATTTAGTATGCCAAGCTGTCCTCTAATTTGTGTTGTTATTAAGGTGAAATATTTAGGTCTTGAGAATGAAGAGTTTTCCTGCTTTGATTGCTACGGTACAACTGACAGTTAATCTGGAAAAAAACCAAAGTGTTAATTCTCAGGGGAGCTTTTCACCTGAGTCTGCCTGATGTAAATTAGATGCATTAATATGAGTCTGAAAAAAATTATGACAGAGTGGATATATGCTTATGGAGTAATGTTTAATAACTAGGAAGGATGAGGGAATGAATATTGGCTTTAGAAAAACTCAATTTAGCTAGAAAGAATGTTGTTTGGTGGACAATGTTTATTGTCCTATCAAAGGACTAGATGGAGAGGCAGTATGTAAAATGAGTATTAAAGTTTTGAAGAAATTTATTGAAGTATATTGGCTAATTAGTTGACTGTCTTTTAGCCCTTGGATAGGGATATTGCTAAAAATGGTAGCCTGTATCTCCCTGAGAATGCAGTGAAGATAATGCAATTAGTTTTGCTGATGTGTGCACATAGCAAGGTCAGACTCAAGACAGAGGATTTAGGTTTGACCTCTGTGAATTTCCACATGGTAAAACTAGTCTGAACTATGTTTTTACCTTAGGGAAATTGATGTGTGCTTTCAGCAGAGAAGCGTATCTCACAGGAGTCCAAAGCTATAGCCTAGGCTTCTATTGGAAGATAGTGGTTTGACTTGTGTTTTTCTAAAATATTTGTGTAATCTTACAAATCTGATAGGATGGATTTTCAATTTTTAGATATTTGATTTTTCTCACTGAATCACTGTAACTATGTCTGAAGAAAAAATATTTCCTCATATAAACTACACTAAAAATAATAGGATTTGACAGAATGATTGTATTAGTGTGCAGCTGGTCACAATAAGCACAACTTAATGCAGTACTGAGCCTATTACAAACAGTGCTGGCAGCCCTGCTCCAAAGGGCACTCAAGGATCGGGGAAGTTGTTTGCTTACTATCTCAGGAAAAACACACCCCCCTCCCTTTCAGTGTTTTACCACAGACATGTGGCAAAAACAATTCCCATGGGACCTTTGGATATGTTTTAGTAGGTACAAGGACTTGAAATAGAACATACGGGTCATCAAGTTCAGCTTCCTACAGTCATCATTAGGCAGAAATTTCGTTTAGAACTGTCAAACTAAAAAGCTTTTTCAAGAAATCATAGGTCACTAGACCATTACAATTACCTTAAAGCAATCTTTAAAAAAAAAAAAAAGTTTACTGAACTATGCTTCCTTTTTTCCTCCAGGAGGAAATAGTTATAGAATCATAGAATATCCTGAGTTGGAAGGGAGCCACAAGGATCATTGAAGTCCAGCATCTGGCCCAGCACAAGACAGCCCTGAGAATCACACTATGTGCCTGAGAGTGTTGTCCAAATGCTTCTTGAACTCTGTCAGGCTTGGTGCTGTGACCACTTCCCTGGGAAGCCTCTTCCAGTTCCCAGCTGTGTGAAGAACACAGCTAATACCTAAACTAACCCCCCTGACACAGCTTCAGGCCATTCCCTTGTGTCTTGTCAATGGTCACCAGAGAGAAGAGATGGGCACCTGCCCCTCTTCTTGCCCACTCATAGGCAGTTTTCTCTTTTCTTTTGAAATGTTGCATTCAAATTCCCCTTTTCTCCAACAATTGAACTTGATTTTTTTTTTTCAATTCATGCTAATAAAGCAATTATTGTCAGCACAATTGAAGAGCTATGCTTAAATTATGCAGTGTAATATAAAAAGCTATATTCCTTTATATGTATACAAAATATTTGGATGCAATACTACTACAACAATAGGTGACCCAAATTATTTTACAGTCTTGAGCTACCGCATCTACTAAGTGCTGTCAGATGCCAAGAAGCATAAATATAATTCTATTGTGTAAACAAACAACTAGAAGTTTCCTATCTTGTTACTGTATAATAAGTCTTATGTTGTGTTGGGGAAGGAACTGAAGTTAGGTTTACTGAGCTTAGGATAGAATAGATAAGCAACCATGCTTAAAATAATATACTTGAGAAACAACTATAAAGCATTGTTGACTTTGATGAAGAGGTAAAGAGCCTTCTCAGAAAATTTGCTGGTGATACAAAACTGGGACGAGTGGTTGATACCCCAGAGGTCTGTGTAGCCTTTCAGAAGGATCCAGACAGTTTGGAGAGATGGGCAGAGAAGAACCATCTGATATTTAACAAGGGCAAGTGCAGGGCCCTGCATCTGGGGAGGAATAACCCCAGGCACCAGCACAGGCTGGGACTGACCTGCTGGAGAGCAGCTCTGTGGAGAAGGACCTGGGGGTCCTTGTGGAGAATGAGTTTTCCATGAGCCAGCGATGCCCTTTATGGCCAAAAATGCCAGTGGTATCCTGGGGTGCATTAGGAAGAGCATTGCCAGCAGGTTGAGGGAGATGATCCTGCCCCCTCTACTCAGCCCTGGTGAGGCTGCACCTGGAGTGCTGTGTCCAGTTCTGGGCTCCTCAGTACCAGAGAGACATGGAACTCCTGGAGCAGATGCAGCTGAGGGTGACAAAGATGATTAAGGGACTAGAGCACCTCTCTTATGAGGAAAGGCTGAGGGAGCTGGGCCTGTTCAGCCTTGAGAAGACTGAGAGGGAATCATATCAATGTCTATAAGTATTTGAAGGGAGGATGTCAAGATGACAGAGCCAGGCTCTTCTTGCTGGTGCCAAGTTTTAGGACAAGAGGCAACAGGCAGAAACTGAAGCAGGGAAAGTTTCACCTGAACATGAGGAAGAAATTTTTTACTGTGAGGATGACTGAGCACTGGACCAGATTGCCCAGAGAAGTTGTGGAGCCTCCTTCCCTGGAGGTATTCAAAAGCCTTCTGGGCACAATTCTGTACCATGTGCAGTAGGGGACCCTGCTTGAGCAGAGACCTCCAGTAATCCCTTAACATTAACCATTCTGTGATTGTTAAAGACCGTATTAATGAAACATCCCTCCCTATTCTTTGTAAATCCTCATGTTCCAATTCCTTACTTTTGTGTGACCTGATGTTTCCTTAAGGAATTTGTGTTTCTTCTTAAGTAAGAAGCTTTTATTCAGGACATGGATATCCTGTTCTATGAAGTTGTACCCCTATTGGCTGATGATCCTTCCCTAGGAAACAAGCTGTATTCTTTAAACCTTTTTCAAGACTAAAAATTGCTGAAGAACATCAGGCAGCAAAACTGTTGTAAAGGGTTAAGTGGTATCCAGAACTCAAATATGCTTCTAAATTTTATGTCTATCCATCTTTCTAAAATTTAATCTGCTGATAAAACTTTATAACATACAATTAAGTTACTTAAGATGGTATTGCAAGTTTTTTAATGTCTGAGATGTAGGCTGTGTCAGTGGGAAAAACGATAATGTGTAAAGTGGTATAACAGATGTGAATAACATGGTGCAACCTTTATAGTATTTACAGTTTTCTGTAATTTTTTTTTTCCTGGTAAGTCCTGATAAATTATTTTGAACAAAATCTTTAAAAAGTGAGAAATGTCAAATGTATTCATTCAAGGTAAAACTGGTGGCAAATATTAAGTTATTGTATAGGTATTCTGGGCTTTCAGTGTGTTTTTCTGGTAGAATATTGTAGTCTTTACTTAATTGAATAGAGACATTAATAAAAAAATGCTGAATTAGACTCCATCTCATTTTGCTTCCAGCAATTACTTGTCGCAGACAAGATGGAGGACCAGCTGACATCAGTGAGTGCCTTAAATACTCTGGCCCATTACCACCCTTAACACAGATGTGCCAGATTCCCTGCCAAGACGACTGTCAGTTTACGAACTGGTCAAAATTTTCTCCCTGTAATGGGGACTGTGGAGGAGTCAGGACAAGAAAACGCACTCTTGTTGGTAAGAGTAACAAGCAAAATAATGCATCTTTGATTAATTATTGATACTGTTTTGTTTAAAACCTGAGGTCTTCTGAGGTTCCCTTATGACAAATGTTTGTCATAGTGGCAGCAAGCAGATGCAGTGTCATGCTCTATATACTGTTGGTGGAACAATACCCAGGAGTAAAAACTCGTGCCATATGTCAGAGACTCTTGATATGGGTAAGTGGCTAGGGAGAAGATGGGAGAACACAGAAGAATGCCATTTTTTTTTCTAAATATATTGCACATAGTAGGGGTTTTTTTTGTTCTGTTAGGGTTTTTTGTTCGTTTGTTTGTGTGGGTTTTTTTGACAGACAAGTCAGCAATCATCTCACCTGAACAGGATCAGATGTTAAGCCACTTGTCTTCCTCTTCCCACATCTGGTCTCAGCTAAAGCAGACTTCCCTCTCTGATGGTGTTTTTTGGTGCATTTAGAATGACTATGGCAGCTGAGTGCTTTCAGCATTTTGCTATAGATTATAATTTTCAGCCTTAAGCTTTGGTTTACCTCTTTTGAACTTAGCTACAGTCTTGAATGTCAGATTTATGATTAAGCCAGTCCTTTCTCTGGCTGAATGTTTGCTCTCCAAGTTCTTTCTTTCACCACTCTTCCATTGTCTACATTCAGTGCCACAGACCACATGAGGCAATATGCTTAATTTTCTGCCTTATTTCTTAAGACAAGTAATAATGCTCTTATTTTGTGTCCCAAGAAGCCTCTTTAGGTTTTACTTAGCAGAATAAAAAGATTTACCAGTGATGCCCTTGCCACAGACTTGTCCTAGTTCGGTATAATGGACACTGTTTCACTTTGAAACATTTTTTTCCTTCAACTTCTTTTTAATCTGTTGTTTTGTTGGGGGGGTTTTTGAAAATCTTTTTTCTTCTGCATGAAGTGAAGAGAAAAAAAAACATGCTCTACTTCTAAATTATAATTGAAACCTCAAGAGTGAGGCTTGGCCTCTGTCACAGCGCTCTTTGCCAATTAGTCTGTATTGTCTGTGGTGGAGGGAAGCTAGCTAAGGGGGGTGCCCATTAGCAGCCTCAGAAAGAATGTGATAGGATCCAAAACCTATCCCCACCTCCATCCCCCTGTAAATCAGAAGACCAGTGGACAATGAATAATTCATGATCTTCAAGAAGCCTCACTGTGACTAATAATTCCAGTGAACTTTATGTCAGGTTTGCTTCCACAAGGAAAAAAATGAACAAAACTGACTAACAGTATTTTTCCTTATTTTAAAAACAGAGCAAGAAATTACATATTCTCCTACCACATCAGTAACATTTTGTGATACTTCTGTCCTCATTTAAGTTACCCCTTCAAACTTGCTGACACTGTGGTATGTGCTATGGTGTATTGTCTGTGGCAATGTGTTACCCACATTAACTCGTAATGCTTGACTTGGAGTAAATTCATAATTATTCCCAGTAAATACTTCAAGAGGAGAAGCAGACATTTAGTAAGAAGTTGTGTTGTCAAAAGGATGATAAACTTTTTTCCAGGTACCTATTTTCTATTCTACATGAAGGCAGTACTAAATACAAGAACAAGGGTGCTGCAAAGTTGTGTCCAATGCCTTGTTTTGAATAGCAAGGAAAATACTACATGTTGGTTTTGCACCAATAATACAGAATATTAATTTACAGTATTATCTAAGTAACAACTACTTAGGTACTACTTAGTAACAACAACTACTTTTGCAAAGAATACTACATTAATTTATATGAACTGTCTGGCATGGAAAGGAAACTAAGCAAACTTTACCAAAGAGAAGATTTAAATAGATTTAACGGGAAGGGGAAATTGAGTGGATGACTATGCTCCAGTTAAGGAAAGAAAACAAGAACAGAATCGAATGGAGACAAATTCAGAGAAGGAGATTATTCTATTAGAGGGGAAGAATGGTAATTATGAACAAAAGTACGATAACAGATGATTAAATTAAAGAATTTTGGCATTTTAAAGAAGGTACTAGTGCAGCGAAGATGCAGGTTACTTCCTTGTGCAGTTTCATTCAACTTGAAAAATCTTGATCTGGACAGAAATCTTGTTATTGAACTGGACACTACTGATGAAATAGGAGGAAAAGGGTGTATTTTTTATTTGCTAACTTTTTCAAACTTTATTCCCCAAACATTTTTATCCAAAATAAATATAAATTACATCTTCTTTTTAAAACAGACATTGCCTTTGTGCAAATTGTAGGTATGCACTACTTTAGAAATTCAAGTCAATAACGTAATTTAATAAAGATTAATGTAATTAATATTAGGCGTAGTATGTGGTTGCAAGCACTTTTTACAGAAGTCTAAATGAAGTATTTGGGAGATAAGCTGTAAACTGATACAAACTTGCTGAAATAACTATTTCTTCTTTCTAGGAAAAAGCAAGAAAAAGGACAAATGCAGAAATTCTCAGTTGTATCCTCTGATTGAGAATCAGTTTTGTCCGTGTGACAAGTACAGTGCTCAGTCTGTGGGAAATTGGTCAGACTGTATTTTACCAGAGGGTAAGATGGAAGTATTGCTGGGAATGAAGGTACAAGGAGACGTTAAGGAATGTGGACAAGGCTATCGTTACCAGGCCATGGCATGCTATGACCAAAACAATCGACTTGTGGAAACATCACGATGCAACAGTCATGGTATTTACAAACCTGTTTTCTTTCTTCTGTTTACTTATGTGCTTTATTTAAATTTAACATAACAGGTGTACAAGTAGAATTAGCACATTAATATTTATTGGTTAGGCTGCCTTTTATCCCAAGATACCTTCAAACCCAGCACACGTTTTTGCTGGCTTTTAAAATAGTAAAATTAAGTAAAATCATGGTAAGCTACTAACTAGCTATTTTAATTGAACAAATGAAAATATTGTTATTTTTCCTGATAACTGTACCTAGAAATTTGAGAATAAAGCCATTTAGAAGTGGCAAATTCTCAAAAAAAAAACAAGCACAGGACTATTTCGGAAAGGCTGAAATTCCACAGATTCTTTAGATATTAAATAAGAATAATATCTTATATAAATAAGATATATCTATAGATATTCTTTAAACTCCTTAAATAGCATTATCTCTACCATTTGCTCTTCAGCACCTTAGCAAACAGACATGCATTGACCGGAGTTCAACAGCACACAGCACTTTTTCTCTGTGTAAATCTGTCATGTGTAAAACTAGGATGGTTAAAGACTTTATATCCTTTGTATTTACGTTGCTCCAGGAAGGAGCAGTGTTCCTTCCTAAAGGGGATGCATCTGTAGCATTAGGATCAAAACTGGCAGTTTCTGGTTTTCAGTGAGCCAGAAATGTGCTAATTGACATCACTGGAGTTTTTTTGCTCATTTTTTTCCTGCGTGCGGTGCAAACGTGTATCTGAGCAATTGGTATGAAAAACTGGGTGGTAGTGCCATTAAAAGGTCTGTGTAAGTTTAATTCATGTATGTGTTCTACTCTCTAATGTTAAATTAAGGTAACAGAAATTTCATTTATAAAGTTGGATATATTTGAAATAGCTAATCAAAGAAATTAAAGTAAATAAGGAGATTCTAATTCACACTATTAATTCCAGTTTAGAGATATGATAAACTAGAAATTCAATGTATCAAGTCAAGGTGTTAGCATATCTTTGTTATCTGATGGAAAAGTGAGCATTCAGCTAAATTCCTCAAAGCAAAGCTGGAAGATAATTTGGTGGAGAATTTTCTCCCCTTTTTTAAATTCAGAATTATCTTTTGCTGTGGATAACTCATACTTAAAAGATAAGTTTGTTTAAATACATCTGAATGACAAAATCTAAATCCTAAATTCTTATGGGACAGGAAATCTCTCTTTTTATTCTGAGAATGTTCTTTAATTCTGTTCTCAGCTATTTGCTCAGCAATGAGGTCTGCAAAGATCTAGTTTTGTTCTGTGTAGTCTAAAGAGGATGTGCTATACTTGGTCTGCCTGACCATGACCACTTGCCATCTTTGTAGTACCAAAAGAAGCATCTGCTTTTAACAACCAGCAGTTGTGTGAGCATAGATCTGCCTGGGCTGGGTAGTTGTCCCGAAGGAATTAGAAATCTACTCAGAAACCACTCAAAAAAAAAGTTGTGGAATAATCTGATTTGTTCTGAAGGCACCATTAGAAAATACAGAACAGGAATTTATTCCTGTTTCTTTGCTGAGGTTTTTTAAAATTTAACAGTATTTGACACTATGTTAGAAATTCATGTTTTTTCAGCATTAAGTTCAAGTGACCTTTGAAAAGTGGAAAATTGTAAAAGCACTTCAGTATGTAGGAAACTAGGGGAACTGATAGCCCACTGCCAATCAGTTTTCAATGACTTGAAGAATGGGGACTGCCAGCTCTTGTGTCAAAATAAAAGGAAAGAAACTGTTTGTCCAAGAGCAAATTGTAGGTGTCGTATGTGATAGGCAGCATGGTGCTGCTAGGAACAATTTTTTTGTGTAGAACAAATATGGATGTAGCTGCTTTCAAGCCCTGGCAGTGCATTTTGAGGTGCAATTCTATTGCAAGAATCAAAGAGATATGAGGAATAAAAAATTATTAAAAAAGGATATTCTCAATGGTCACTGTTTACCCTAACATAACTCTCTCTTCATGATAGTAATTTCTGATCCAATAGATTTTATCAGTGCATGTGGCCTACATTCACAGTGACCACAATGGATAATAATCCAGTGGAAAAGCTGCTAACAATGTATTACTGTTATTCCTACTACTAGCCAGGGCTACTGTTTACATGCTATTAGCACTCACAGGCATCCTTCCAAAAACACAATATAACATTGCTTTGTTGTGCTCTTTCTTTCTCCAGTTCCAACCCGTTTTTCTCCATGGGAGAATTGAAGTCTCTTTTAACTTTGTAAAATGGAAATGTTTTCCTGTCATTACTATATTTATTGTAGATTGGGAAGCCTGAACCCTTTGTTTTTATGTGGTATTTTCTTTTGAATTCTTTCTTTCTAGGTCAGTTCATTAAGGTGTCTGGTTGCTTAAAATTGCACCACACCACCCCCCACCTCACCCCCCTCCCCATCTGTGTTTTCTCATCAGGTCAATTTGAGGGGGACAGTACACATTAACTGTGAGCAGATGAAGCTTGGAATTCATATTGAACCAATCCTGTACTCGTTCTACTTTCCTAAAATTGTTTGACAGGAATTTCATGTGTACAGGGAATGAAGTATCTAACATGACTTTGATGATAAAGGTTTAAACTGACTCTAATGAATACATCACTAAATGTATGGTTTCCTTTCCAGAAGATCCTCTGTTACTGACAGGTGTTGTACAGACACCAACTATAGGCTTATGTAAAGCTTCCCTAATTTATTGTCTGCCTTCAGCACTTTTCCAGGTTTAGCATACTTTTGCAGATACAAGGCAGCTAGAGCACAGAATACAGGTTTTTCAATCTAATTTTAGTATATATTTACTGCCTTTTCTGAATAACTGCTTTGTATTCATGGATTACATTCTGATGATTTGTTTTATTTTTCTCAATGTGTACGATACTGCTGTTTTGCCAGTTAAGTCTTATATCTTCCAGTATTTATTTAAGATGCTTTTGTTGTTATTCTCATGTCCGCCCTTGTTGTGTGACAGTCCTTCAGTTTGGCATCTTCTCTAGATTTCTGTGTGCTCTTTGTTTTGTTTTGTTTTGTTTTGTTTTTCTTTAAGAACAGACATAAAAGCCATATTATGCCAAATCAACAAGGGACTTTTGTAGCATCACAATAGTACCCCACCTGCTAGAAAATAAAAGTGCCTTGTAGCTTCCCATCAATCTGCATTTGGCTTTTCAAGCAGAACTTGACAGGATACATAATTCAGGCTTGCTTGGGTTATTTTTGTAAATTTTAACAGAGGTGCTTATTTCCCTACAGCTATGATTTTTCACTCATTTTGTAACTGATTTTTCGCTGGATTTTTCACTAATTTTATAACTGATCCAAAGTGCCATCAGGTTTTTCTGCTATGTTATCTGTTTTACTCAGAAATGTGTTTTACTCTTAATTCCTGTGGGTCTTTTATTTCTTTTCCAAGTAATGTATCATGTAGTTGCCGTTTTTATAGGATATGATTTGGCAAATTAGCTTGCACTAGCAGACAAAACAAGACCAACATTTAAGGGAAGATATTTCCTGTCTGGTATCCAACTTTTACTTGAACTTTTGTTGTCTTCTGACACTATGAAATCCTGAGGTGGGAAATGGAGATAATTGAACTTCTTCAGCTGTGACAACAACCCCTAAATCTGACAGGAGGGACAAACTGCACCCACACTGATGTTATTAATACATCATGAGATATGTTATGTGATATATTCAAATGACACAAGAAACTCAAATTGTGAGACTTTCAAAAGTTATATGTAAATATTGCAATGCAAATTTATGAGGCCATGAACAGGTCGGTGTTGCAAGTCTTGTTGTTTCGAGTGGAAGGAACGAGAAGACAGACCTGCTCTGCTGTGCCAAAAAATTCACAAGCTGTTTATTTTGCAAAATTTTGTGTGCTTATCATCACAATTCAGTTGATTTATTCAGAAAAGAAAAGGTAAACAGGAGCAGAAGAATAAATACTTCAGGGCTCTTTTTCCTGCTTGACACATCTCATGTTCAAAGTATTTGAGAAGAGTTAACTAATAGACTGTCTCACAGACACCAAGGAGCTAAAGGACAGATGTGACACAAGGACCACCCTAAATTAGTATAGCCATCAGAGGATTGCTGTGATAATTTTTGAAATTTTGAGTGCAGTTACAAAGTCACAAGTACAAACAAGTTTCTTAAAAAGACAGGAGTGACCATAAAAGAAAAGTAAAGGCAAAATATAGTTAAATAAATCTGTTTTTACAGCTAGGTGAGAACGCTGGGAAGCAGAGGGCAGAAGTCCTTCTACAGAGGGTCCTTAATTTTCTGTAGCTTATGAGGTGCTTCAAAAAAAACCCCAAACAAACAGCTGAAATTGGACCTAAGTTTCAGCTACAGAGAGGCAATGTGATTTGTTTTTTCCTTACTTTCTTTTTTATCTGTGTCATGCCAAATATGCCAAATATTTTGACTTTTATTTTCAAAGTATTTTGTTTCAAATTTGAGTAAAATTTATTGGTGAGAGTTTACACTATTCAGCAGCCATTTGAAATATTCTGCCACTGGTGTTTTTCAGCCATTCCAGTCCTGCAGAGTGTGGGCAAGAGCTAATAGCTGCCAGTTGTCAGCAGATGTGGTAACATCAGCTAAAAGTGGTAACTGAGCTGTTGGTTGCCTGTTTCCCTTAATGGAAGACACATAAATTGCCCTTTCTCTGCTTCCTGCTTTTCTTCGATACTACATAGGTAATTTTATTGGAGAAATATTAAAACATATCGTTAGTTTATTAGTTTGTTAGTCAAGTGTGAAAGGTTTTTTTCCATTAAAAAAGCAGCAGTTGTTTTTCATAGCTTTATCCCTGTCATCGCTAGTGTACTAGAGTTCCATGGATAATGACGTGTCTGCCAACAATCTGCTTCCATGTATTTGTGAAAAAAATTGAGAGAGATTCTCTTCATTGTTCCTTTAAACTGTCCCTTGGAATTTTCATGACAAAAATTAAAAGCAAGCCACTGTCATGCTTATGAACTATACTATTTACACTTTGGTATTTAGTTTTTCTCCATCATATATCAATTATGAATCATGACCCACATAAGCTGAGCAGTGGTTGTGTTTGTGTGCGCCTACTGAAGGCAAGCAGGGTAGCATGGCAGACAGATGCAGCATTTTTATATAGGTCGTATTACCCTTCTTAATTCATGTCCGTTTGCTGTTAAGACCTTAGGCACAGTCAGGCAGTCAGGATAGTTTGTCTGCTGCCTTATTAGTGTGAGATTATTTCCCCCTTTAGCATTAATTAAATGAGATGCATTGATTTGTGCTGACTCTACAAAGCCCTCTGTGGCTACAAGGCTTATGTGGAGGATTAGAGAGGAATATCTGTGTATCAGTGAATACTTTTGCAACAGCTGCTACAAGTATCAATGTGAATCGAGGAATTTTGTGTTTAATTGCTTATATGTGCAATAAAATAAAACTTTGTGTGATATAACAGTCTGTATAGTCCAAGATGTCTGTTACAGCTTGCTTTATCCACTTTTATTAGGATGTTTAAAATCTGTTTTTTTTACTCTCAGTATTCTAACCTGAAGCAATGCAAATTTATCCAGCAAAAAAAAATCGGTGTTAAAATTTAATTGAGACTTTCAGTTGAATGTTTATTCAAAAGTAAATATATTTCCCAATGGAAATTCTAATCTAGTGTGGTAGTAAGCCTAGGTTCTCAAATTGTTATTAAGATACTTTGCTGTTTCATAGCTTATATATTTTCTCATATTTTTTAAAAAATATATATATATACTTATGTCATGTGTTCTCTAGGAATATGCTACCTATTGACCTGCTCCAGAAATCCTACCTTAGGCCTCTGCATTCTGGTGCCACCACATCTGCCTCGTCAACAGGACATTAGTCCTAAAGCAGTCATCCATCAATCCAAAGACCTGTAGATAGTTCACCAGAGAAAGGATTACTGATGCAGAAGATAGTTAAGCATGAGCAATTGCTCTCAGATTTTGAGGCTTTAAAGGGTAATCCTGAAAAAAAAAATCTTACAGTGTTCAATCTATCTTTCCATGGCTCAGCAGAAATACAGATAGTCTCTAGAAATACATATCTTCTGTTACAAATGAAATGCAAATACTTGTATATTTCTTTGTCCTGGAAGATGAGCTCCATGAACTGTATATTTCCTGGGGAAAAAAAAAATCTATGAGAAGAACATAAACCATTTTGATATTGTAGGTTTTTTTCTTTGAAACATAACATGACATTTAGTCATGAAAGCAGGAGCATAACTCCATCAGTCCTAGGGACAAAAGATCACGTAAACATTTTGTAAGATGTTTATGTTTGCACCCTTCGACTGGAGTAGTCAGTCTGTTCTTACACATTGCACGTGCAGTTTGTGGGGAAAAGCCTTACATCCACCTACTTATCCTGCTCTGTCATTAGAGAAAGCGCGAAGTCCATAAAGTCCTCCCTTATAAATTATCCATCACATCTGTTAATGAGTTTGCTCTAGGAGTCCAGATTTTATAGCCAATTAGCAATGGGACAGTAAACTTTTCCCTTTTGCTAATGAGTTCAGTTCACACTCCTAGTGGTTCAAAGCCATTTGTTAAATTGTGGTTCAGTAATCTTTAATGATAGAATAGCCATGTTCTCACTCACAACAGACAGCTGCCCGTTTCACAGCCTTATAGGAGCTGAAATAATTGAGAAACTACTGCCCTGGGGCCAGGCATAGGCCCTTAGATACAGGCAACTCTTTCCAACATCTCTCTGGACCATGCAGGGCCTGTACCCTGTACCACAGTACACCGAGGTCTCATCTCTCCAGCATCCCTCAGATGTTACGAGGAGAAGGCAGAAATGCAGGAAGCATGCAGTGAAAGACTTCAGTCAGGATGAGAAACAGCAGGCAAAAAGTGAACTGCCAATGTCCAGAGAACATATATACAGCCTTTTCGGTGTTGGTCTTCTATTTCACTGTCCCTCCCTCACCTTCTCACCTCTTCTTCATAGACATTTCACTGCTCTCATTCTTTTCTTCTCTCTGCATCTGTTGTATTCTACCTTGGTAATTTCTTGCTTGTTCTTTAAACCTCAGAGCTCTGGTATGACTTTTGGTGCAATTATATTAACCAACCAGTCTGTGTGATATAACTGGGTGATATTCCACCATACAGATGCTTACCCACACACTAGAGGCTTGTTTCTGTAATAAGGTTCTATACTAACACACACACAAGGTTTGTCTTAACACGAGTGGCACCTTTTCAAGAATGATTTGATCAGACTGAAAACTATACTGAAAATTAAAAAATGGCTCATTCATGTCCTTTTCATGTCAGAAACTATGTATCTGCATCACCAGTCGTATTTGCATGTAGTATTTCTGGTTTCTGCATTTCAATATTTTTTGTAACATTTTTTCTGTATAACACCATGCTGTCTTCTCAGTTGCTAAAATTTTTACAGTGTGAACAAGGTTGACAAATATGAACATGGAAAATTTAACAAAAACACCAAAAAAAAAAAAAGAAAAATTTAAAAAAAAAAACAAAAAAAAAAAAAAAAAAAGGAAAAAGAAAAAAAAAGAAAAAGTATAAACTTTTCAAAGTTCCTGAACAACTGCTTTCTTGGATTTGAAGCAGGATTGCTATGAAGTTATGGAGATTATCCTCAGTCACCCTAAAAGATATGCTGACTTCATACACAAAGAAAGGCATCTGAGGTGATGACAAGTCCAGAGAAGCTTTTCCTGAAAAGTACCATTTGATAGGTAGTAAGTGGAGTGGAACAAGTAATTTGCAACAAGTTTTTATTTTTTTTATTCTTTATTCAAATATATTTTTTTCATTCACTCTTCTTTCTTGACTAAAGTGATATCTGTAAGCAATTTGAAGTCTGCTTCTGCCTCAGTTCTAAGGGAGTCCAGTAGCATAGCTAAATGCTAAATAGTCTGTTGAGCAAAATATTGAAGCCCCTGAGAGGAAATATGCCAAGGGATGAATATGCCAAAAACTTTTTGATGTCAGGTATAACAAGGTCATTTTCATTCTGCATACTAATTACATATGGAATGCAAATCAGAGGGCACAGTGTTTATATTTCTTCCCTTTGTCCTCTATTTTGATTTGTGAGAATGTTCTTCATTACATTTCACTGTCTGGCCAGAGGATACCAGAGTAAGCTCTTGAGAGCATTTTGTTCTGTTTGTGCTTCACCAAGATATTACTTTTGGCAGGATGTTTATTTCTTTTCTCCTCCTCCTTTGTTTTCTGTCCCCATGCAGTGTCTCCTTACAATTCTCTTGACTTTGCATTCTGAGCCATTTATTTCCTCTTCCCTCTCCAGGTCTTTTCTTATGCTTTCCTCTAGGCCTCCTTAGTCTCTCTTGTTTTTCATTTCCTCTGTTGTTTTGAATTCTGACTCTTTGCTATGAAAAGTAACTTCCTAGAATCATAGAATATCCTGAGTTGGAAGGGACCCACAAGGATCCCTGAAGTCCAGCTCCCAGCCCTGCACAAGACACCCCAAGAGTCACACCATGAGCCTGAGAGAGTTGTGCAAGCACTTCTTGAACTCTGTCAGGCTTGGTGCTGTGACCTCTTCCCTGGGGAGCCTGTTCCAGTCCCCAACCACCTTCTGGGTGAAGAACCTTTTTCTAATATATAATCTTATCTTTGTGTCCTTCACTTATTTTCTTTTCCTTCTGTTTGGAGAAGTTGTGAAATTCCTTTGTGGATACCTAAACAGTGTTCTTAGTATACCAGTGGTTAGGAGTTTTTAAATACTTGTCTTGCATCTTACAAAATAATAAGTGTTTTTCTCTCTGCTCTCCAAAAATGTTCCATGCTTCCAAAATCTCCAAGCCTTCCTACCTTGTTAGAGCCCCTATTTGATGCTTTCATTGATTGACTCCATTCTTGCTCTCTTCTTAACATGTCTTTTCCATTCTTCTTGTTCAGCTCTTTAGCTTTCGTATGTGGAGTTTGGGTCTTGAAGCTTTTCTGACAAAATCAGAAGGAGGGAGAGCATCATAGGCCAGATGTCATGGGGATGGCGTAGGAAAGAGCAGAACTATTCCATGAAGCTTGCAGAATTAAGGACCCACTATAAGATTGCTGTTCAGTATTTTTTCAATATAAAGTGTGTGGGTAGTGTCATCTGGACCACTGCATCCACTACAAAATGTATTAACATATCAGCAAGGTTGCATTTTTCCGTGTTATAACTCTCACTGAGACTCTATATCTGTAATATGATTTTTTTGCATTCAATGGTAAGGCAGTTTTAGTGGCTGACTTCAATGTAGATATTTCCTAGATAGTATAGAGGTTGCTTTAGTGATATGGTTTCATTTGATATATTATGGAATCACTTGGAATATAGCTCAGTGTAATTAAAATGTTACCTGGAAAATGCATATAATGTAATGTATTTGATACAACTTCTGTCTGCAAGATTCTAAATACGTTGTTAAACATTTTGCCCTTGTTTGAATGAACTGAAGGGAAATCAAACAAAACAGTTTCTAATTTGTCAATTATTTTTAGTTTAGTGTGTTCCACACAGGCTCCTTTTGGTAGGCTATGAAGTATTATCAAAGTCCCAAAATACCATGGTATCCTGGAGAATATCTTAGCAAAGATTGGAAAGATCCCTTTGAGAGTTATTAAGATAAACTCAGAGGTCTGTGGAAGTCCTTAAAATAAAGTCTTCCTGAAGCAGCCTGTACCAATTAAGGTTACCTACTTAAGGATGAACAATATATTTAAAACAACTTGAATTTGAGTTTTCAGACCTTAATTACCAGAGACAGAAATTTAACAAATGGTAAATGGCATAACTGTGCTGTGGTAGAAAGGTTGCTCCACAAAAAAGTATTTAGAAGTTATGTTGAAAGTAAAAGCAGCACTTCAGAATCACGAGAAATTTCATAAAGCAATTAAATCTTCACTTAGTTCTATCAGACATTAAATGTTACTAAACATTTATTGTTTGGAGGGAGTTGTTTTTCTTAACTTGTTTAGGTTTTATTCCATTTTCACTCAGTACCTTCCTGGTTGTATGAGTACATGCTTTCGTACAGCACCTGAGAGGGCGAGTGGAAAGCTCATTTTTGGTGATGATACAGACTTTGGTATTTAGGCAATCAAAGTTCAGTGTAGGATGGAGCTCTGAGATAGGGTGCATCAGATTTCTAGGACTAAGAGACGTCAGGTAAAGTGAAATGTAATCAATTTTGCATCTACTACTGCAGGGCAATCTATGTCAGCACCTCTGATATGCAGGGGTGCGATCTTCAAGAATGTATTTTGTCTAACGAAGTGTACCTTTCATATAATATCAATGAACTGGTCGATCAAATGGCAACAGATATTTGATAAATTGGCTTGTAATTCAAGCTAATAATGTTCTAAGCATTTTAAGGAAGATACATTTGGTGAGCAGTAGTTTCACAGTGCTCAAGTCCAGGATGCACTGTGTATATTTATTTAAATATTTAACGCTTCTAAACAGAGTAAAACCATATGTGATAAAACCATCACCTGAATATGACCATAAAATACTCTGAATGCTACTGTAGGTCTTTAAAAAACTTTCTTTTCTTTATATCTAAAACAAATTGACTAGATTAACTATTAAAACAAATTAACTATATCTAAAACAACAAATTAACCAGAAATAGGTATATAGAATTGAAATCGAAGTGTTCTGATTCTTTACAAACCTTGAGACTGGTTGCTATTGGTTGTTTTTAGAAGAGACAGAACAACTTTACTTAGAAGCATAGGTTAAAAACAATTCAGTTCTGATGAAAAGACTGATCGCTTTCAAATTTAAAAATGTAAATATATCTGACAAACAATTTAAACATTTGAGGCCTAGCAAACTGTGCCAATCTTTTGAGAATGATCTTAGTCAAGTATGTGCCAATTGTGCAGCTGTTTTCATTAAATATTTTAATTAAATATTTTAATATCATTTTAAATGCACTGAGGTTTTTAATCTTTAAAATGAACATTTGCTAATGGTAAATACTTTGCAGATCTGGTACAGGAAAGGGGAGAAGAGAGTTTAGGATATAGCTGTAGTAAAAATGCAGTAAAAGCCAGCTTTTTATTTGATGTATTATAGCTTCTCCCTTAAATATTGGAATAAATTACACATATTGTAGAGCTATGGCATATGTTGCTTTTGAAAGAGAGACATTTTCACTTATTCAGTGAATTGAGGCCTCATGTTACTCCCTGCAGACCATGTCATACCCCCTTTCCAACCTCTCTGGACCAATGACTTATCCAAACCAAACATCTGCTTTTCTATTCAGTGCAATTATTCAGTGTGCTGCTGGGGGCAGATGGTTGTTAATCGGCAGATCATTAATGTGGCAGGCTACTCTCTCTTTCTAGCCCTAGAAAGGTCACAAGGTGTTAAGTTCCCTTGCTCCAGGCTGGCGAGATGCATTTCTTCTCAGTTGGATTTTTGATGTATAACTACAGTTGAATTACTTGATACAGTTTTGGAGTATCCTTTAATTAAACATTTTTTTCCTTAAAAAAATTACATAGCATTTATACAGAGTAAGAATGATGCCGCCAAGAGATGGTTAGTGTCAATTACACCATAGCTGTCAGAAAGTTTGAATGCTGAAATCTGGAGAGTGTGAATCCTAATCAGATGGGATGATGAGCAGTGAGGATGTTCAGCTGCTATTCTAACACAGTCTCGAGCTGTATGTGTCAATTTTCTGCAGAATTCAATTTAGCCCTAATGATGAAGAAATCTCTCTATTCACACAGTCCTGTCAAGTCAGACTTTGGAGAATCTAAATGAAGTAGACGAGGGCTTCAGGGAGAAGTGGCAAACTGACATGCTGAAGAGTTTTTACTTTCTTTTCCATTCATACAGGGTATATTGAGGAAGCCTGTATTATTCCATGTCCCTCAGACTGCAAGCTCAGTGAGTGGTCTAACTGGTCTCGATGTAGTAAATCCTGTGGGAGTGGGGTAAAGGTTCGGTCTAAATGGCTCCGTGAAAAACCCTACAATGGTGGAAGACCATGTCCAAAGCTAGATCACATCAATCAGGTAATTTGATTTATATTTATGTTAATGATATAGCTTTTTCCATATCTCAGATAACCCTTTTATCTGTATTTTTTGTTGATGTAGAAAAATGGTATAGCATAAAGGGCAGATAGAGGTAGAAGGGGTATGTGTTGGTTTAGAGTTCCTCAGACTGCAAAGGATCTGCCTTCATTACTTCCTCATCTGCAAAAATTTTGTGTATTTTCTGAACTGCAGATTGGAGACAATAAAACATGCTTACATGCAGATTTTGAAGAGTGTGTTTCTGAAGATCTCTTACTTGAAGGGACTCTCCAAGAAAGATGGAGAGAAACTTTGTACAGGGGCATGTAGTGACAGGACAAGGGGGGATGGCTTCAAAATGAGAGTAGATTTGGATAAGATATTAGGAAGAAGTTCTTCACTCTGAGGGTGGTAAGGCACTGGAATGAGTTATGCATAGATGTTGTTCATACCCCATCCCTGGAAATGTTCAAGGCCAGGTTGGATGGGGCTCTGAGCAAACTGGTCCAGTGGAAGGTCCCTGCGTATGGTAGGGGGCTTGGAATTACATGATCTTTAAGGTCCCTTCTAACTATGATTCTGTGACAAGGGGTAAAATGTCTCATTACAGTTGCTCAAACTGGCAAGAGTTTTAGAGTCACTTCCTGACCATCTTAGATCAGAAAACAAATTAAAACTCTCAAACAATCACACGGTATCTTCCCAGTGTCCCTTAGTGGGTTCTCATCAGGCTGGACCTTGACCTTCTCGGGTACACTTGCCCTGGCAGTGGAGTTCCAGTCACAAATGCATTTCTGAAGTCATTCTCCCAGTTGTCCCACAAACTGCACTTGATATTGCAGTATGGAGCAGTGTGACCATACGGTCTGGATCCTCTTCAAGTGAAACTAAGCCACAAAATGTGATCCAAGAGCAGCCTATGAGTGCTTGGATGCTTGGACCACTAATAAGCATTTAGTCTTTGGGACCAAGTTTAGCACTAGACCAAGTTAAATCCCTGAAGCTTCTTTCCTTGGAGAGTTTTAGAAAGGAAAAACATTCCTTGTCAATTAACTTATGCTCTTCAAAGTTGATTTATATTCATATTACTGTTGAATTTAATTTAGTCTGCAGAGGCATATTAAACAACCACATGGTCTTTTCTGTAAATATTCAGATTTTAAAAAAATGTGCTCTCAATTTACATTTGAATAAAAATGCATGTACTTAGTATTATCCTATTGACATTTTGCTAGAACAAAATGAAATGGCTTGTTGATCTAATTTTCTACTTTAGGGGATGCAATTAGTTCTAATTTAGAAAATCATAAGTGTTAAACTGCAGCTAATAAACTAAGTTTGTGATCTACTTTAACAAAATACAAACTAGAATGAGGGTTGCTGGATTTGGGTCAGCATGTAAATATGCTTTAAATTAGGAGGAACATGTTTCAATAGCAGCAAATTATAGTCCATACAAAAGCCTTTTTACTTCTTTAATATTCATGTAGTACATAATAGGCTTGTATTTTTCTGCATCAAAGGTGATTTTGCTGGAGGTCTGTTCGTCACTTTTATGCAACACTATTGCCCTCTGCCGGTACTTTGACTCATTTGATTTGTGGTTACATGGTACTTGGCAAATAATAGTAGATGATTCAAAGTATACTTACTGTAAAAATAAAATTGAAATACGGTACTTTCATGAGAAGGACGTTACACAGATAATACAAGGATGTTGAAGAATATAGAGGCTGCATTTTTCATTTTTAAATACATTCCCTGTCATTTCAGAAACATGCAAAGAAATACAGTCATTCCAATTCTGAATTACTTATCTAAACTAAATATGATCCACCATTCAGCTGGAAAAATACTGAGTTTTCAGAGTATTCGTTTCAATCATTAAATATGTGTTTTAGTTACATATTTATTACTTTACATATGTGACATGTTTATTTGCATACATATGGCCCATAGTGGTAAGATTGCATCTTTGGTGCCCACAACTATGTGGACTATGATTTACAGAGGGACTAAGACGGCTGTAAGATGCCATCCAGGAATTATGATCCTGGGGAAAGAGTACAACCTGTCTAGCCCAGGGAACAGGAGATGGGAGGGGAATGCTGGCAGTCTGCTAGTACGTACATAAAGGGCTGTTGCAAAGAAAGAGGAAATAATCCATTTTCCATGGCCATCATGGATAGGATAAAAAGCAGTGGGCTTACACTACTGCCAGCAGATTTGGGTTAAGCCTTGGGAAAACCTTCTAAAAGTAAGGCTAGGGAAACACTGAAATAAAATGCTTAAGACCTTCTTAAGAAGTCGTTCAATGTCTCTCAGGGCTGACACGTGTGCCTGTAATTTGAGGAAGGACTGAGCACAGTGAAAGCTGGATGTGTCACTCCACACCAATGCCTTTCCTCCTGGTCTTTGCATTCCAGGGTGGTTCCCAAACCACACTCCAACTGAATAAAGCTTGCTCAGTACTCACTTCATTAGGCTAAAAGACATCATAGTTACGGTAATACTAGAGTCAGGTTTGATATGAAATTATGTCAATAGCCTTTAGATGATTTCAAAGGAAGAGACTGTTGGAGAAATCAAGGACATCCATCTTTTCATTGATTCCATGCATTATTTTCCCCCTTATCAGGAGCAGGATAGGTATGCAATTCTTACACCACCCAAATTCTGTGGCCTGCAGTCATAGCTACAAAAGTGCTAGTAGGGTCAGGAGAACATCACTAACATGTGCAGTGCAATACAGATTTCTCCTCTGGCTTTCTGTCAAGATATCCAAATTTTATTTTACTGCAAAACTGTTGAGAGTGTGGGGTTTATGTATTTCTTCTTGTGCTAACCAGGGTCAGACATATAGACATTTCCCTGAATTAAGGCTTCCCTATTCTCATTTTGGTAATTCTGGAGAAAAATTCTAAAGAACAAATTTTCAACCGAGTCCAGTACCTTCCTTAAAATGCATTTTTACCACCCACTTTTATGCCTTTTATTGTTTATGTAGTTCAGAGAAAGCTCAAGTATGCTGACTGTGCTGGTGGTCTTGTGCACGGGCTGATCAGCCACATAGTGATAGGATATCAGACTCTACACATTTAGCGTTCAAGGCATTGTATTTTCTGTGATTGGTGGTATTTTGTTGTAGGTTAACTATCAAAGCATCAGCCCTCTTTTTCTACTCAAGCAGTGTTGCTGAAAAGAAATCAAGGACTTGTTTAAGACAAGTCTTAGACTGTCCAGCAGTTTTAGTTGTGCTGACTTGATACCTAGAACGATATGTCAAAGTAGCTGGTATGATTTCAAGGCAATGGGCTTTAAGTAATTTAGGCATAATTAAGAATTCCATGAAGGACTTTGGAAGGCTGAGAACTGCCAGTTCTATTTATTCCTTTGAATCTATTGCACTTAATGCTGTCAGAAGAATTTCAATTAATAGAGAAGTCCAGTGTCCTCCAAAAACACTGAGGATTTTCTCTTACCTAAGGGAAACTGGATTCCTTACTGTGTGAAGGTTTGATGCTCATTATAGGCAAAATCGGAAAACAGTTCTACTATCTAACCAAGAAGGAGACTAGGTAATATACAGTTTCTTCCCACCAGTTGTGATTTATAAAATTTATTCTCTTCCAAGGGCAAATTTTTGCAAATTACCTTATGACAGCAAAGGAGATCCAAGAGAAAAAATTGATGTATTTGCTTTGCAGAAAGAACAGAATATTGTATATAATAAAAGCTAAATTGATGCCAAATAAATACCTATGCTTCACTCTCATAATTCTAACTTTTTCTCTTTGTTTTTTTTTTTCTTTTGGGTTCATGAAAATACTTTCTTCAGGCACAGGTAAGGGTTTCTAAAATGGAGGTATAAGCTCGATATGTTGTTCCTGATTCTGTCTATGTTGTCTGTCCCTTTTTTTGTAGTGCGTGTTTGAGTCAGTACATGGAACACTGTAGAAATTGCTATATGAGATGCCATTTAAAAATTTGCATTCAAAGCTAAACATAATACTAATGCTGGTACACAAATTTATTAGAGAGATTTTAAGCATACACAATGAATAAATAAAGTGAATCAATATATATTGGTATAATTTCTCTTGAGGTCACCTCTCCTTAGAAATACAAAAACCCCACAACTAATAACTGGGATAATAATATAATAATATTGGGATGGAATCGTGGAGAAGAGATGTGCAGGATAGAGGTAAAGTGCTAGCAGAGTTTTAACAGCATTTTTTAAAAGTTATGCTCATGAGCTAGCCTAGTTGCAGTCTTTATGTTAGTTGTGTTGATGTTTTTAGTGGAAATGACACAGCATGGGTTTAGTGTCAGAGAAAACTGGACAACCCATCATTCGATAGCTTCTGTCCTTTTGTTATTTCAATAATTTTCTATCAAGTATTTAATCTGTATTATTACCATGATGTCTAAATCAACAAGTCCTTATTTGTTATTCTTACCAAAAAGAGCATTAACTCTTTTTTTGCATGATCACTTTTGCATGTTTATCTTACTTGTGTGCACCAAAACTGACACTAAATGTGGATTCCAGGTGTATGAGGTAGTCCCCTGCCACAGTGACTGCAGCCAGTACATATGGGTTACCGAGCCCTGGAGTGTCTGCAAGGTGACCAACGTGGACTTAAAGGAGAATTGTGGAGAAGGTGTTCAAACAAGGAAAGTCAGGTAAAACAATATTGCTCCGCCTTCACTTTAAAGAACCTTCACTTTCAGTTTTGGCTGTATTTAATTTGATGTAATTCTATGTAATGCCTACATTGAGTCCAGACCTGAACGCTGGCTGACAGAATAGATTCAGAGCATGAAATACAACTCCGTCTACTGGTTAGGGATATAGACCTTGATTCCTAATTTAATCTATTGGTAATTAAAAGGCATTTGTTTACATTAAGGATTAATGCTAAGAACATAAAATTTTTGAAATTTCAGTAGTTCTGGATTTAAAGTTATCAGCTGAAATATGCACAAAATATACCTAAACTATAGATGATTTGCTTTATTCTGGCTTAGAGGTAAGCTAATGTCAAGCAAATCACCTGCCCAGGGGCTCTCAGCAAATCACTGATAGGGGCTGTCTAAATTACATGCATGGCTTTATGTGGCTGTAATCTGTAAAAACAAGGATTATTTTTTCCTCTTCAGCTTTTCTTGGATATTCATAAATCAATACTTATTTCATGTGTGTGCTGACAAAATGTTAAAATGCCGCAGAATACTGTAGAACACATACCATAAAAAATCCACGGCAAATGCAGTTTATGTGCAGTTCTTTTTTCCAGGTGCATGCTAAACACTGTGGATGGTCCTTCTGACACAGTGGAAGACTATCTGTGTGATCCTGAAGAGATGCCACTTGGTGCCAGAAAATGCACTTTGCCATGTCCGGAGGACTGTGTTATGTCTGAGTGGGGATCATGGTCTCAGTGTTCTTTGGTAAGAAGTATGCTGAAGTGTAGCATTTATAGTTTCAGGAGGATACTTTAGAAGTGTGTGTATGATGTGGTTTGCAAAGATGTCGAACTGATTGCACCTGTAAGTATCTATATATAATGTCATCTTTAGGGTTGTTTTCTGTTGGCTAAAAACAAAGTATTGCAGTATTTTCCATTAAGCTAAATTGCTCCAGAACACAGACTAAAATGTCCCCAGTGGTCACTCTTCCCAGTGCGGGGGGCCTTCTGTGTGGTGGAATAGCTTTGGCAGTGGCTTGTGAGTCTGTCTTTGAGCCTAGCTCTGAGCCTCTCCATAGCGACACAGTCACTGAACTAAAAATGTCACTATCCTGGTACGAGTGAAGTCTGTAGATCAAGACTGAGAATAGAAAGGTAATTCTGGGTCCCCTCTCCCCTCCCTTCCTGACAGCAATTTTAAAAAGAAATGTCAAAAAAACTTAAAACGAAAAATTAAAGTGTCTCAGGACCTCTGAGTATTGAGGCTTTGGTGAACTACATTATAGCATTTGGAAAGTGAGCATCCTCTTTGTGAGTGAAGTAGTTCCAAAGCACTAATACTGAAATATGCACTAGTTGGGAAAATAAAGAGATGTTACCAGGGTAAAGATATTTCCCTTTGGGTGGTACCACGGTGAAAGAGCAGACTAAATTGTCTCTGAAATAACAAGGAAAGAGTTTCTCTTACACAGTAGCATGAACCTGTTATTTTAAACTTGTGCTTTGTAAAGGGATTACTTGAAAGGTTGTTGTAATGCTGCATAAAGAGGTATCAGGGTACCAGAATATCTAAGCTGTTTGCAATCTTACTTTCAAGCCATGCAATGGAAGTAGTGTCCGTGAAAGGTCAGCTGAATCCCTTAGACAACCAGATGAGGGAAAGCCTTGTCCTGCTGCCACCGAGACAGAAGCCTGCACTTTGAACAAGAACTGCTACCACTATGACTACAACGTGACAGGTATTTGTGTTACTATGCTCTAGTGACAGCCTGGGACTACCTCTTACAGCTCTCTTCCATTCACCTTACAGGGTGGATTTTTCTGCTTTCTGTTCTTAGCCAGAGGCAGCTGTGGAACTTGTACTGAAAACTGGTTCAGGCGGTTTCATCCAGATAAAATATTAAATGGAGAATTTGCAGGTGAAATGGGCACGCTGTAACTCCAGGAAAAGTATTTCTCATATAATTGTGTGATTTACTCAAAATCCATACAGGCAAAAGCAAATATGGACCTTTCAGGAAGGTACCATGGCATTGACTATTTGCAGTAAAAGTCACTGTTTCCAAAAATGTGTAGCAACTGGGCTCTGTGAGCCTTTGCATGTGTAAAAGTTGCTTGCGAGGGTTATTTTAGGCCATCAGAATTAGGTGGGAGACTGGATCATTATGAATTCCATCTGAAAGTCTGCAACGCTAATGAATTCCTCCTTTGCAGACTGGAGCACGTGTCAGCTCAGCGAGAAGGCTGTCTGTGGCAGTGGTATCAAAACGCGGATGCTCGATTGTGTTCGCAGCGATGGCAAATCGGTTGACCTGAAATACTGTGAAGAGGTGAGTGGGTACCTGTGAGTAAGCTCCCTTCTAATGGTGCTAATTAATACTGAGCCAACTGAGCTGTATGTCATCTTCAACAGATGTTTTGCAACACTATTCATGGATTGTTAAGTACCTCTGAAATGAACTGAGCCATCAACTGATTTTTATACTATTTCCTTTGGTTACTTTTAAGTGCCTCTGTGAACATATGCTAATTATTATGTCCTGAAGGAAATGACTTAGAAACAATAATTAATAAAGTAGAATAAAGGTAATAAATCTCAATCAGAATACTAATCATAATTCTAATTTGATACAACTTCTGCATGGAGTCTTGGACACCTGCCAGTATCAATCATTTACTCAGTGTGTTGGAAAATGTTTCTCACGTGTCATTCTGCAGCTGGGCTGAATGCTAACTTCTTGTATCCAGCTGTGTGATGCAAAAGGTACCCAAGCTAGTGTGAAAAAATGTGCAACATGAATGTAATATTAAGTAGGAGCATATACGGAGATCTAGCTAGCAGGCAGGAGCCCTTAAGTTTTGAAAGAGCCATTTTGCAAATGTTCAAACTAACTTCCAATTTGACAGCACTGGTTTCCTGACATTTTGTGTGTCGGTCTTAATGATTTCAATTGCTTGGAAATTGTAGTATGAAAAAAACTGTGAGGACAGCACCAGTCCTACATTAAGGGCAATCCTACATGCATTTCTGGTGGAAAGTAACTGCACTTGTTTCAGCTGCCATTCCCCTACTACCATGATATCAGAAATAAAATTACTTGCAAGGGGGACAAAGGTGGAAAGGCCTCCACAGCAGTTTTGGCACCAACAGCTTTTCTGCCGGACCCTTCTGGCCACTAGCTGCTCTTCAGCATGTGCCCAGAGAAAAGAGCCTCATCAGAAGTGGAGGGAGTCAGGAAATTCATCCTTTACTTTGGACTATAGTTTTGTAATGGTGTATGTGACCTACTTAAAATTCTCCAATCTCCGACATCCTGGATTCCTGAATCAATAAGTTCTTATCAGAGGCAGAGAATTTCAGATGAGACTTACTTCTGTCCCATGTTCCTGCTTCCCACATAGTTATTGGTTTATAATCAAATCTAATAATTTCATAGAAGCATAAAATGGTTTGAGTTGGAAAGGATCTTAAAGATCATCACCTTAAAGAGCAAACCCCCTTCTGTGGGCAGGGGCACCTTTCACTATAGCCGGTTGCTGAAAGCCCCCTCCAACCTCACCTTGAACACTTCCAGGGATGGGACAGGATGTGACTACATACCAGCAAGTTGCTGTAAAGTTAAAAAAGCAATGCATTAATGCATTTTTTTAATATTTTAATGTGTTAAAAAAAAGAAAATATCTGTCATTTCTGTCATTTCTAAGAGACTGCAATATTGATTAATTAATACCAAGATGTGATGTAAAATATCCATCCATATAAATACTTAAACAGAAAAAAGAAAAATTTATTTGATTTTACGGGAAAATTATATTTCTTCTACCATAAAGCTAAGAAATTATTCCTGTTAAGCAAAGATTTAAAACAACATTTAGAACTGATTACATTTTACGCTGAAATCTCATTTCAGAAAAGCTCTGGAGTTTTCCTGCATTTAAGAAATGAAAGTTTATTACTCAGAGAAATAATTAGGGCAAGAATATAATATCTCAAAAGCTACTTGCTGTAAATGACTGGCCAACAGACATCACTGCAGTGGGGTCCTGGATTTATCAACAGCCACTGTGCTTCATTCTTATTTGCCCTTTTGATTTGCTAGACCATATAGAGATACATCTTCTTGTAGAAAGCTCTGATCCACTCCCTAGTCTCACTGTTAAGACTATTTGTTGAATTATGGATGTGTAAGCAGAAGTCCAGCGAGGTCAAAGGCTGATCCAATAACTGAGGAGTAAAACCTATTAACCTGATTAACGGGAAAGCCAAGCTGTTCAGATCTTAGCAGATCCTTCACTCTAAAGATGTGAAAGCCAGCTCTGTGACCTTCCAGGTCATGAGAGAGTATTCAAGAAATTATCAAAATGTGAATACATACTATACACTTCTTGCTAATGATCCTTCAGGGTGGGGGTTTCTGCTGTTTTTTTGCATTGAAAGGGCAGTGCAGAAAGATTAAGTGAAGTTCAAAATAAGGTGCACGTGGTTGGAAAAGTTAATGAATAGGAGAAATATAGAATAGTTTTGTAATGACCTAGCTAATGAATTTTCTCTAGGCTATCATAAAACTTTGTACTAGATGTATGAATAAAGATTTGCTTAATTTATGTGTAGGTACATTTACTGGATTATGTTTCTTACTATTATATGCAAAGAAGAGAGATCATAATAGATAAACCTACACTGATCCCTAAGAAATTAAGACACATTATTGCAAAGTCTGAGTTTCTATATAATATATGATTCAAGAAAGGAATAAAGCCATATATAAAGAACGCTTCATGCTGAATTTTGTCTATCACCATCTCCAGGTATGAGCATCAGCATAGTTAAAAGACTAACATTCCATCTGAGCACCTGTGTTCTGGTTTCCTTATGTGTCCATATGATTTCATGTTTATTTGAGTCCATCAGCTAAAGAAGGTAGCCAGTCATCCTGATTACTGCCAAGATAAATCAATTTATAGAGCTTATTTCCAAGTCCTGGTTATGTTAATGTAGTTCTCTTCAAACTCTCAAGGCACAGTAATACTGGATTACTTGTGTTTTGAACTTGACTTTTCTTTCTTTGAATATTTGAAAATCAAATCACCTAAAGCAAGCTGATCCTGGTCATATTCCTATTTATAGACTTATTTTCATTTATTTATCATTAATTAAAGATGAGAAAAGCCTAAAAACCAGCAGTTGGGTCTGCATTAAAAAGCAGACTTTGCTGGTTTATTGGTGAATAGTCTGCTTGTCAGATTACATGATTAACCTCAGGAAGCAGGGTTTAATCTTTGGTGCCAAACATTCGTATAAACAAATAGAGATACTTCTTGTGGATCACAGGATTTAAAGAGCATGCTTGTCTGGCAGCCTGCTGCCCCTGGCACGTGTGCCCAGGAGCACAGAGCACACAGGGGTAGCTTTCAGTACTTGGCATTGTTGAGTCAGAAACCACAGCTCATCCAGAACAAGGGCTTTAGGGTAAGGGAGCTACTGAACACTTTTTCAAATATTTTCTAAGCTCTTCAAGTTGAATTGTGGTTTATCAGTTCAAGGAAGGAGAGGGATGAGAAAGAAATACATGAATACTATCAAATTGCAGCCTGCCAGTTGTTCCCCAGATCTATTTAAGCAGCACTTCAGCATCTAAGGTATGCAAATAGGAGGTCACTGTGGGTAATCTGGCCTTCAGCTTTCTCCTCTGCACTGTTAATATCTTTTTGGGGCTTTTCTCTCTGTAGCTGCTGAAGTTCAGCTGAGAAGACCAGTCTTGAAAGAGGGCAGTCATATTTCTGTAATAGGCAGGAATCAATTCAGCAGGCTTTAAAGCCTTTGCTCAGAAGGTTTGACCCAAATATGGACTTCAAAGAGGGTTCTCTAGCTTCCTAATCATCCAAATTCCAGATTATCCAAAGATTTCAGGTGTTGTATGTGAGTATATCTGTGTAATCAAGGCTATGCTGAACCACTGAGAAAAGCGAAGAACTCACTCTTTGATGTAGAAAAGAGAACAGAGGTCTAAACCCTCATTTGTCTCAATAAATGGTACTGCAAATGCAAGTTTAAAACCTGGTGAGTCTATCAGAAGGAGACATTTTCAGTACTTATGGTAGTTTATGGAGGACATGTTAATGTTGTGCCTAATTATTGCTCTGGGCTTGTGTTTAGTAGGAAATAGTGGGTTTATCTCCTTTTTAAAGTCTTAACTGCTGGTTTTACATCATTACCCTTTCCAGACATTACAATTAATAGGTTTTGAAATGCCTAGTTTTCTTTTTAAAAAAAAAATACAACCAAACTATGTGGGGATTTTTTCTAGTTAAAGATATTCACAACTGCCTAGGATTCTGAAAGACCTCAATAATGATCAAGGTCTGCTGGTGAGGTCCAGTGAAGAGGACAGTCCTTTGTGCTGGAAAGCTGTAGATCTGTTCATATTGGCAGGACTGATTTTCTGTCACATTTTATGTCATTCACCCTATAACTGACCTACCCTTTTAACTCAGCTGTGCAGGATGCAGGCGTTATTAGTGTTATGCTAATATTTTTGCCATCAATCATATTTCATCTTGCATCATTTCATCTTTCCTTCCGTGGATGGGGAAAATCTGGAGCGTGGTAGTTTATAAGAACATAGAAATGGCTGTCCAGGATCAGACCAAAGGACCGTGTAGTTGTTGTGCCATGTCCCAAGCATGATTATAAAAATCTTGCTTCCCTGGGGCATGGCATTAGGCTGAATCATACCTGGGGAAGAACTGAGTACAGAATATATTTTTGGGAAAACTTGAGTCTGATTTATTTCTCTGTCCCTTTCTCTCATACTCTTCCAGCAAGTGGAGCTTTTACTTTATGCATGTTAGAGGCTTCTGGTTTTTGCAAAGTTTTTCAGAAAAAATGCAAAGATACCTTTTTTTTTGGACGTATCATTGTCAGTGTCATGTCAATATCTTTGCATGGAGCTTAATACATAGCATAGAATAGAAAATAGAGTAGAATAGAATNCCACCTGTTTTCAGCTCTTAGACTGCATTTGCCTGGTGGGGTTTCGGTGTGTTTAAACTTTCAGATTTCTCCTCCACTAACTTGTTCAGTCTCTCTTGAGCTCCTGTAAACTTTTAGCATCTGCAACATCTGTCTATCTGATACATGTTCATCCTCCTCCTTTTGCTAGTTTTGAACTCGGCTTCTAGTACCACTTAAATTCACTTATTAACAGCTGTTCAGTAATTTTGCATTCCTCTTTCAAAATACTTCTTCAATTATTTTGGCATTCACCTATTGTAAAAAGTAATACTGTAGAGCTGAAGCCCTCAATTTATAGGTTCTAGTTTAGAAAATGATTGAGGAAAAGAGGATTTATGCATGTGTATGAAGATCAATATATGCATTAGGACTGTCTTGAAGCTAGAATTTTTAATGTCCTAATTACTTCACTTTTTTACCTTGCACTGATGGTACAGGCCTGGAGTTGTGTGCTGACCATTTAACATTTTCTTTCAGCTTGGTTTGGAAAAGACATGGCAAATGAATATGTCCTGCGTGGTGGAATGTCCTGTGAACTGTCAGCTCTCCGACTGGTCCGCTTGGTCTGAGTGCTCTCAAACATGTGGCCTTACAGGTCAGCACATACCTTTGGCATATTTTAAAGACTGAGTTATCTTTTTTTCTTTAATAAAAGTAATAATACCTCTCTTTGCAGAACTAAAAAAATGTAGCTAGATAGGGAGAGTAACAGAGATGTAAATCAGCCTTATTTATGGAAATAATATGCTTGAGTGAGACTGTGCTCACTGAAAATAATGGGAATGTGGTCCAAATATCTTCTGATTGCAGGAAAAAAGTGAGATCTGATTAATGATATATTGAGCAAAAGTTAACATGGATTTGAATATTTATTTTTCAGCTGGTGGAGAGAGGAAGAGTAGGGAGGGATTTTCTCCTAGGTTTCATTATTAGTGGTGAGTTTAGACAATTAAAAATGTTCCAAAAACAAGTTGGAAGTAACTGGTCTTTTTTCAATAAGTTATAGCCATATAATAAATCCAATGACCACAAATCTTAACTGCTTTTGTGCACCCACGCAAATACCCATCTAACTGAGAAGGAATTTTGTGTGTAAAAAGTGTGCTCTTTGCTGTTGTTTGGAGTTTTTCCTCCAGTACTTTTCAAGAAAATATTTTTTTCTCCTGTAACATCTCAGGTGGAGCATCTGTGAATTCAAGAATGATGAGGCTCCGTTTGGCAAACATCTTTCCAGCTGTCTGCAATGAGCACAGCTGTCTGGGAGATTGATATTCTTCTGCTTATGCATGGTGGCTTGTGTAGCTTGCTCTCAGCAAAAGATTTGTGTCATTATCATTAGAGTACTCAATTGCAAATGCATGAGATTGAAATGTGGAATTAAAGATTTATTCTTTTGGCCGGCTAATGTCAGGTGTTATATAGGTAAATCTGTGTAATGCCTTAGTTTGTTATAAGCCTCACTATACAAATTTAAATAAATACATATTTTTTCAGACTAGGCTCTTGTATTTATCTATATATATATTAGAATACCACAGCTGTGTTGATTTTGTGGAAATCTTTGTGAGGTGACCACTCTAGAGCAGCCATTTGTCCATTCCTTCTGATACAGAAGGAAATTTTTGGTTATATCACACAAACTCTCTCTAAGGAAACACAATGGTCTAATGTCCACTGCAAGATGAAAGGAAAAAGAATTGTTAAAAGGATAAAAATGTCTTCCTCTTTCAGTTTGTATAAATATTTTAAATAGAACCTTTATCTCAGTGAAGCTAGGTAGCACACCACTCATGGTTGAAGAGGACATAACTGTTGGATAAGCCTATTGTACTTTAATTTTCTTTGGGCCTGAGTAAGAATCCTCCATCTTCTGCAAAATCTGCATGTAATGTTTCCTAACAGATAGTGACAGAAAGTTGCAAGTCCTTGTTTGCTGGAATCAGACAATTATGGGACACATGTTTCTGTGTTAACTTAGAGAAGAACAGAACATGCTGGCCTCTTCTAGCAGCAAACTCCAGCTGAAGAGCAGGAATCTCCGCTGAAATGCCACAAACATGTTGTCACGTTCATAAAGAATATTTTTCTTCAGGCTTCTGAACTAGGAAATTACTGCTTTTGTTTGCTGTTACAGGAGCAATCCTAATCAGACATCCTCCTGTACTTCTTACACTACAAACAGATGACAGAATATAAAGTAGCTGACTTGGAAAATATGAATCTGCATAACAGACAAGAGCCAACAGATCTGCTTTACAATCCAATTTGTCAAATCTGGCAAAAATTATTTGATTCAAATACACCACTTTTCAGCAAAATAGAACCATCTTGAGGAATAAATCAGTCTAACCACTTTGTTGTTAGTTATATTGCTGGTTTTTGTTGCAGGAAAAATGATCAGAAGAAGGACCATAAATCAGCCATTTCAGGGTGATGGGAGGCCTTGTCCTTCTCAGATGGAGCAATTCAAACCCTGTCCAGTAAAACCTTGTTATCGATGGCAATATGGTCAATGGTCTGCATGCAAAGTAGAGGTAAAAGCCGTATGGGACTTTGAAGTTATGGGACATGTGGATCCAGGCATATTTGTGATATGCCCGGATACCTCCTTCACAACACCGTAAACAATTTGCTTCCACCTCTCTTATACAAAATCTAAAGTGTGGGTTTCATCTTAGATTTCATATATGTCAATGGATCCAACAGTGTCCTACAGATATTCAAAGTATAAATGTAAACTTTGGTACCTGAACGGCATCTTTGCTTATAATTTAAATCCTTCTATTGTAAAAGAATATCAGCAGAAATATATTCACATTATTAGAAGATATCTTCACTTGACATACTGCTGTGTTTTCAATTCAAAGGCATAATTCGCTCCGTAATTTAGGAACCAAGTACAGTGACCAGAAATTTTGGGTTGGGGCTTTTTTGTTTGTTTCAGAAGAAATGAACCATGTCTTCTCTTTTTTGTCTTCTTTTTCTCCTTATTGGAATGAATAAGTAGTTAAGCAAAAATAACAGGAGAGACAGTGACATGTAACTCAGAACTAGTCTTTTGGCACTTTCTTCTGTCCAGTATCAATCAATATACATTCTCCTTCCATAGGATGCTCAATGTGGAGAGGGAACACGTGTGAGGAACATTTCCTGTGTGGTTTATGATGGATCCATTGAAGATGTTGGTAAAGTAGTAGATGAGGAATTCTGTGGAGAAATAGAGCCTATTATAGATGGTGATAAGAAGATAATACTTGAGGAAACCTGTACTTTCCCTTGTCCAGGTAACAAAGCTGTTCAAATAAATGTTGCGTTTCAAGATTGGTGTCATTACAGCTATTAGTGCCTAGCATTAGCCACAGGCAATTAAATCTTTTTCATCTGCTTTACTGATTGGATTAATCCATCAAATGACCAACAGAGTTACTTTCTAGGAGTGGCTTCATGACAATAAATCAAGTAGAAAAAATACTAGATTTTAAATTTATAAAAGACATGGTCTCTCACAGATCATATCTAAGATGTACACATTTTTTCACAAAATCTATGGAAATAAAAGCTGTGTTTAGCCCTATGAGAAAAGGTGTTGGTTTACGGCTAAATATTAGTGTTAAGTGCATAGATTACCTAACAACTTTATTAATACTTTTACTAGTGGCTAAAAACTCGATGCCTTTTATGGGTGTCTAAGGCAGATAAGCTAAGGCATCTTATTTTTTCCTTTAGAGGTTCTATTCCAAATGAAACTAAAGTTTTGATCTCTGAGCAGACATGAGTGCCTCCAGCTGTTTAACTCTCTGGATGTGACGTGCACAATCATTGCCTTTGTGTACTGAATCTAAAGGAGCTGTTATGAATTCTCAGGTCCATGATGCTCGTACAGAGAAGGATTAAGAGCATATAAGAGCTGTTTAATTTCCAGTGAAACCCCTCCAGTTCATTCCAAACACCTACTTGTAGAATTTGAAGTATATTGCTGTTGTTCAGTAGTCATTAATGATGTATCTTCAGAAGAAGTGATAAGCTCCTTCAGTTCTAATGTAGCTATGATTTCACACCAGTACTCTATTCTCTTGAAACTCCTCTTTCCCAGAATTTTTTTTACCAGTTCATTTCAGATTGGAATGAAGGTAAAGTTGTCTCAATAAATAGCAATTAATAAAAAGTGGAGAGATTTCCATCACTGCTTTGTACTTAGCATTCCAATTGCATGATTTTTACATATTTTTATTTCTTAAATAGAACTTGGAAGAACACAAAAACTGTAGTTATGTTTTCATATTAGTGAATTTTATTAAGAAATTATAGCTGCTTACTGATTGCTTTAAAAATTTTGCTGAGCGGGGACCTGTTCTTCAACAATCTCACATTTAGCCAGGAAGAATAACTGCCCTATGGGAATGTGCTAATGATACGCTCCAACTAATGTTTCCAAAAATCACTACTTGTTTTCCTATTACGTATACATCAGTTCGTCAATTATTCATTTCTTCGCATGCTTTCCTAAGGTTGGCAAATAAAATTCCTTCATTAATCAGGCATCCGGTCAACACAGTACTGATTATATCTGTCATCAGTATAATGCAAGGTAGCATGAATTTTTAATGGCTTTCTCACTGAAATAATGAGAACTAAGAGGTTTGTTTATGAGTCTGTGCACAGTCTAGTCCCATTTTCAACTGCAGTTTTAACAAAATGATTTCTTTGTGTTGTGCCTCAGATCTTCCTTAAATGTTCTTTAGCTGATCCTGCTAATTAGTGTGATTAGTATAATTTTATTTTTTGGTTTTACACTATAGAATTCTACAGATCTATTATCCTAACATGAAATAGCAAAAGCAGACATTTTAATCACGTTTTCATTTCCCTTTCTTGCAAAGAATGTTCCATCTACGGCTTCTACGTCTGTTTAGAGAAAATCTGCATGGGGATAAGCAATAATTAATCTTTTTAATACTAGACAGTGTTTTCTAAGATCAAAGATGAATTGAAAAAAAGATATGTAAATTTAGGATAAGGCATACAGTGCACAGTATCTTAAAATGAACAGAAATCCAGACATTGGGTGGAGCACTGCAAAGAGATTCATAATGAGAGTGATCTTATGGGAATGCTACAAGGAATTACACTGCTTTAGAACAAATAGGCCCTTGTATAATCTTTTTATAATATTTTCTATGACACAGACATTTGGATAGTATCAAAATATTATCTTCTCTTAACTATGAGTCAAGTCTAAAAGGAGGAATGAAAGGAACTAAAAAGAAGGAAAATAAGGAAACTATATCTGGACTTTTTTTTTAAGATATATTCAGTGCAAAAAACTCTTCACATACAATGACCATTCATCTTATAAAATTGCTCTTTGACAGGGGACTGTTACTTGAGAGAGTGGTCAGAATGGAGCCTTTGCCAGCTAACCTGTGTTAATGGTGAGGATCTTGGTTTTGGAGGAATACAAGTCCGATCTCGAGCAGTGATCGTTCAGGACTTAGAGAATCAACATCTCTGTCCAGAACAAGCTTTGGAAACAAGACCATGCAATGGTAAGCAGCAAGATATATGCAAGGCTGGTTCCTGTAAGAAGAAAATACTGAACAACCACAATTTTGTTTTCATTCTGTTTATGGTATCAATTTTAGGCAAATGCAAATTTGATAGAAATGCACTTAAATTGTTGTTTTCCATATTTCAACTATAAACAGAAAAACTTTCAAGTGGTAACTATCATACGTTACCCCTTTAGAATTATCCTTTTTTAATAATGACATTTCTTTTTATATGGGACAGTTTCCTTATCTGCTTAGTAACATTAATAAAAAGAAATCTTTGAGTTTTGATTCAGAACCAGATTTAGATTTCTCTCTACCCTTTGAATTGTTAATTTCATGACAATGTCATTAAAATGTCTCTGCCATGCTTACCAGTGGTAGTAGACAAAGTATCTAAGAAAAGTATTTTCCTGTACAGACATTTCTTGTCCATTCAGAGGCCAGATCAGACAAAAAGGAATTTTATGTTTATAATAGAGAGATAAGGTGCAGAAGGACTTCATGATTCATCCCAGACCATACGAGATGTGCACAGAAGAGCTGAGATGTAAAGCCAGGTGCAGCCCTGGCCACTTCACCAAGCAGTGGAGCAGTGGCTGAAACTCAGTGTTACCAGGAAAGGAACCTGACTCCTAAATGAGTTTTGCACAACAGATGGGCCACAACCATTATGAGGTTATTGGAAACGTTTCTTTTGCCCATCAACTACATTAGGCTTTCTCATAATCCTAGTTAGTGTCTAGGACACATCTGGTCTATTCTCTATGTGTCCAGTAAGTGCAGGAGACCCTGGGAGCTCCACAAGTGCAGTGCACCCTGCTAAGTTGCTGGATGAAGGAGAAAGGGGCTTATTTAACTGTACAAGCCATTAATCATAATGAGTATGGTCTGCTGATGAGTGTGGCTGCTGCCAGTGGTAGTCTAAAACCATCATCAAATTTCTTGCAATGCGAATGTTGTCTGTGCAGATGGCCAGTGCTATGAGTACAAGTGGATGGCTAGCCCATGGAAGGGATCTTCTCGGACTGTGTGGTGCCAAAGGTCAGATGGTTTAAACGTCACAGGTAACTTCTCTTTTTATATACACAAAAAAAGCCTGGAAAACAGGTGGATAATGCGTTTTCCCAATAAGCTGAAAAAAAAAATTGAAAAGGATCTGCTAAAAACACTTAATGATGTATGAATCAAAATCATCATCTTTTTGCATATTAAACATGTGGTTTCTTTTCTAGAATTATGCAGCATGTCATGCTATAAGTAAATATAGATATTATCTTCTGTAGTGGACCTGAAATGTTATATTGTATATGTTTGGGGTTTTTTTACCATAGGCATATTTACACTTCTAAATGTAGGGTTTCAAATTTCAAGCCCTACAACAAATAAACTTTTATGTACTACAGGTCATTTCAGTGCCTATACAAAAGCAGAGAAAGTTGCAGAGCTCGATAATATCATCTATATATGATACATCTCCTTAAAGTTACAAAATATAAAATTTTAATAACTATGCTGATAGAAGTTTATTTCTTTACTTCCATGCCATAAATCTGTATCAGGATATGTCAGTGAACTGCTATGCGATGTAGAGACTTTTTGTGCAAGCCAAAGCACAGAAAGCATGAATGAAGAACAACTGAGATCGCAGAAGAAAATCTTCCTATGATTCTATTTATATGGATTTATACATTGGAAATAGGGATTAATTTAAGCTAAGAGTTATGCATTCATTTAAATAATTTTTGTATCAGACCAAGTGATAGTAAAAGAATCCCAGGGACGGTAAACACATCCTCAATGCCAGCCACTGTCAGGTCAGTCACAGGAGGGGAGCTGTTATTTTCATGTATTGCCACCACAATACTTCTTGATAATGGAGTCCACCACTACTGTCTGTTGTAATAGTAGAGATAAACTATTTCTGTTCTTTTTATAAGGTGCTGAAATAATTGCTCAAAGTCTCTTGCAAATCTTATCTTGTAGTGTAGGACTATTAAAACACATCTTGTTCACAAGAAATGCAACAGGGCATTATTTATGCGCCTTGATTGCTTCCTGCTTAGCTAAGATGTTTCTATGGTAAGTAAAACTCTAAGTAAGAATTCTTATTGAGATTAATATAGGATATTATCTATGAAAGGTCCTATAGGATTTGGAATAAATAGCATCTTGGAGATTATGGCTGTGAGATGCTAAAATCAGAATGTATTCATAAATCACAGTCAGTTACATGAAAATAATAATTTCTTCTGATGTGACTGAATACAGCTGTGTGATAAATTCTAGGAAAGACAAATGTGTATATATTGTTTGCAGATTTTTCATAATAGGACCTCCAAGGCAGACAAACCTCAGACCTGCATAGTATCTCTTTTTCTTCAAAGTTTGTTTGTATGTGGCTTTAAAGCTGCGGTACCTTTCTGATTTGAAATGAAGACTAATGGAATATTGCAGAACATGCGATCATTGGTCTCCAAGCAATGCAAAACTATATTTTTCATATGTTTCTGATAAATGGAAAACTATAGTTTTCATGAGTTTTAAGATAGTTTTCAAACACAGCACTTAAATAAAATATTCTGTGGGAACTTCTCTACATTAAATATACCAGATTTTAATTTACATTTGTACATTTTTGGAAGTGTTTTGTATAAACTACAGTATTAAAGAGCTCATAGATGTGATAGATGCACATACATGATTGATTTAAATTGAGATTACCTATTTTGATTCAGAAGCAACCCATATCTCTGATTCCTGTGTCTTGTCTGCCTTATTCCTGAACACTTGGCTCTAACATAGTGTATTTTAATTCAGACATCATTAAATAATTATTGTGAGTTCTGTTGGTATTTTAAGGACTTTATCTATTTCCTTACTTGCATAATATCATTGTGCTGAATAGTTCTTTTTTACTTGAAGGTGTTATTTCCCATGGGCGATGAGGCAACTCTTTCCTTCTGCTTCCTTGGATGACTGATATTTTATTACATAGATTCCCACAGGCATGTGATTTGTATGCTAGGATGTATGATTTTCTTTTCTGGGGGTGGGGAAAACTTATGGCAACCAGCAGGGTTTTCTTTGTTCTTCACCAGCCATCCCGTTAACACTTGGATCTACATAACCACATCTAACTGCATCTGCTATGGTTGTGACCAAGCTCAGCTATCAGGATTTCATCATCATATCACACCAGTATAAAAATGGTATTAATTTGGAAGATGCAAGATAAGTTGTCCCGTAGCAGTATAAATTTTAAACAATGTGATGCATATCCCTCTTCTATAAGCTAAAAGGAAACACAGGTAAATTCAAACTGATTCTAAATATATTTTGAAGTTATTCTGGCTGAAATGATAGTGAAAGCCTGATTGTGTGTATTGGTCCATAACAATAACGGCACTATATATAAAGCTGTAGAAATGAAAACTAGGTCTGTATAAAAAGAGAAAAGACTGAAACCCAACACTATCATCAGTATTGTAACATTCAGTACATGCTTTACTGATAAATCTGCTTTCGTTTCCTAAAATCTTAGACTAACATGAAGCCTCAATTCATAAAGGTGAAGGTATAGCATGTGTAAAAGTGAGCCAGTAGCAGCAGGAAATAGGTGTCCATTCATAAACAGGATGAGTAACTTGTTTTCAGTTTAACAGGAAAAGATATAAATAAAAAAGATGTTTTTATTTCCATTGAGGCCACGGTTTTAATATGTAAGTCGTAAGGAGGGCCCTAGAGAACCAAATCTCTTCCCTTGAGTACAACAAAGCATTTAAATTGTTTTTTTGGGCAATCCACCAAAGGAACAAAGGAGAAAACAAAAAGCTTCATTGCCAAATATTAGTTCCCTAAAATGCACATGAAATTAAATACATTTTCTATATCCTTACTCTACATATAAGAAAACACTTGATTACAATTATCCTTCACCTTGGAATAAAAGAAGGACTCTTACATTCAAATTAGCAATAGGATTGTCATCCATGATATACTGCAGCAAGTAATGACATCAGTAATTTCATCAGTGGTGAGGTATTTCCATGTGAAAATATGATTTTCTGTCCTACAGGGGGCTGTTTAGTGATGCGCCAACCAGATGCTGACAGGTCATGTAACCCACCGTGCAGCCAACCCCACACTTACTGCAGTGAGGTATGTGCTACTGCATTGGAGCATAGAACACCCCTGTGAGGGCTTCCCACACATCCCTTGATTACAAAGATTATGCCAACAAAAAGTATGTTCTGAGATTTGACTAGTCGCTAATTTGTTAAAATCTACCTCGCACGATTTTCTACCTTTCAATTAAATGTTAAATAATATGGTATGAACTTGCATAAAAATATACGGAAGAGGTACTCTCCAGGCTAGCACTCATCAAAACAGTCTTCCCTCCCAGTCATCCATGTTGTTGTGCTTTATAGCTCACAGAAAACCTTGTTTTTCTGCTACACGGTGTAAAACACTTGTTCCCTACAGACTAGAACGTGCAGTTGTGAAGACGGATACACTGAAGTGATGTCCTCTGATGGCACACTCGAACAGTGCACTCTCATCCCAGTGGTGGTGATCCCCACCATGGAGGACAAAAAGGGAGATGTGAAAACCAGTCGAGCTGTGAACCCTACCCAGCCCTCCAGTAACCAGTCAGGACGAGGAAGGACCTGGTTTCTACAGCCTTTTGGGCCAGGTGAAGTCATGCAATGAGTTCTTAGTGCTAAGAACCGCTGCAGGGTCTGGCATTTACATTTTTGTGATGCCTAGGAAGACAAGAAAAACCCTTAAGAGTTCATTTAAGAAGGCAGGCATCTACTGTCACTGAAAAGAAAGGAGGAGACATAAGTAATCCCCTACTCTTCTCACTACTCCATCAATATATTTAGTGAAAAATTATATTGCAGATTTCCTTTTAGCCCTTCTACCTGTTAAAATTCACAGAAGCTATTTGAAATGTGACTTTAGAAGGGAATTTGCTTCAAAGGTGCAAGCCAGTATATTAAATTACGGTGTCTCAACCAATAATTCTGTTGACAGAGGAATGAAAAAGTAGAACTGAAGACTGCAAAGAGTAAAGGCTTCTTAAAATTTGCAGCATAAATTGTAGGAGAATATTTGGTATAGGTATGCTAATACTTTTCTGACATATCCATATTTAAACTAATTCATGTTAGTCAAATGCTAACCATATTGTTGATAATTAGCATAGGCATGCTCTAAGTCTCTACGAGCAGTATTTGCTTTTACGATGGACCATGGTCTTTAAAGCTGAGCAAAGACATGTACAAGAGTGTTGTAAAATGTAAGAGAGTTATTTAATAAAAAATACTTCATAAAGTCCATCATGTAATCAGACGTCAGGAAATATTTCCTAGTGCTATTAAATATTTAGATAAATAAAACTTTAATTATCAAAATACTTTTCCATAAAGAGATATGTTGCTTGTCCAAAATATTATTAATATGGAAGAGAGCAATTGGTTATCATCTTAAGTTTGTCTTAAATCACGCAGGGTCAAATATACTAATACATGTATATATTAGGGTGGTCATTTAGTTCTAAAGGGTTTTGGGATGTTTTTAATTGCAGAATTGAAAGCACTACGTTTACATGCATAATCCATAAGATGTTTCAAGTTGATATTTATAACAATATTTCTAATAAGAAGATAAAATAATGTTTGGGTTAGAAATTAGAAATACTTATGTTAGATCCCATTAGTCCTACTACTATTTACTATGATTTGTATTTTGATATTATTTTTGCAATAAAACGGTCTTTACTCCAAGTACTTTAATCAACAATAAAAAATAGAAAATTAAACTTTTCTGGTCCTCTTTTAAAAAACAGCATCTTACCAAATATGTTATCATTTGCTCAGCTAACTCCTCCTGAAAATGCCAGAGGGTGTGGTGTAGCAGCCGGAGTGACAACAATAAGCAAATATCAGACAGTCACCTTCAACAGTTTAGGAATGTGGATGCTCATGTGAGCTCAGGGATGGTTTTGGAGTAAGGTACAGTTGAGAACCTTCATGAAAACTCACCAATTTTATGTAATTCAAGTTAGGAAGGAGACATAGTTCAGATAATCCCAACCATACTCAACAGAACTAACACTTTATGCAGTGAAGTTATGAGCAAGTGTGAGAGAAAGTGAACATTTTCCAATTCACATGAGATTTAGGTTTGATTGTTTTATTTCAGGATTGGGTATCCATTGTAAAAGTTTGGGTTTACTCTGGCATGATTATTCCTTTTCTCACAGTTTCTAAGTCTAGATTTAAAATAGTTCTTTCATTTTCTTCCACAAATTACATTGCAGTTCCAGAAAGGAAGGTATTAAAACTATCCTCTTCAGTTGTCTGGGCTGAGGTATTACCACAAACAGATGAGTCTGAGATGCCAATTCCCTAGTATACTTAGAAATAATCTGTCCAGAGGGAATTCAGAAAGCCTGAGTCAGATGTCAGTAGTTGCATAATAGGAATGACCTCATTAACAGAGCTCCTTGCTTTGACAAAAACAAATAAATCTGTATACAAGGTACTGTCAGTCTTTTTTTCAAGGAGATGTTACTATTTTAAAAGAAGCCAACCTGAAAAAAAACTGAACCTCTTACATTTACCAATGGAAACAAGTCAAGGAGAGAGGAAACTAACCTATTTAGCAGTACTAATGTCTGAATTCCTCTCATTGATATTGTCATATCACAGGACATGTCAGGTCAAGTCTACTGTTCCATTAATCTTTAATGGATCAGTTAGTTATGTAAGTTACTATCAGTTAAAATTTTTCATTAGGTTGATTAAGGTAATGAAGGTAACTTAAGGTAATGTTTTGATATTGATTAGTCTTGAACAACTTGTCCACATGACTGCAAGACTTTGCATTGCTACAGACCACAAAGCCTGAGCTTAACTGCACAGCAATGGAGAACACTACTGTGTAACCA
Source organism: Pachycephala philippinensis (assembly GCA_013397055.1). Taxonomy (NCBI): domain Eukaryota; kingdom Metazoa; phylum Chordata; class Aves; order Passeriformes; genus Pachycephala; species Pachycephala philippinensis. The sequence goes on from VWZT01014693.1 coordinate 144,569, forward strand.
AGCAATCTTAGTCTAACTTCTGTTATTATTGTTGTGGAAATATAAACTGCATTGATGATGTCTTTTGGTTCTACAGAACTAACAAGAAGCATTAAGTGTTTGGTCATAAAAATTTTAGCTGTATTTGCTTACATTGAATATATGCACAACTTCATGAAATAAAACTTGTACCACTTGCAAATAAAATAATTCAGTTTTATAATGATATTTTTTTATTGTCAAGGAGATGGAATGAGGCTAGCTAAGCTCCTGGAAAACAATGTTTGTGAAAAGCCATTTTGAAATTTGAAAATGAGTTGGATAGAAGCAGTGAGTCAAAAACTATGCACTCACCTTTAGTTGTGACATGCTCATTTGGGGCAGAGAAAACCGCACAGACAGAGCCACATCATTTTTCCTGATAGACGTGGGTGCATCTGAGGCAAGGAGAGTGTTGTGTATGCCTGAGCCTGCAGGGACATCATGTCCAAAATACAAAATGCACAGGCTGCACATAAATACAGTTCTTATTAATGACAGACAGTTGTTTAATTTATGAGCATGAGTTGTCTTTTTTTGAGTATTTTTATTCTGCAAGGAGAAGTTACTTATAACAACAGAACTTGCATTTAGCAGGGAAAGAAATTTTGAAAATATTACTTTATGCAGTAGTAAAAGTTGTGGATGTGCAGTTAAGGTATGGATGAGTTATAGCACGCTAAGGGTGTTTAAAAACATAAAAGTAAATAGAAACAAGAATAAAAATAACAGGCAGATTGATTTACCAGAGGTAGAATAGAAAGTGATGCTAAATGAGTTCCGGGCTGATGCACGGCCCTGTGATCACACTGAGGGATTGCTCTCTAGCAGGGGGTCCCAAAGCTGAGTTTCTGGGTATCTCACCTGCTGCCTCTGCCCCAGATCTCAGCTCCATTTGAATATCCTGACTTCAACTGAAAAACAGAGCACAGAGAAGCCATTGCTCAGTTATTTTAACAATATTTACTCTGATTAAACTGTAATTGCTAGTGAAGACATTTATTTTGGTTTATTAAAGTATTTTCATGCTCTATCAGAACTAATAATTCAACAAGACTAACTCAAATACTACTGACTAACATTCATTCCTTTTAGATGGGAGGCTGAAGACCTGGGTTTATGGTGTAGCTGCTGGTGCATTTGTTTTACTCATCTTTATTGTTTCTATGATCTATCTAGCCTGGTGAGTTCCTTAATTATTTATAAAAAAACAGTCCTCTCACAGACTGTAATGTTAATGTTTACATCTGCTGCTGTAGAAACGGCAGGCACTTCTGTGAACTGCAGTGTTTAATTTCCCATGTCCTTTTGTCCAAGCTCGGGTTAGCAGATTCTGGTTGTACTCTAGATAGTGGATAGCCACATGGTTTTCTGAGGGTAGAAGAACTTACAAATGTGGAGTAGCTTAGTGTACAGTTTATTTTTGCTCAGTTTATCTCGTTTGTTATATACAGTGTCCAGAATAATTTTATTGCGTCTGTATCACAAAATGCTGAGAGAAATAGCAAGAAAGAAATTTAGTAACCAGGCCAGTCATATTTTATATTTGACAAGATAGAGATACACAACCAGAAAAATCCTGAAAACTTTCTCATCTTTTTAATACATGAAATAATATTTTTTTGAACAAGTCACCTTTGAGAATGTGCTCCCTGAAGTTTTCTATGTCCTGTTTGGAATTTCTGATCCAAATGACTGTACAGGTGAAAGGTGAGGAAAGTGTGGTCATATACATCAGGCTCCTGGCTGTACTGCATTAGTAGGTGTTTGGGGGGCTTCTGGGTATGTTTGCCATTCAGTAAACTTTGCCCAAAACCTCACTTCTGTCTAGGCAATATAAAAATTCATTTGGGTTTTGGGAGGTTGGTTGGTTGGTTGGTTGGTTGGTTGGTTGGTTGGTTGGTTGGTTGGTTGGTTGGTTGGTTGGTTTTTGGGGAGGTTTGGGGTTTTTTGAGGAAAAGGAAATCCATTAGCATTCAACTGCACTGCAGATTATTTGGACTGGAATCTGTGGCTACCGCAAATCATTGTAACAAATGGTTTTGTATAAAAGATTCAGACTTGAGCAGCCTCAGTGACATAACTTAGGCTGGATTTGGCTGAGGCTGCACAGGCCTGATTTAAGGAAATGGTTCTATTACAGTCTAAAAGAAGACAAGTACTAAAGCATGGAAAAACATTAGTTTTCTTTTGGTCTGGTAATTTTTTAAAACTATATCAAATGGATTGGAAGTACTGCTGGATTAAAATCTAATTCAAGGCTAGACAAGGAATGTTATGGCTAACAACCATACCTCTGCTATTAATGACTGGTTTGATTATAACATCTAGAATTAATTGTAGTCATTCCAGCAAGTGTAATGAGATAGAACCAATCAAAAGATGGATCCTTCCTGTGGAAACCCTTGATGTGTCAAGAGCAGTTTAAGATTTGAGTCACGTAATTTAAAAGAACCTGATTGCAGCTTTGATACATGACTAAATATTGCATGGCAGGCTCTCAGTTCTTCTGAAAACTGAGGGATGTTGCAAGAGTACCTGCCAAGGATTTCATCAAGTCACATCAGCACCATAATAGCTTGTTTCTGAACAACTGAGCTTTGAATTAGATATTGCTTTGGGTTGATAAAGAGATAATTAGTGATCCCAGTGAAGGTTTTAGTCTTATAGCTTTTATAAACAAACAACTGAATGCATTATCAACATGCTCATCTTTCATTTAAGACTGAAATACATTTTTGTATGTTATTAGTTTCTTGTTCTATTTACAACTTATCTTATTGTTTCAGCAAAAAGCCAAAGAAGCCCCAGAGAAGGCAGAACAACCGACTGAAACCTTTAACCTTGGCCTATGATGGAGATGCAGACATGTAAAATACAACTTCTCATGCTGACAAATGGAGTCAAAACTATAGGAATGAAATCAGAAGGTGTCCAAAGCCACAGGGATTTTCTATGGAGTGGATATGAAGTGTTATATATGAAGTGTTTTGACATTTTCTTTTTTGTAACTGCACCATAGACAAAGAAGGATGGATTTCATAATGCCTACTGATATTCAAGGTATTATTGCTTTACTTTAGACCATCAGCACTGAGAAATCGGGCAGAATCACGTTAATAGACACTGCAGTTGGAGATCCCTGGTGTTTCCTCAGTCTTAAATTGAGCACCACTTCTGTCTCCAGAATACTGCAGCTGACATAGTATTAACACTTGGAAGCCCCTGCATCATTAACCAAGTATAACCAGTACGCATGGCAAGTTTGTACCAAGCTGTCTATGACTCTTTATATTCAAACATAACATATATACTCAGTTGAACCATATGTATTATTCTATCAGATTATATATGTGATGAAGAGCATTTTATTGCTTAGTACAATATTAACTTCTGACTGGGATTAACCCACTGAGCAAGTTCAACAGTTTGCCAGTTGATGATAACTTGTGTTAACCTGCGTTTCAGAGGGCAATGACTCACTTGCAAAGTTCTGTCCTGTTACCACTCCAAAGTATAAAGGCCTCACGTGTACATCCAGAAAGGAGGCGTTCTCAGATTCACTATTTTCTAGTGGTTGCTGTCTGAAAAAAAAAAAAAAAAACCCTGCTGTAAATGTTACAATACGTTTCTACTTTCTCTAACTCAAACTGTTGCCTGCATCTTTTTTGCTACATGTAAGGCAAATTTTTGCACTATATTAGTGCAGCATGATATGCACTTAACTAGTATTGCCATAGAAACTGCCTCTTTTCAGAAAGGATAATGATGTATCTTGTGCAAGGAGTGTCAAGTAGACAGGTCTTGAATCCTGAAGAGAGTAGCATTCAGTGTGGACTGTGACGGGATGGAATCGGCTTCGACGTGTACTGTACACACCGTTCCTCATCACAGCAGCCATTTGTACTCTACACCACGGCGGTAATACAAGTGTCTAGTTTCTTGCCCCATCTACCTATACTGGTATAGATTGTGCTGCTGGTTTCTAATTGTACTTTGAAGGCTGTTTATGACTAGATTTTTTATATTTGTTAACTTTGTTAGAAAAAAACAGAAAAGAAAAAGAAAAGTGGTTGCCCTGTAATCCTGAGTGACATACTTCTTGTCTAAAAAGGTGTTCCAATTGTTCAACTAAAATAAAATGGTTTTGCTTTTCTTTCCTTCTGTTAATGAGAGCTTTTTCACTGTTACTGGCAGTACAATACTCAGAGACATTTTGTCTTTTCTAATTAGGATAATTCGATAGACTCTTTTAATTATTCAGTTAAACTCCTGAGTGTACTGGCAAGTAAACAATAAGATCAATAATTCTGCCATTTTAATACTCATGATGTTTTAAAAAACCCTGGCAGTATGAAAACTCACTGTTAACCTCTTCCACACTTATGGCTTTTCAGTGTTACGCTTCCAACATGAAGCTCATTGACTTGCCACTCATGTGACATGCCTGTTACGGATGTGATCCATGACCTGAGAAGGGTTATTCTCCTCAAATGGCTTCTATGTGCAGCCTAAACATACAAGTGACTGTGCCACTACTAAGCAATACAAAACTTTATCAGGCAACCTCTCTAAAATAATTGTTATGTAAAGTTCAATATTAGGTTCTCAGGTCTTTTTTATAACCTAAACCACTTCTGCCTACTCATCACTCTATATACTCAAGAAGCACCAGTTTTTGCACACTGAATGAAAGTAGCTTTGCAAACTTTGGCCCAGATCCACTGAAATCAATGACAAGACTCTCATGGACATCAATGGGTAATATCAGTTCTTAAAAATACACACCTTTGTTCTATGTAGAATAATTCTTGAAACCAATGAGCATTTTGTGGATGTTCAAAAGACATTATGGTCCTACTTTAACTTAGCTGACATATTACCAGTGTGCTGTTACTGCATCAAGAAAATTACCTTCCTCCCACTGTGTAAGTATTCCCCAAATGGGAATGATGAGCAGAGGAAAAATGGTAACAATCTTTGGTACAGGTTTAATTTCTCATTTTATACCTTGATCCAGCTGCAGCTGATGAAGTTCCATGGCCCCCTGCCACAGCAGTGGTTCATTCATATATGTGTTTCAGGACTGGAGTCTTCAGTCTTACATCACTTTGTAAAGATCCATTGCAAAAATACAAATCTTGATAATTTTAATTTTCGGCATGCTTGAGTAGAAAACAAGAAAAACCTGGTTGGTTCCTTTTTTGTCAGACACACAAAAAAAACCATGGAAAAATTATAAAGTGTTAAGGAATGATAACTACATGTGAAGACAAATTTTAATAACGATTTCTGTTCTTTTAAAAGTCTGATTCTGTGTTGTCAAATAGTTTTGGACCAAGAGGGCATTTAGGGAACAGGGTTTCTTTCATTGGCAATGAGTCATCTTTGTTTATGACACTGGCTGGTCTTAGCAGGAGCTGTTGCCTAGTTCTTGCCTTGAAGAATTTTGTCCTGAATCTAAGCATTTAATAACTTGAAGTTCAAGGTATGACATCTCCTTTTTCTTACCATATTAAATGGACAAGCAAAGAGAGAGGAGGGTTTTCTAAGTATGTTTGGCCTTTGCAATCCATGCAAGTATTTTAGTATGTGTTACATTTTATATCTGATCAGTGAATATCTGGTGCACATCTGCATCATACTAGTGCTGCTTTTAAAATCTAGAGTGCATTTTTATTATTATTTTTTCTATGAACAAAGTGCATGGAAATTTGAAGCCAGAATGGCTTCCTTCATTATCAAGAAAAAAATACTAGGCTGTAAGGAGGGCTGAAATTTTATGTAAATCTAAAAGTTGCAAAGGTGATTAAGCCCTCTAGCATTGAAACAGAAATAAGTAGTATGTGACTTATCATTATAGAATGAAAAGCAATTTGCTTTAAAAATCAGAGTGCTTCTACAAATCCAGTGCCTAAAGCAGCCACTACTGTAGATTATTAGTTTGTGAAAGTAATGTTTCCAGTGATCAAATAAACCATTCAGAAAATAGCAAAGTAGATATTTTCCTGTTGATGTGGTGGTTTATATTTTCCTTTTTAAAACTGTAGTTTCTAGCTTACTGTGTCTGCTTTGAGTCCTGGAGCAGTTCCTTTTTGAAGCTTTGATGCAACTGCACAAGCTTGTTTATATTTGGTATAAAGCATCAATTTTGAAACCCCCTTCCTCCTGCCAAAATGTAATAAAGTTTTTTCCAATCTTACAATTTGAAGAGACCAATTTAAAAACTCTATGTGTAAATCACTGTAAAATATACCTTGAATTAAATGGAAATCTGTCTTTTTACCTTTATGTAAATTGTTAAGAGTTTATTTTGCCTAACTTAATTTACTTGAATATTTATTTTGTAGAACGAGGAGGCAGCTGTCTGAGGAATGTTTACCTTTTGTTTTTTGGTTAATGTTAATTTGTAAATTGTGTAATGCATTTTTATTTTTTAAATTATGTATATTTCTTTTTTAATGCACAAAATGTTTACGTAAAACTACTACTGCAAATTTGTGTATATTGTCACTAAGCTTTATTCAGTTAATACAGATGATGTGAAAATGTAACGAGTCTTACATTTTCATCTGGGTTATTTTTACATAACTGATGTATTGCTGACAATAAATATAAACACAAAATCATTTAATGTCTTTTTTTAATACATGTAGTATCCTATGCTGGGATAGAGTAACAATAAAGCCAGATCCCTAAAATATGACCACCTTTTAAATAGTCTCTTTTTTTTTTCTGAAAGGTGTTAGCAAACATATTCTTGTTAAAAATTAGTCTTTCTCTTTAAAAAGAAAAATACTTTCTGACACTATGGTAACAATCAAGTCTGTTGCTACAGTCCTAGTTGACGTGGAAGTTTACAAAACATATTTAGTTGATTGATAAATATCCAATAAATGAAATAAATCAATGGTATTTAAAATTTTCTTCCTTGCCATTTTTATATCAGAAAAAACAACCCTTCTGTGGAGAAGAAGGGGTCAATCAAGATCTCACTAAAAGACACCTGTTCACTTCAAGTGAAGCTAAAGCTGTCACTGTCTCTATACAGGAAGAAAGAGAAGAAGTCACTTGGCATTTTTTCATGTTTGCTAATGTTATATCTCTGTGCTCACCAAAACTCAATTTTTTTCATGTGCAGTTCTGCTGTGTAATTTACACACCAGATCATGGGGGGTTTGTCCTGTTTCAGTAGTTATCACTTCCCCAGTAACCCTTCCAGGCTAACCCCTAAAAGATTTAAACACAATTTTGAGAGCACACAACTCTGATTTTTGAGGCATTTCAGGATTTTCACAAGTAACTCCTACCTACTTTTTCTCCTGCTGGAATCCACAGTAAAATCGCAGAAGCATTGGTCTTGAATTCCCACCTATAACCTATTAATAGAGGAATAGAGAAATTTTTAGATCATTTAAATGTGTTTAATTCAATATAGGCAGAATTTTATAACCACTTAAAAACCATCTGAGGGAAGAAAATTTAAATTCTCATTTAAACTCTGCAGAAGAGAAGTAGCTGTGGTATACTAATGAAGATTATAGGGTCTTCACATCTAGTAAAGAAAATGTGGTAGGATTTTGGCAACTGTTTGCAAGACTTCTAGATTAATCGGAAAGGTATTCTTTATTTTAAAAAAGACCCAAAACATTACAGGAGAATATGATTTTCTAGTACAAGTGTAACGAAAGGACATAAAGAGACTTAGATAAGCCTTGTAAATATTTTAGCCTTCTAGTAATGTGAAGACCGAAGGTATTGGATCTAGGAAATTATCCTGCTGAAACGGTAGTGAGCTTGAACAGCCATTCAGGATCTGCTTGGCATCACTATCAGTTTAGCTACAGAAAAGGTTATCTCTCAATCTTCTGATTGTTTTCTTGGATGCAGGAAAGCTGGCTGTCTATCTAAAAGCAGGTAATGACCAGGCAGATGAACAAACATTTGCATTTTTTGGGGGCAGGGTAGGGATGGGGTGGGTGTGTATATGTGTGTATCTTAGCCTCTGCTTGCCTGTTCATTTATTTTTCAGCAGAGAGTGAGGGTGTGTATTTTTGCTTACCTTCGTTTGGGCAGTGCCCCTGGCTGTGGAGGGGGTTTCCTGTGGTGACATTCTGGTGAAGCATCTCCACATCCTTTTGTAAACGGGCATCTTTTCTAAGTCCTGCTTGAACAGAAAAGTTGGAAGGCTTACTTCGAGGCACACCTTAAGTGACATTGGGCAGATGCCATTCCTCTTTCTGCTGCCAGGCAGCTCTGGTCTGGGACAGGACTGAGCCTCATGAGAGCACAGCAGTGTCAGGGTGGCAGGTTGTTAGCATCAACCTGTGGCTATATCCACACGTGGCGGTGCTGGCAGCTGACCCTTCCAGCCTGATGCATAAGGCAGTTCTGGTATTGGTACTCTGACCTGCCTTGGCAAACTGGTGCTGTTGGATACTGCCTAATCCTGATTGTCCTGGTTTGGTTAGGTAGAAGCTCTGCTGAAAAGGGCGTGGGTGGGCAGCATGCTGACCACAGCTCAGCTGCAGACTCTGGCAGTGAGGGAGGCAACTGCACACAGGCTGCATGGACAAGAGCTCAAAGGAGGTCATTAGTCCCCCTCCAGCCTTCTTCAGGCTCTGCTGGGAGCCCCAGGACTGATTTGGACCCCCTTTAGGCAAGGGAAAATTCCTTTGATTTGTCACTATGCTGAAGGTAAAACTTAGCCACAGGATCATAATCCATGATCGTATCTCTTGTTGTTTTCCGTTTTCAAAGAAATCGCATTTCAAACAGTTCAAGGTTGAACCTATTTAATTATCATTATGGGTTTATGCATCTAAAAATCTTTGCCTTTCAGAGAAAATAAGATTTGGTTCTTGTCCATTTATAGATGGGGGCTAGAGGCTCCCCCATATATTTCAATATTTTGTGGGTTTTATTCAGAACCTAGACCCTTAAATTTATTAGAATTATACTCTGAAATTGAAATTATAAAATGAATGGGGTTTTCTTTTATTTTCAAAAATACCCTTCAGAGTGCCTTATAATTCTTTAAAATGGCAGAAAAATATTTCTCAATCAGTTTTGTTTAGCTTACAAATAAAAAATGTTTCATCACAATTTCAGTGTTGCATTTGAAAGCAAATATATTTTTTTCCTTTCTGAATAATTATAAAAACAAACCCTCTTTCTTACCTATACATGCCAAACTTCTTAACTCTTCCCAGTGCTGCTCATTAAGATACCTGTATGGAAATAGCAGTATGATTTGAGCCCATGACCAGAATTTAGTTAACACTTCTGCAACTGGACATTCAGTTTGTTGGTGGTCCACTACTGACAGATTATTTTTAATGCACTGCCTAATGAAGTCCTACAAAAACCTCTCCCAAACTGAACCCAAACTAATTTACACAAGTGGTGTCATGTAAAAACGATGAAACTGTCATATAAGATGAAGGGTGACATATTGCATCTTGCTTTCATGCTCCAACCCAATTCCCTTAACAGCTTTCTTCCTGTGCCCCCATTGTGTCTTGGTGCTTGACACAAGTGCCAGATTTCAGCCTTACGTGGAAGTTTTCTGATTTGCACTGAGTGCTATCATAGCCTTAATTCTCTTTTGATGTGTCTTCTCACTCTTAGGATCGCAGTGAGACAATAGTTGCCAGTTGACAACTTATTGACTTTTGAAGACATGTTGTCAAAAGCAAAAATATGCATATTGAAAATGTGAATTTTGAGGGTGAAGTAATTTTTTCCTCTCTTCCTGCAACTAAAGGTACAGCTATATATTTAGAAACCTTGAAGATACCTAATTCTACATATTTTATTCATGCCATTCTTTTGCTGTTACTTTACATTTTTCTCTGCTGTTCCCCTTTTTATACTCATTTTGTGTAAATTTTAATTGTAAAATCATAGTGAGGGCTCTGTCCTCTGTGTGTACAATCACAGCAGAAGGGAGAAGTCTCTCTTTGAAATCCTGACTGTGATATGACTATAAACAATGATTAACATAAGCTAAATCCTCAGTATCTATTATTTTTCCAAGAATTCACCAAGGATGAAAGCTTGGTGTACTAGCTTGGAAATATTCTCGGGCTGTAAAGTCCCTAAAGAGTAAATCACCCCAGGGGTCAATCAAAATCCCTATTCCATGAGCACCTCCATGGCAGGAGGTTATTCACATTGCCTGTTTTGGAATGTTATTTTAAACACACATGGATGTTCTGATTTTAGTTACTTCATCTATAAGCTCAAAGATAATACTTTATCATCCCTACTTTATCAACCACTCAAAGTTGTGGGTAATACAGATGATCTCGAGGTATGTTTACAACAGTTTCTAAGAGGTGTGTGGCACCATCAGTGTGTTGACAGAGCTGTGTTCAGGTAGATATTCTGTATGCAAGGTAAGGAGGGACATCTCCGTACATGTATCTTTCAATTTTAGATCTCATTTTTAGTTTTGATGTTCCACAAAAATGAAAGAAATTGTCATAATGTAGTTTGATTTGTAATGAGATAATAGAGGTTAAAACACCCCAGGTACTCAATACTGAGGAAAATTACTTCTCAGCCACAGGTCTGCTCCTTTCCAACCAGAGGGTTGAACCCATGTAACCTGAATCTCCAATCTTGTTTTTAGTCCCCAAAACGTAAACTAACAGCTATTAATAAAAGCCCTGTGACCTACTAGCAAAGAACCAATGTCGCATACAGACTCTGACTCCCAAGACAGTCTGACAAACTGGTAGGAAATAAAGTTCCACTTATTCAGTCTCACCTGTTTTTATAAGAATTATGTTGGTATCTTCCTCACTGCTTTGTTTCTTCAATCTTCAGAATGAATTCTGTAGCTCCATTTTATGAGTGGAAATTGGTGACACCAGGATTCAGCCAGCCAAGGAAAGAAAAAAATAATTAGCTGGCAGTTTTGTGACTGCCTGAAGTTGAATTTAATGAACTGCAGCAAAAGCTTTCTGCAACATTAGAACAGCAGCTGGAGCTAAATCCTACATTTCTGTCTTAAATGGCCTCCACTTACTAGTTGATGAGCAAAACATCAGTAGCAGTCATTTGTTCAGTTTTACAGAAATATTAAAGGAAGCTTTGCAGCACAAATGAGAAGTTAATCATCAATCTCAAACTGACTCTCCAATCCTATTGCAGAATTGTACTGCTGAAGAAGCCAGGGCAGAAGTCTAATGGCCTCAAGACTGTAAATGGGCTCTTTCAGAAAGGCGAAACATTATTTACATTAAAAATTGCTATACTCCATCTCTGTAACTGCATTCACTTTGAAATGAGGTGGTACTGCAGATGACAAGATTTTCATCTGCCACCTTAGACTGATGAAATGGCAGTACGGTATATTTCTCCAGAATATTCCATGGGTCTCATCAAAATGCTGTGCCATGACATATTAAAATTGTCTATATGTTTAACAAAGTCTTATAAGCTATGAATCTGTCTGCTATTATTTAAGGATTTATATACCAATAATAACACTACAGAGATTATAAGAAAATAGTAGAAGTGATAATAACATTTATTATTACTTGATTTACATTGTTTAAAGCTTTATAAGTGCTACTTAAGCAGTTGTCAATTAGCATGCAAAACATCCTGGGCAGTCTGCTTAATTGTACTGAATTATGTATATAACAAGAAATCACATATGCAACAGGATTGGGAGGGTTGTTGGTTTGCTGTTTGTTTTTTTGGTGGTTTTTTTTTTTTTTTTTT
>VWZT01014693.1:156366-188450 GCA_013397055.1 Pachycephala philippinensis
TTTTGCAGCAGGGTCACAGGATAATTAAATAAAAGTAAAGTACATGAAATTGCTTTTAAAGAGGGAAAAAATACTATTTTAAAGAATTCTCTAAATCACTGTATTCAAATTGCTTTTCAAAAAAGCCTCCCAGATCTACAATTTACCATACAGTTCCTAAAGACAAGGAAGTTCACTGTGCTCTCAGTTTCTCTGTGGAGAGTAGGCACAATCGATTGCCTCTGCATGTCTTCAAATTCTGACGGACTTTTTTGGGCGGGGGGGGGGTTGGTTTATTTGGGTTTTTTGTTTGTTTTGGTTTGGTTTTGGGTTTTTTTAGTTGTTTTCTGTGTAGGTTTTTTTTTGTTTGTTTGTTTTGGGGGGTTTTTTTTGGGTGTGGGAGGGAGGAGAATCTTTCCCTTTGTTCTTTTTGTCAACATTGTACATATTTGACTATCAGACACATGTATCCATGTCCATATGTTTTTATTCTCTCATGTTCTAGAAGTCTTTTAACCAAGGTGAACTAGTTGCTAACAGGATCAACAGAGGAGAACAAGTTGGAATAGCAAGGAGGGTACCACTTGTCTACATTTAGTTTGTTTTGTCTTTGTACAGTAGAACCATAGTTTTATAAAGACAGCAGTAAGAAGCAGCTGTTCTGTGCAGAACAGTGTTTAAGTCACTAACATGAGGATTGCAGACCTGGAGCTGGACACAATGGGTTTTAGAGATGACAAAGAAATAGTGTCTAACATCCACAAAAGACACCCTATGTAGTAAACTGGATGTAATATGGAACAGAAAAATAGCCCCAAATTGATCCTAGAGAGAGGATTACCACAAACACCATATTCCTCACACTTCAGGACTCCAGAGGCTGGCAATTCACTATCACCCCACCACTGCCACCAGCATGAAACCCCACCAATCTCAGCACCCAGAGGAACAGTGGAGACATCAGCCTAACAGTGGGAGGTAGGCACTAGGAGGTGTATGTATAAACATTTTAATTGCATTAACCTTCTGTTTTAAACAATTAGATCTGGACTACAAATGGTTAGAGAGCTTCACTTTCAGTTCAGGTAAAAATCTTTTAGCTTTACTCACATAAAAGGCATGCTTCTTCTATGCCCATGAGCAAGATTTTGAGTGCAACAACTATGTAGCAGCAGAGAGAATTCTGGGGCAGATGGATGAGAAAAAAGGATAGATGACTTTTTGAGTTATATGAATATAGAAACACTAATCTTCTCTTGGTACATCAAGTTTTAAAAGAGAAACAGAAAATCTTGAAAGCCAGATACACATTACAGAAATGTGTAGAAATGAAAGAAAAGTTTGTCATTACCTTAGAAGCACATCTGGCTATTTTTAATGAAGAAATTCAAGCTAGTTTAGCAGGATACTTTAATTTAGAACTGAAGCAAAAATGCTAAATTTACTAAAACTGTGCTATGTGTAAAGCAATCTGATTAAAGAAAAAATCAACAATGATAATTTTTGTAAGAAATACATAAGTATTTATGAGCATGAATAAGGCTTTTATCTGAATCATGATGGCAGATGTTGTGTCACAAGGGTAACCAGTTGCACTGATTTTGTTCACCTAATATACCAATAAACTAGAAAACTGTTCAATATAGACAGAAAATTTGCTAATGCTGAAAAAAATACTGACTGAGCGGACACGGTAAAGAAGCCTGTGGGCTAGTTATGGAAAGTATTAAAATTATGTGAAACTGGAACAAAAAAGTGCCTGAAGTGAACTAAAGAGTAGCTAGAATTACCTGCAAAGCACTGCAAGACAGCAGTGGGGGAACAAGCAAGGGAACATACGTCATAAAGAAATGAGCCACAGCAAAATCTGATATGATCAAAGACACGACAAAGCATTTGCTGTGAGGCTTCTCCCCCTCAAGAGCAGAGTGGAATTATTTCAAAATAACTTACATTTGTAATAGTTAATAGACAAATAGTGCCTTTAACTACAGCTTAGCAAATGACCGGTGAAGACAGGGACAGAATAAGCAAAGAATTGCTTAGCAGTAGTACAATATATTACAAAACAACTTACTAGCAAAAGATATTAACGAGTGGAAAATTTGAAATTACTCTTTAAAGGGTAATAAAAAATGCCAAGCTTTCACAGCACCCTGGAGGGCTTTTTCTTGCATTTATACTCACGAGCCAAGTATTGTTTGTGTCAAGACTCCCTAGGCCAGCACTTGTCCACCAGCCACTGTATCTGGCAGACTTAGGTGGCTTTAACTTTTATGATGGGTACCAAATGGTTTTTGAACTTGTGCCATCTCGTAGAATCTACTGCCCTTCTGGTTCCAGGGTGGTAGGTTAGAAGCAGATCTGGGGCATGGTCTACAGCAGGTACCATTACCATCAATTCATAAAAGACAAGAAGCAGGAGAGCCGGTCAGTCTTCATTTTCCTCAGACTGTGATCGTTCCCTGAGCAGCAAGCATCACAGCACACAGGCAAGCACCTGAAACATGCCTGCCAGCCCCACAGCAGGGTGGAAAGAGTCTTGAGCTGAAGAGAGAGGAACAAGATTCTTTTGGATGGGGGATCTGAAGGAATGTAAACGTCATAATGAGGGAAAATAAGAACAGTAAAATTCCAGCACATTCAGATATTCAGTGTTCCTTCAGAATAAGGCAAGAAAAACATGTAACTCGAATGCATGTAGACAAAAACATACTTTGTTGTATGGTCTGGTATATGGCCTTGAAGAACATCAGGGCAAATTTCAGCTCCAATATTCATGATTCTTACAATTAAAGCTTACTCTCTCCAGGCAGTGGAGAAAAGAGAGCAGTAGAAGTCCCATCTGGCAAAATATTCAAAATAAACTGCCTACAGCAGTGGAACATTTGCAGAGACAAACAATCCTGCTGGCCAGGGAGGGCACCCAGCTCCCTTCCATTAGGGAGTGTTGTGCTGCTGATAGGCCAGGTGGTCTAAGGTGACATCTTTGCTAAGTTTACCGTTATGAGAGGTTGTTTTGCTTACTTATACCTTCATTGATCTTTATGCAATTTAATATTGTTTTAAAGCTTCAGCTAAAGTTGGATATCAAATATTGACTTCCTAACTAAAAAAATCCCTGACAGTCCTTTGGTAAAAAGCCTTACTTTTTCAGTTCTAGGCTCTTATCTTCATCTATAAGCGTGATGCAAATTTTCTGCAGATTTTGGTGATGTAGCTGCACCTGGATGTCTTCTTTGGCAAAAGAAATATCTATTTCATAATCTTTCAACAGGGAGCAGTCAGAGTCATGTTTCTGTTTCTTCTCCACAGAAAATCACTGTAGTGCTGCAAGGTGAATATCTCAACTACCAGGTTTGGTTTCACCCCTGTGCCACCCATCACCAGGGCCTGCATGGCTTCCCAAACCCCTCTTTAACACACGGGATTCTCATGCACTGGAATTCCAGGCAAAATGCCTTGAGGTAAGATAATGTCTGTAGCCATAAAACAGGTCCAATCAGTTTTGATTCCAAAAAGTTCCCCTATGCTCTAGTGAGAACAGGGCCAAGGCACAAGGCTTGAGCACCAAGTTCTGTACATGTGTACAGTGATATGAAGCATAGCCGTGTGAACCTATGGAAAATAAACCACAGCCACAACAGTGGAAGAATTTACAAGCAATCATGTTGTTAGGAAAGGGTAAAAAATTTGGGGGAAAGCTGCAATTCTTATTTGTGTAGCAGAGGGCCAGAGCAGCAATACAGCTGTTCTGAAAGCATGTAATAGCAAATGATTCAAAGGATAAAAAAATGTCAGCTTCACTGAACTGGGTATAAAAAGAACTCACTGGTCAGCCTGATTCACCAAACTAGATGAGACATTTAGATAAATGGATAAACTTTACAAAACTTCCTAGCACTAAACTCCTTAATTATTGCAGATTTCTTCTTTTTCATACATAAAAGCTGGAAAAAAAAAGTCTCATTACATGGCAAAACAACAGAAATTACCAAAGCAGTGACAGGTTTTGAGGACCTTAAACGACTCAGGAGATCAATTAATAGTCAATATGTGAAATGAAGCAACACAAAATAAACTTGTTCACAGTATCTGCTTTGATCTCACAGCTTGCACTAGAAACAGCATTTCCAGTGAGTGCTGTGCTATGAAGAGCAGAGAGCTGCAACAGCATCACGAGATTGTGCAGCAGCAGCAAGGACAGCCAGCAAGGCACAGAGAACTCTAACAGCTGCATCTTCTTCTTGTCCAACACTAACAACTGTTCAAGAATCAACACAGAACAGGGGCAAACTGGTGTGAAAACCCACAACCATCTCCTCCCAGAGGCAATACCAGAGAATTTCAGATTCATTAGTTGTGATTGCAACACAGAGTCCACAAAGAATATTATGGTATCTTGGCAACAGTTTAATTTGAGGCAATAAATGAAGTACTTATTTCAGCTACAAGGGGAGAAATAGAAAAATATTAAGGTCATAGAGGCTCTGATATGTCTGATTTCATATCATTGATTGCAATTCTCAAAAGATTTAAAATTTTAAAAATAAGTGAAACATGCCTCCTTGAAGTATACATACAGTAACGTATACTGTGAAAATCTTTGTTCCTGCCCACTTTTACAGAAAAGTTACCCTGGCACATTCACGCATTACCTCGTAAGTGAAGTGGCCATGGCCTGAATGCCAAGGATGGCTCACCCTTCAGCAGTTGGGAATTTCCCAGGCAATGCACAGATGGAGCCATCACAAGGGCTCTCTGGACACTGAGGGTGTTTTGGTGCTGGTTAAAGGAGAAGCAAAGGAGAGACGCAGCTCTGTTAATGCCAGATGTGTCATGTTGGCTGTTCTCAGTTCTGGAGAAGACGCTACTCCATGGGCCATCATTAGCACCCATGTATCCACAAGGGCACCAGAGGATGCTGTTAATGACTTACTTACTCAGGAAATTGCACCTATGCTTCCAGGTGTCACTATGGTACTTGAGATCCTGCAAAATATAGAGAGTCTGTTAATATTTTCTTAGACTTCAGATATATGTTCTGTAGAACTGTTTGACTTTTTGAAAATAACATATTTAAACTTCTATGTACTTTTTCAAGTACGTATTGTTTGGAACTGCTCAGTTTCCTTTTAACCAGTCCAGCAAAACCAGGTGCCCCCAACTTTTTTACTGCTGTGAAGGTAATAACACCAGTTATTAAAATCCCATTGTGTGGACTCCCAGTGTTCTTGCCTTAGAAAAAGAACAAAGACCCAACAGTTTCAAACATTTTCCCCTTTTCCAAAAAAGCCCCCTGTAGTCTGAGGTAAAAGCAATTTAATAAAGCCTCCTTCTGATGTTTACAGCTTTAAAAAGAATAAAGGAGAAACTTCAGAAAAGTTTAACAGAACACTAAAACAAATTGGGGGCATGTTTTTTCTGTCACTTTTGTGATGTCTCCTAAACAATTCCACATGTCATCAGACCAATTAACCAAATGGAGACCTATCAGTGAAAAAAACTGAGCCAGAGTGACTTCATTATTTAGCAGGAATAGCACCTTTTCAAACAATACCATCCAACTTTGATTTCCTTGAATCAAAGAGGGACTTCAAACATGTTAGATTATCACCAAAGGACCATAACTGTTGGAAAAAAAAGTGATGGACCAAGAAAAAGAAGATTAATCAAACAGAGGTGCAAATGAAAGCAATGACTCTTTAGCAGATTTTTTGTAGTATAAACATTAGTCTTTGCATGTCAAAACACGAATGACGAAAAACTTCACAACATTTTTCAAGTGCTAATTATCACAAACTTTAGACTCCTGAAAATTTACTAACAGATTCACTGATAGTTTAAAACTGATCTGCTTGTAGACATATAAATACATGTGTATACATATGTGTGTGTGTGTGTTAACTGGAACTACCAGTGTGTTACAATGTCTTAGTCCAAGACCAGGGAGGAAGAACCAAGTGTTGCATCAGAAACCTTTCTACAAATATAAGCTGATTTTAGTTCGGGTATGTCCAACATCCATCACTAGGGAACTAGCTCTGGAAACCACACTAATAATGCCATTAATAAATGACAAATGGATATAGGAGCAACTGCACACAGGGTACCAGCTATCTGGTACCAGTGAGCCAAAACATACTTCTAAGCCCAAGATATAAGACAATTTTTGAATAAGTAAGGCCTAAACTTGTATATATGGATGACAATACATTTTCAAAGGCTTCCCCTCTGAAGTCCTAACTCTTGCAGAAAAACAGAAAGCATAAACACCTAGGAGTCCCCAGGAGGTACCCAGATGTCCACTGCTCTGCCTTGCAATTTTGAGGGGCTGAAAAAAGTAGCTATACCTTCTGGATAAATATCTGTTGAAGTGAAAGACAATTATTAATTTTCAAGTTTAATATTATCCATTAAGAGCTCTGCTTGTGTTTATAATAATTTTCCTTTTATCTTGAAAATCAAATAACATCTCTCTCAGAAATGAAAACGCAATCACTACCAAGAAAAGTAACATCTCTTTTTACTACCAATGCTAAGCACTCTGAGTGAAACTTCCCAACAACTAAGGTGGACACCTTCAAACACATGTACCAAGTTAAAGTGAAGAACAAGGAGACACCTCCCTTGGAACAAGTGCTCCCTGTGGTGTCCTGGGAAGGTGAATTTTCTAAGTCTAGGCCAGTTAAACCTGCCCTTTACCAGAGGTTTGACCTAGGAAAGTTAATGGTGGGCCTGCAGCAGAGAACCATATACAGAAAAATAACTTTGATACCTTGTATATAATCCCAAGTACTGCCCTATTTTTACATTTGGAGTCTACAATTATTAACACTATTACCAGAGCTTTTGTTACTCTTTCTTCATGCCAGTGCTCCTACAACATCACAACAGCTACTTCCAATTCATTCCTCAGTAACAGAGGGGTATGAGAGCTCCTGCACTGAGCACGAATAATGAACAAGGCACACTTTTTGGATGAGAACTACACAGCTGAGGTGTCTCTCCTGTGTTCTGCTTCTTTCTGTGTTGATGTTATTCCTACTTTATTATTGTCCTTTCAGAGATTTTCTTTGGAGAGAACACTGGAATTAAAATACTTCTCTGCCTTTGACTGACTGCAAACCTGCTGTCAAGCAAAGTGTCACCAATCTCCCTCACAAACTCGAGTAAACAGCTTCTAAGATAAACTTTGCCAAGCTGGTTATGTCTACCAGTGCTGATGCTGGAATGTGCACCGGACTTAAATAGGAGGAAAGAAGAGTATTTGGCAATAGGTAATAAAATGAAGAGACAAAGCTCATGAGATTCCAGCCAGTGTGAGCTTATATGTTTTGAGAATGAAAAAAGATAGAAAATGAGAATGGAAATGAACAGATGGGTAATGTCAGTACTTCGTATTTGGTTATTGGAGGGCCTCATTACCTGAAAAATATTGAGTTTGTTATTGTGAAAACACCTTGGCTTCCTCTGAAAAATCTTATCTTTGTATCCATCACAATCTCTAGGTGTGAGAAAATGATACATTAATTGTGTTCCTGGCAAAGGACCCATCTAGTCTAATCTACCCTTCCCACCTAGCCACAATACCCGAGTTCTTACAACCCTTCAGCATTCGTGCTCTTCAGCATCAGTGGCAAGCTGTGAGTCTGGCAAGGGCAGGACGGGGCTTTGCTGGAGCACAGGAACTGACTTTACTGACACAGGAACTCTCTCTGGTGCTGGAACCTGAGCATCCTACAGTGGTAACTGCGGTAGGCAAGATGCAGAGGGAAAAGGAAAAGGAAAAAAAGGAAAAGGAAAAGGAAAAGGAAAAGGAAAAGGAAAAGGAAAAGGAAAAGGAAAAGGAAAAGTTCGTTGAGGAGTAAGGAAGGAAGAGATATCAGCTAGCTCCTTCACCGTGAGAACACTGCCTTTTGGAAAATCAAACCGAATGCGACATTCAGCAAATGCTGTAAGTTTTAAAATATTGTTAGGTTTTTTCCGGCTGTGCCGGTGCCTTCCGGAAAACCACCGGCGCTGTCCCCTCCGTCCCTGCATCCGTCAGGAGCGGCCACCCGGCGGCGCTGGGGCGGGCGGCTCCTGCGAGCGGCGCTCCGGCCCCTTCAGCCCCACCCCGAGAAACGCGCGGATCAACATTCCTGCCGAAAATCCAGCTGCTCACACGCTTCGGAGACGCACGTCCTGAGAATTCTCCCAAGATGCTGTCTGTGTAGCAGATGCAGAAATAAAATCAGGGCAATGTGGAGATTTAGAGACACTGATTACTGCACTGGGAAGGTCCCTTCAGAGACCAAAATTCCCTTTTTCTATTCCTGCTCTCATTTGCATCTCTTTGTATACAGCATTGCACTATCCACATCTGGCACATCCCTGCTCTGCCAAGTTTTTCCCTGGCTTTTGCTGTCCCCGCTGCTACTGCCCCAGCCCTTTGTGCTGCTTTTTTGCTGATTTAGCACCCCTAGAAACATGGACATAGAAATCTGCAGGATATAGATCTCCCATCTGATATCCGATATAGATATAAATTCAGGGCTGAACAGAGGGGACTAATGACCTCCTTCAAGCTCTAATTCATGCAGCCCTCTGTGCAGTTGTCTCTCTCACTGCCAGCATCTGCAGCTGAATCATGACACATGGTAATAATCTAATTTACACCCAACTTTGAGGAAAGGCTTCAGTGCTATGAATAAGCTTTAAAAAGAAGATGAAAGTAAAGTGATAAGATAGAAGGAAACAATACAATGTCATTTTCTGATGAGATGATTCAAAGCACAGTTCATGCTGCTGACAAAGAGCAGGTACAATCACATGCACCAATGAGCAGTTCTGTAAGTAAATGGAAGGAATAAGGACCAGAAGTTTAATAAGTTTTTCAAACATTTCTGGGAAATGAAGTCTTAAAGGCAGAAGTGAATCTTCGATAAAAAGGCCAGTCCCATGAAGGGAGTAGCATTCTTGCAGAAATTAAAATATGCAGAGTGGTTTTGTTTCTCTTATGCCCTTCAGAAGCTCAGCAAAGTGGACAAATTGTACAGGAAAGAAGCTTAGAGACAACCATTTGCTACACATGTAACAGTGAAGCCTTTCAAAACAAGTGTCTTAGTTTCCATTAAATATCACATCCATCGTTTGGGTGTTAGAAGTGATACAGGTGAAATATAATCTTCCATTCTGCACTGGTTTTGATACTTTGCCTCCTTTGGAAGAATTTTCAATGTAGTTTTATCAGAAATTCAGGGTGCCAGTGCCATTCTCCACTTTATCCCAATGGTCCTCAGACCTCAGCCGAGTCACAACAGTTCTGATGGATTAGAAGTCTCTAGCCCAATTTGTACAACATGAGGCAATTCTCTTCTCTATTTCTTGCCTACAAGTCTAATGGTGTAACTACTGTGTATAGAAGTCAGCATTTTTTCCACCCCCAAATAGGCAACAGAGAATATATGCACTAGGTTTTCTTTATTCCTCTCCCTTTCTGGGCAAAATTAAGGGTCACCACTTGCTAAACTAGTTATATACTTTGCTTGATTATTTCAAAGGTGAAAAGAATTTAAAGATAATTAGAAAAAGATACAAAACAAAAAAGAAATATTTCCTAAAAAATATTGCAGAGAGATTACAGATGTGCTAAGATGGCTCACAGGCCTGGAAATGGGTCCTGGTGGACAACACACCGACCATGACTCAGCTGCAGACCCTGGCAGAGAAACCAGCTGCACAGTTGGGTTGAAGGAACAGCTTGAAGAAGGTTATTAGTCCACTCTTCTCAGCCCTGAATTTATATCTATCTCTACAAGCTGCTCAGAATCAGAACCTAAAGTAGTAAACAAGAATGACCCCTGATTCTTTATTAGTAATAAATCAACATATTCTTCTATTC
This sequence comes from Pachycephala philippinensis, assembly GCA_013397055.1. Taxonomy (NCBI): domain Eukaryota; kingdom Metazoa; phylum Chordata; class Aves; order Passeriformes; genus Pachycephala; species Pachycephala philippinensis. The sequence continues at coordinate 166,232 of VWZT01014693.1, forward strand.
TATTGCAATCTGCATGGACTAAACCAGATTATAATCATGATTGCCAATGTTATTTGCTGCCTATATTAGGTAAGTATCATATTATCTTTACCAGTCATAAAGGGTTCGACTTTCAAATAGTTCATTAAAACCAATAAACAAATATTATAATTTTAAAAATCCTGCAAAGCTCTTGAGAATAATTTTAATACTGCTCTCTACATCCTTAAATATACTTACAGAAAATTCGGGGAGTGTAATAGAGTCATGTCAGTCTTGCTCCTAGTAAAGCTGATTATAGCCATGATTAAGATGTGATATTTATGTAGCATGAATACTGATACTTTTATGTCTGAGCCTTCTCTGGATGAATGTATTTCCAGAAAAGGCAAGAAACACCCTTTCCACATCATGTGTATACCCAGTACTTTACCCTCACCTCCCCACCACCCTCCTAATATACACTGCTTAATTTGTTTGTTTTTTTCTTTTAAAAGTCCTTGAAAATAAGCTGGACAGGGCTGAAAAGTCAAAGGAATGAACAGTCATTTTGGTAAAAACTCGTCACTTCTCTGCACTGTTAAACCACCTGGAGCTCCAAGGACAAAGAAGCTGTTCTGATGGTCAGCTTGTCAGCCCCTATCCATCCTGTGAACAAATAGCACATTGGAAAACTATTCCTTTGGCACCGGCTTAGCTGCTCTCTAAAGAGGAGACATAATAGAATATCGTAAAAACACCCTCTCCCAATCTCTCCTGAAATATTGTACACTCAAAATCTACTTGCTTTTCCCTTGTAGCTTTCACTCTATTTCACAGGACTCACAAAAGCGTACTGATTATGACTTGATTCTTTGTACTCCCTCTTTTCACCAGATAATGCCCTGTCTACAAGAGAATACAAGGCTTGGGTACACAGAGGAGCTGGTATGCAGGGAGCCAGATGCTGCATTTATAGTGCATTAGCCATTGCCTCATAGAAGCCCAGTTTGCACTAAAGACACCTCCAGGACCTTACTTACTCCCCTTTGAAAACAGGCTGTGCTCCTCCAAGGGTTAGAGCAGACCAAAGGTCTAAATCCTTCCTCAGTTTACTGGTCAAGACTTACTCAGAAAGAGTGAATTCAATCTTCTTGAAATTGCCTGTGTGATGTTAATGATGGTGGTGCTCTAACATAACTTATCTTCAAAAATTGTTGCTTACAAGGATAATTGCGCTAAGGAGTTGTTTTTTCTCAGAGGTGACAGCAAGTATTTATATGAGGGAATTAAGTGTTTCTTTGTAGTTGAGTGTTTTGCTGTGTATGTGTTATATCAGTGAACTCAACCAGACTTTCCAGAAACAAATCAAATATCAGGTTTGCAGTAGAAATTCTCAGAGGGGACTCTTAGGCTCTGTGTATTGCTTAAGGATTCTACTAGATAAAATATGCTGCAGGATATGTAAGAATGTAGAGCATGTTCAGGCACAAATACAGCTTATTGTTATTATTACTATTAACATATGTTTTCTGGGTAAAAAAGGTAATAAAATTACTGTGCCTCTCTATCCCGCAATAATAAATAACATTTTTGACCACATCTGACAGAAGGGCTACAGCCTCAAGTACTTCTGTCTTGCAATGAAAATGGATACCAAGGAAGAGAGGTGCTCTTGATGACAGAGCAACAGCCATATAAACTCAGATAAATATATATTCACACATATTCCTTGGAAAGCAAAGAATCTCACCCTGAAGACGTCCTCAGGAAACCAGGAACACAAAGTTCTGCTTCTGGAGTTCTTTTTTTCCCAGGGCCTCAGTGAGGATGGCTCTGTGACTGTACTGCCTCCATTCTTTGACTGGACAGTGATACACCTTGAAACATTATTCTGAAAATTCCACTCATCACTCAGTTTCATAATACCTGAGAAAAGATTTGAGAATCTATGATTTGGACAACACACCCCACATACACAAACATCATGCAGACAGATACCCAAGTTTTCATTCCCTTTTTTAAAGCACTTATTTTCTTACTGAGGCTAATTGAAAGAGTGAACCAGAGAAAACTACAGGTGCATTTCAGCATCACCTAGAGAGTAGAAGATGCAATTTTCCAGTATTAACAAATGTATGCTTATTTAACAGCACAAATCTAATTCCAAATGCAGCACACAAAGCTGTGTCAACAACGGATGCTGACCATCAAAATGGAAAAAGAACAACAGAACATTAACAGGCAAAATTGGCATTTGTATTAAAAAAACTGCTACATCACATGCACTAAATCTGTCTTAGCAATATTCAATGGACCAAAATGAAAATCGGAAAGCAAGGACACCTTTATCTAATGCTTGTAACTACCGTAGAAGTTCCACAAGAGAGCAGCATATACTTGAATTTGAGAAAGAAATTACATAGAACTGCTCTTTTCCCATCCTTTCCCCTCTCCCATTATTATTATTCCACTGCAAAAAGATAATGAATGCAAACACGCCCAGGCTGTTGGTACAACAGCAGTCCCTGAATGTCAGGGAAATGCCATCTCACTCCAAGCTGATGAAGTAGGTGGCCGCATGAAACACGATAATTATTAAGAAATTATATATTAAAAATTATAAAATATGTTTCACCATGAAGCTTCTTAAGGACATATTCACTTGTAGTAACAGTATATATTTTTGTTAATCAATCAGAGATATATCATGGAACACTTAAATCCATCTTCAGGGATATGAATCTGAAAATATTTTGAGGTGGTAAAATTCATTACTGTTGCAAGGGCATTGAAAAAGCTAAGCATGAGTAGGAAAAATATTTTTTTATCACCAATTCAAAGAAAAAATGGTTTTTTTCCATTTTGCTATGCTGCGAGTTTTACCCTGGTAGCAAACAAAAGTATGGGTATTTCTATAGGCTTGTATTCCTAAAGAAAGAAGGATTTTTAACCTCTTGGACATCAGAGTTTTTTCCTGAAAATTCCAGAAAAAAACCCCACACTTTTATAGATGTCTTTAGCTGCATGCTTTCCACACTTCCATAAATCCTGTAATTCAGTTGAGAACATTACTGGTCTCTGCAGAAACAATCATAACATCTCCAACATCCAAGCAGAACTGCAGAAATTCAGCTGTCCCTCTGGAAAAAGAGGGAACAGAATTGCCCAAGTTAAAGCAGAAATACTTGCAGTAGCATTGAGGAAGAAAAGAAATATTTTGGAGGACACATCTCTGTTTAGGTTAAAAAACTCAATTAAAACTCCTCACTTAAAGGAGGAGTTTGTGTGGAACACAGACACTTCAGCTGGTCCTGTTAAAGGGGCCATGGCCAGCATTAGGCTGAAATTCTTTCGATTTATACTAAAGAAGCCAAAATGTCTGACTGCCCCCATTAGCACCTCCTGCCAGTGAACTGTTGTGCTGGATGTGGTTTCCACCAGTATCGTATTCTGTGAAAGACAGGCCCCATTCAACAGAGATTTAGAAAATGCCAGGAGGCCAAAGGAACAGAAGAAACACCAGGTACATACTTAAATTCAAGCAGTGCTTGGGGAAGAAGGATATCTGTATAATTTTGAAAGTGATTTATAAAACAGCTATCACAGATGCCAATTAACATGAGATCAGTTGCAAAACATCTACAGATATCACACAGGCTCTTTCTTCACTTCAGTGCATTTGGAAATCACGGTATTTATCATTATTTGGGCATGATGCTTGCTCTCCCCTCCCTCCTGGCCCTGCATCTGGGGAGACAAGCCTTCTGTTACGTATGTCTTTCAGATTCTCTCTTTGATATTAACTTACAGAGTTAATGAAAAGAACTACTAAGGACAAACATACAGGAAACAAAACAAGGATTTCTGATCTTTTTCTCCCCAAAAGCAGCAAAGAAATTGTGCAACAAGAGGTGGGTCATCAATAAAGAAGAAGCCATCTGGACGGCTCTAGCTGTTTGACTAGCTTTTTGTCTTTCTGAGGCTAAGTCTCAGAGCCTCAGAGACAACCCCATCAAGACACTTGTGGCAAGATTGATACTTGAGCAGAAAGCCTGTCACATATAATCTTTTTAAAGAAACCAACCATGCAAACAACTGCAATTTGCATCTTCCTGTCTAAAGATGGCATTTAACTGTGCCAGAGCAGCCTTAGAAATGAACAAATAAACAGTCTTACATATGATATTGTTTTCTTAGTATATCCTAAATATTTTGGACTTCAGACTTCAATAAACGCCCACTCTCCATCAGTCCAGGATCACTGATGTGACCCAGAGGACTCATGTTAGTCCTCAGCTCTGTGGGTGAGGCTGTCAGTCTACCACAGACAAAGAGCAGGAAAAAACCCCCATTTCCCAATAAGGCCTTTGGATACAACTCCATCAGAAACTGCAATTTTTTTTTTCCTTATAATTGCAGGCTATTTGAAACAACAATGACAAGGATATAGCAATGATTCATGCAATTTGTCTTCCTATTCCTTAAATCAATTCAAAGATGCAATATTCAGCTGTTTTTCACGTGCAAAACAATAGGGTCCCAGAGATTATTTTTTTCTTTTCCATTAATCTTTATAAATGTAGTTTTATTAATATCTGATAAAGAAGCTCCATTTTTGATTAGCATCATTTAGATGTTCCTTTGTGCTAGAATGATTTATCTGCAAATGTAATCTACTGCTCTTAGAGATCTTGTGGTTGGTGATGGTCTCTGCTCCTCATAATCCTTCTTTTTGCTGAAAAGAACTCCATCACAAATTCTAGGGAACTTTTTATTAAGGGTTATCATGGTTTTGCAGTCATTAGTAGTTATCTCACTGTGCTATTGTTTATAACAGGCTGCAGGCATTTGCAAAAGACATGAGTGCAAGAGAACTTCCTTACTTGGGAGATATATTAGGCTGGTAGGTCGAGACTCATTTCAGGACAATCTATGAACTAGACAGACTATTGTAGGACAGCACTGTGTGTTTGACACTTACGAAAATTGCATTTTAGGTAATGATACACTTCCCACCTGCCTAATATCTATTTTCCAATCAATTCCAATCTGCTTCCCAGGACAGTAAAAAGGTTTGCTTCTTCCTAACACATACCTTTCTGGTTAATGACTTCTTAGCTTTGTTGCACATAACAGGCTGAAGACACATTAGTAGCCATAATTTAACCATACTGGTGATCAAGCTTCTTTTTTCTTTAAAAAAATTCTCCACTACCCACAGATTGCCAGCTGTATTGTATTACAAAAAAAAAAAAAAAAGTTTTAATATATAAGGAAAATAATAAGTACCAGAGTTAAATTTATTAATTATCTAAAAGGGAAGCCTGTATGAGGAGTGGCTGAGGCCACTTGGTCTGTTCAGCCCGGAGAAGAGAAGACTGAGGGGAGACCTCACTGCAGTTACAACTTCCTCGTGAGGGGAAGAGGAGGGGCAGCACTGATCTCTGCTCTGTGGTGACCAGTGGCAGGATCCAAAGGAATGGCCTGAAGCTGTGTCAGGGGAGGTTTAGGTTGGATATCAGGAAAAGGTTCTTCAGCCAGAGGGTGGTTGGGCACTGGAACAGGTTCCCCAGGGAAGTGGTCACAGCACCAAGCCTGACAGAGCTCAAGAAGTGTTTGGACAATGCTCTCAGGCACATGGTGTGATTCCCAGCGTGTCCCGTGCAGGGCCAGGATTTGGACTTTGGCAATTGTGGGTCCCTTCCAACTCACGATATCCTGTGGCAATTCTATGATTCACGAATAATAGCAAGTTTTTATGACTGCATATTATACAGTTCCAACTTAGCATAGGATTCAAACACCAGAAATATCACTGTTTAATACAGCACAAAGATACTCCATCAAACTTTTCCCAAGGGAGTATCAGCTCAGTTATTTATTCTTGTGATACTTTTGAAAGATACGGATTTAAGAACACTGATTTTGCTCCTATGTTTTACATATTTTTGACCAATTTTTTCAGGGCAGATGTAAAAAATGTGCCACATTATGTAAAAAAAGCATGGTACATGCCCAGGTTTGGACAGAAATGACAAGGCATATTTTACATATTTTTATGCATCACTTACATTATTTTGAGAAACTTGGTCCTTTTCCTTGGTACAGTACAGCTACGTTATACGAACCATAAAAGGAAACTTTAGTTATCATTCAAATACACTTGATGTCCTACTATGTGGGGACCTTATCTCTCTGCCAGATATTTTGGCCTCTCAAGGTTAAGGTCCTGGGGATCCTGCCAGCAGGCAGATGCTGGGCTAGCAGACGGTGTGTCCTTTCAGTCACAGGGGTGTTGTCCTTCACTTCTTCTAGAAGAAAAATCTTTTGAATAGCTGTACAACAAACTCTTTTAACTTGCCTTTTTCTACTGAACAATATAGTAATTCTGTAAGAGACCAACAGTTCCTTTGGGATCCATTCCCACTCCACCCTCCCCAAGGCTGTTCATGATCTCATGACCATCATGACATTAACTTTTGTTCTTATTTATGAGGAATAGCAACAGAATTATGCTAGGTTCTTACTTCATCCCTTTGACAGAGCAAAGTATTCTCCCATTTGATCTAATACACTATTATTTTATGTTTTTCCTTACCTCCCATGCCACATTCCTGATCCATATATCTGACTGTTAATCCTAGCCAAGGGCAAACAATGGTTACTCTGTCAGAAACTGGATTAGCAACAGAGCTCTGAGCTTACTTTGTAAGGAGATGCTGCCTAACTGATCTTCACAGTTTCCCTGCCCTATTTAGTTTTTCAGGTGTGGGACATGAGAACAAGAACAGGTGTGTGACTCACACTGGTAGAATTGGAAGGGATGACATAACAAAAAAATCACCGTGTTACCTAAAGAAAAATTATGTGAAGTGATGGAATTTAAAATATTTTGAACTATCAGAAAATCACTTTTTTCCTCTGCTGGTCAAAATTTTATCTCTTTTATTCAATCTTGTACGTCTCCTAGGGAATAGGAACTGCAAGGCACAATGGGGACTACTGCAAGACAGGGAAACACAGGACTCTCTTTGAAGTTTCAACTAGTTCATTTATAAGGGATTTTCTTTACCATCATAGTGTTCTATTTAAGGGAAGGAAAAGAATTTCATGCCAAATGATTTACAGATGGAATTTTTTCTACTTGCAGAAATGTGCATTTTTAAAGTGGATCTCTCTGATTTTCCCATTACATCTGCCATTTGAGTTCAATTCCTGTCCTCTTCAACTAGACCTCTTGTTAGCATGGCAAGTAGCCTGAGAGCAATTTCTGTCTTTTCCCACTATCTGCTTTCACCTCACTGATTTATGCTTAAGGCAACAGAACTACCTCAGCTGTTAAAGACAGATGCTCGAATAATCAAATACCCAACCAGTTATACAAACTAATTTCATAAGCAATCGTAATTTCCACCTCCTTTTTCAGAAACAAGAGGAAAAACTTATTTTCAAAATGAAAATGAAATTGCCTGGCCATGTGCATTTTAACTTTTCAAAAGTAATTATTAAACTGCTTAACTCTGGCAATTTCAAACCTCCTGCTGTGAAAAGCAGTTATAGAAAAAGGAAGAAAATTCTATTATGAGTTTCTAAAAGGACAGGCTTGAAGCAAGATTTGACTACAAAAGCCTGCATTCCCAGCTGATTCTCAAGCCATGGTAGTTGTGAGGCTGCACCTCCCTGATGTTGTTTGCCTACCACTGGTACAATATATACATCCAGAAGTGCCAGTAGTATATAAAGGAGTGGTTTCTGCAATCTTGAAACAAAATAAGTCTAGATACCAGAACTTCTTTTTTTCTTTCTTTTTTTTCTTTCTTTTTTTTTTTTTTTATNGTAAGTACATTGTAAAAAAAAAAATTCTCATAAATAACACAAATGAAAACTTAGTAAATAGGTCATTGGTCTCTCTTACATGGTATAATTATCATCTGTCAACAGCAAAAGAGAACATTGTTCAGTAACAACATGCTCCAAGAGTTTGTAGGCACTTACTTTACAAGCCCCCAAATACAGCAACATATCTTCTTATGGGTAAAGACTGGTGTAGGAATGACTAATGTCTTGCCTTTGGAAACAGAACATTGTCCATAAAGACTGAGAAAACACTCCATCTTTCCTAGTGGCTGAGATTTTTTTTAATAAGGCCATTTCCCTCTCTTCATATTACATTCTTTTTTAGCAAGTCTAATTATCATCCTTTGGCTAACATTATATTGAGCCAAATTAAAATGAAATTAGACTGGACTTAAAGATTTTTTTTACTTCTTTTTCAAAGCTGAAAATTAAATTAGCAAACTACAAATATTGAAAATACAGGACAGAATGAGCATCCTGAATTTCTTTATACCTCACAAGACAAAGAAAATAAAATATCAAAGAAACGCTACATTTTCTTTTACAACGTATGTTTTGGTAAGTACATCTTGTCAAATTTAAATTTCAAACAGGAAGTTTAACATGTTTGCAATATTCCCTACTGATTTAAACAGGGAAATGAAAACTACAGCCAAAGGACCTCTCTAAAGTCAGGATTTTGGCTCATACATTGGCCACTTTCTGTTCAAATGTTCTTTATGAATAATAAACCATGTGAATAGCATAATAAAAATGAGCCTTCCTCTGGAAGCACTTGTATACTATAATTTCAGAGAAAAATTAGTTTTCCCTTTGTGAACCTGGTAAAATAAAGAAAAATAGTTAATATTTCTCCCTATCCCCACATATTTTTAGGCTACTTTCTTTAATTTTCATAATTGATTACTGGAAATATTTTAATGAGAAACAGCTTCTTATTTTACAACAACCATTTGGAAGATAAACAAATCAGAACATTCTGCTGTAATCAGAATGGCAATGACTATACAGAACTGGCTCTAAAATTGTTGTTAGAATGGAAGTCAATGAATAGCAGTGATCTTCCAGATATTTTCTTGAGAAAACACCACTGTATATTGTCAACATTGTATAAATCTACCCAACATACACAGGGTAGCAGGAAGAAAGTAAAAAGCAATACCAATGTTACAATCAAGGTTGGAAGGAGAAACTAAAATTACTAGAGATGTGGAAAAGCTCACCAAAATGCAACTAAAGACCTTGATTGCTTGTAACAGAAAATTAAAAGAATGGGTACTATCATGCTGGACCCCAGGAATACCAAGGGCACTAGCTCCTTTTATGTTGCCGTGGAAAAACTGTTTGTTGCTAAAATTGCCATCTATATTAGTGAAGCATCACATGCCATTTCAATAGAAAACTATAAAAAAAAGAAAGAAAGAAAGAAAGAAAGAGAGAGAGAGAAAGAAAGAAAGAAAGAAAGAAAGAAAGAAAGAAAGAAAGAAAGAAAGAAAGAAAGAAAGAAAGAAAGAAAGAAAGAAAGAAAGAAAGAAAGAAAGAAAAAGAAAGAAAGAAAAAAAGAAAGAAAGAAAGAAAGAAAGAAAGAAAGAAAGAAAGAAAGAAAGAAAGAAAGAAAGAAAGAAAGAGAAAGAAAGAAAGAAAGAAAGAAAGAAAGAAAGAAAGAAAGAAAGCAAGCAGGAGTACAAAAAGGGTGAATATCCAAACTGTGGCAAAACCAGTTAGCTGCCAGCATGACTGCTGCACGACAGAGCTGGGAAGTCACCCATAAATAGCCGGTGCATCTGGCTGAGTCACCAAGCACATTCATTTCTTGGAAAGACTATGTAGATGTGAAATGGAATTCATCATTGCTGCCTGTTTCTTGGGAGAAGAAAAAGGAATCCAGACTGGCAGGAAGCAGGGAAAGTGTACAGAGGGACAAGCCCTGGAGACCCTCACGAGAAGTTAAACAACTGGATGGCTGGAATGGTGTCTTCTGTTTCCCTTTTTGTAACCTTCTCTTTCCTAACTTGTACTTTCCAAACTTAGACCTGTAGCCATAAAAATCTAATTTTTGGTTTGCAATTAAGCCTGCCCGGTGTTGGAGGCAATGGAGATAAGTCTGAAACCTACAAACTTTCAGTGTTTCATACAGATGAAGCCAGAAGGAAGGAATGTGGCTTCTGCAGCCTTTGCTTCCTAATTGCACAGAAAGAGTTTAGGAACCTGGCACGATGATTAGGAACAAGTGCACTCCAGCAAGCATAAACCAACCCCTCCCTCTGCCACGATCAGAGAGCTGAGACAAATCCCATTGCTCTCAGGAAATCCTGAGGCATCACAGCAACAGGGGCAGACAAGATGATAATGAGTGGTGTAGAGAAGAGAAGGTGGCAGTTCCTTGTTAACAGAAAAGGGGAGAGATAGTAAACAAAAGGAAAACATGACAAAATTCAAATCTGAAAATTTTTTTTGTTTCTTCACACTGTTTTTAGGCAGACCTGTAGTTCAGGCAAACTTGTGTCAGAGATTTTTGACATTAAAGGTGAAAAGGAGACATTTAAGTAATCATGGTAAATAATTTCAGAGCCACAACAGTAAGTTAATGGTAGGAAAAGAAAAATGGAAAAGTTATTTTTTTTAGGATTATGCATGTATGAATCCTTCTGTTATTGAATTGCTTCATTTGGGGTTTTTTGCTGTTGAATTACACAGATCAACATGTATGAGCATGTACTTACATGTAAAATTTTGCTGACTGTTATTAAATAGGCTGCTTTTAGTCTTCCATGTATATTCAAATGACACAGTCTTCCAAAGACAAATGCCTTAAAAATATGTTCTCTACTTTGTCAGTTACCAATACAACTACTTTACTAACAGACAAAAATAAAAGGATAGGCATTCACATATCAGCCACACTATCTACAAACAACAAACCTAGGAATAGAATAAGTAAATTATATAGATTAATAATAATAGCATTAAAAATTAAATAAAACTTTATTATGACTTTTCAATAGTAATAGCGTAAAAAGATGAGAATTCTGATTTGGAAGATAGGTTTCTTAATAATGCAGTATAAAAGTTAATACAAAGCCAAAACTGTCAGACTTCTTCATCAATATTTGAATTCCTCTTAAGAAACATTACTGACTTTAGTAGTCAGTAGTAGCCACACTTGAATAATTTGACCAAATTAGCTTTGGTTATATAAATAATCTTAGAATTTTATATTATTCCTATTTTTAAAAAATGGAAAGAGGAGACTCTAAATAATGAAGAGCTGTCATAATTCAAGAATAAGGGGCTGAAAAAGGCAATAAAGGACTGTGTCTCGCAATTTTCACCAGTGTTCCCAACATCACTTGCATTTACAGGGAACAATGCTCTTGAAGAGTACACCTTTGCAGTCTTTAAGAGATAAAATTACCTGTAAAGCAATGTCTGACAGCTTCTGGAAGACTCTTATAAATGAAGAAATCACTTTCTAAAGTCACAAGAGTGGCTATTTTGTAAGGACAACATTTAAGATATTGAGATAATTTTCTCAATCAGGGGCCTTAACCAGTCCTCAGTCATTATGGGATGAAAATAGGAGTGGAAGCCACAAGCGTGTAATGAGCCCAGAGACCATTGCCACAGATGCTTTGAAAAATGTATAGGAAAAGACCTTAAAAAATAACAATAAAACTGGGATGCATATTTTGTTTACCTTCATTTATGGCTCCTAGGTTCTTGAAAACAGGTGGTGTGATAGACATTGAGTTGCATTTTATGTGAAGGCTGACAAATTTTTTGGTTTTTACACCTGTTGTAACATGTTGTTCTGAAAGCAAAGAAATTAATTAAACACCACGTACATGCAATAAGAACCTGTATTAATAATGGTATTTTAACTCCTACTGATTACTTGAACTTAGAAAACCGAATTCTGCAAAGAAGAAAGTATTAATTTGTGTGAAGACCTGTATTTGTGGTTCTTCAGAGGAAAAATACATATAAAGGAAGAAAGCAGTGATTCTGTGAAAATACTAAGATACAGAAAGATTTGCTGATAATGTTCAATTACATAGGAAAGAAAATATATTCCGTTCATGACACATACCCAGTGAATTAAATTACTTCCAGTAAGGAGTCATACACAATATACAGTCCTGGACAACGTTGAGCACAAAGACTCATTAAATAAATGAAGAAAAGATACTTGGTGAACAAGAGCATCCTCAAGATTAAAAGACAGAAAAACACCTCTAGATAGACACTTCTAAAAGAGTTCTAGGAAAGACGGTGAAAGTCTGGAATTCAAATGAAATTATAAGAAAACTTGTCTCAAAGGGAGAAAAGGTTTTTTGCTCAGGAGTTAGCAGGGCTCATTGCAAGAGCTTTAAACTAGATTTGAAGGGACAAAGGGAGAAAACAAGGATCACTAAAAGTAAGCCTGGGGGCTGCACACCGATGTTTGAGGGACTATGTTCTAGCAAGGTCCTTTTCTCCCTGTTCTTAAAACAGGACTTCACAGATATGTGACGAGAAAAATGCTATTACTGGTTAAAAAGCATTCATTTTCTAATTCAGTAAAAACATACAGATAGGCTCAGCTGGGACAAGTTTATGAAAAAAATTGTACTCTCTTCATTATTTACCATGATGATGCAAAACTGCAACTGTTACATAAAAGTGTGAAATCTAAAATAAGTTTATTTATTGACACTAAGGGTTTATATGTAAGGGTAGGAGATTAAAATTGCAATTATATCCCAAGCTTGTACATGAAACATCTTGTATTACTTTCCTTAAGTCAAAAGAGCTATTATTAGGAATGCAGCTCTTTGTGGGTAAGAGTGGCAGATGGTGCATAGGAGTAAGTGGTGAGCAATTTACAGTAAACAAATTCTTTATCTCTGACGGGTCATGGGGAGAACTAACATGGTCCCCAGTTCAATCAGGGAATTGTCTGGAAAACGGTGGCATTCAAATGTACTAATCATGGTGGAACAAGCTTAAAAAGAAAAATAAAGCCAACACAAAACCTTTAGATTACCAAACTGAGAAAACATTTTTTTTCTACAGAAATTTGTCATTCTTCTGGGACTGACAGCATAATGTAATTTGTGAAGGTGCTCCAGTGTGCTCAGCCTCTACTATTGAGAGCACTGTAATGGACTTAACACCACTGAAGTACTCAAATATAATCCAGGTGTTTACTGACACACCACAGCTGTTGTTAGTAGCCTCAATAGATGGGCTATTATGTGCAAATAAGAATTTATAACCACTTTAACCATGTGTCTTACAAGGTGGCACTTAGCACAGGTCTGGTTTTCCTTCTCTTTTGAGAAGATGAGGAATCTTGTGTCAGAAACAAATTCATCTCTTCGAGTAAAGCAACCCTAACTAAGGGCGTGTGAGTAAAGCACTCATGGGATTTTTCATTCGCTGTTCAGACACAATGTATTCATGAGGCCCATATTACCCGTGTCTATCTGCAGCAGAACTCTGAATGAATTGTGGCAGAACTATACTTACCAAATACATTTTCTCTGTGTTTTAAATTTGGACTCAAACAGCAGTCTGTGCCTAGGTAACTAGTGCCACTAGCTATCAGTGGAATATGTAAACGTTTTCTCATGTAGATGACAGGTTGCAAAATGTTCCAAATTGTTGTATTCCTCTTTAAATTAAAATTAAATAATTTGCATGGGAAAATAATCTATTTTTAAAATCAGGTGTAATCACTGTGGAGATGTTTTTGGCTTGAAAGAGAAGTTGGTAATTCCATCAGTTATCTTCTCCCTAATTCTATTTATTTTTATGAAAGAACAATTTTAACATTCCTTGAATAGACACTAACAAGCTACCAAATACTGTCTTTCTTTTTGGAGCACCAAAATCCTGCCAGATCTTGGCCTCCATCTGAAATCTCTGTCACCTTCTGCTTCTTCAGGAGTTCCTTTGTCTCTTTTCTACACATATGTAACTCCAAGACGTCATGGCCATGTGGGATGCACTTTGACACAGATGTTTCTTCCCAAAAGACCATTTGTCCCCGAATCTCCATATTTTCCATGCTGCTACTTACTTTTCTAAGCTCAATTGATCAATTTTCCTTAATTTATAGATCATAAATCCTCCAACTTCTGCATATATCCCATTTTCCTCCTTTCTTCTCTGAATAGATTTTTTTTCTGAACCTTTCATACTCCTTGTTGCTTAGGCTTTCTTTCTGAAACCTTCCCTTTGTATCACAGTTGTGAACTACAGCAAAAGCCTCTGCAGACCCACCTGTGAGTGCTTCTTATAACTGGCATTTGCATATGGAGACAGAGAAGGTGGAGAGGTTGGAGATGATTTCCTGAGAACAACTATTGGCAAAACCACACAGCAATAAATAAATCAGTTAAAAAAAAAAAAGAAAAAAAGGTCTGAACACATTACTTCTCAGTTTATCTCATACAATTTCAAAAGCCTCAGATCTTCCTTTGCCTGGTACTAAACCAACCATCAAAGCTTTGGCAGAACGTATTTAGTCATTTCCCCAGAGAAATTACAGTGCCTATCACTGGCATCAAGACCAGTAACATTGCTTCTCTTCCCTCCCCACCACCTTGAGCAATGAAAAGATATGACGGGTTTTAAGTAAATAAATATTCCATCCAGTACTTGAATTCCAAGCATCAAAACAAATATCATCATCACTGATTTTCTCCTTGTACAACAGCAACAGAAAGGAAAATTCAGCAGCAGGGTTGAAGAAATATCTTGGGTTTTAATCCTTTGGGTTTTTTCAAATCAGATGCAATAAAAATCATCAATAAAACAATTCTAATTTATACTGGTCGATTTTGATTCTGAGCTTTCCTGTACCATTTCAGCCTGAACTGTCATTTATCTGTCTTGTTTTGTTCTTTGACGTTAAAAAATGTAGATTTTACATTTTTAACGCTCTTTAACCATTTTGGATAATCTCACTTAAGGCATTTTTAGCAAATTAAATTAAACCTGTCCATCTGCATCTGTGCTTAAAATGAAGGCAATCATCATTGAGAATTATGTTTCAGATAGCAGGGTGATGTACAGAGCTATTACTCTATGGACTTCAACACCTCCAGTGGTTGTGGAATAACACTGTGAGAAGTACTACTGTGAAACAGAATCTAAAAGCTGTGACGTTGTATTCATTTAACTCAGCAGATCTTGAGTGCTCTTTGTTCTTGTATGTGCAGTTCAATGCAAATATTGTCTTCAGAGTGGTCTGGAAGTCCTGTCTTCATCGAAGTTTAATGTTTGCTTTCCAACGTCTGAATAACACAGCAATGCCTAGGGGAAAAAAAAAAGTACAAGATTTATTTTCCTTTTGATTAATACCTGCTCAAGAAAGGTTTGGAATGTTTAAGATGTTGCAAAATATCATCTGTGTTTCAAGTTAACAGAAATAAATTCACGGCATCAGGCAGGATTTAGATAAATTATTGCACTTTTGAATCATCTGCATATAATACAATTCTATATGCCTTTGGGGGAGTTATTCAATAGTTCTTTATGAAAATTGACTTACACTGTTTCAAGTTTTCTTGGTCTTTTGTCAGGTACCTGATTTGGTATTTCCTGATATTACAAATCACAAAATAAATTATGTAGAACATGAAGTGAAAAATACAGCTAATTTTTACTGGAATAATAAATTAACTGCTAATTGGAAATAATTATCCAGTTGCATCCCATTCTTGGCTAGAAAGTACTAAATAACTTTGGGTAATTAACTAGAAAACGTATGAAATCATTGTTTATTGAGGTCAAAGATGAGGAAAAACATAGGAAACAACAGTGAAGGTCATTTAGATGAACAACCATTACTGATATATCAGATTCAGTCAGTCGGCTACTGTTTGAGTCCATGAAAATTCTAGGAAAGGGATGAAATCTCTTCATATGACTTTTGCATCCAATAAAATAAAATAATATTTATTTTTATGACAGAACATTGTCCCTACCAGCATTTCTAAAAGGAAATGCTTATGTATACACAGCTTCAAGAGGATATGTGGGCAAACATTTCATTATCAGCATTTTTTTTACATACTCTACGTCAACCTCTACTAGTGGTAACACTGTTTGTGAAGTACAAATTCTATTTGTTCTACATAAATATACTTATTCTGTGAGCTGCAATTATTGAAACATTATTCCAAATGAGATTTCTGTGTATTTTAAGTTCAGTAATTCCAGAAAAACACTGAATCACATTGCAAGAATGAAAGCAGTTAGTTCTACTTCAGATTAGAGCTCTTGAATGCACAGGTGTTTCACAGAGCAATACTCTGTACAAGTTCTGTCATGCCCATCTACACCTTTTCTTTTTTCCTAACAACAAACATGGTACATTTTCAGGTTTAAGAACATGAATTTCCAGCTTTCTTCCTCTGGATCCTTCTTCTTCCGTTTTTTTTCTTTTTATTTCATTTTTGGGTACAGCAGCGAGGAATCTGTGACTGCCCCCCTTAATGAATGATCAAGGCCTTGCAAAATACTCCAGACTGGCTGTCATAAATAATGGAAATATTCAAATTACTTCTTAAAATGCTTGATAATGGCACACTTCCATTTTATACCATAGTAAGTCAATTAAATTTTACATACAGGTTGTTTACTGAATAACAAACAATTTTCATTAGGTTTAGGGTTTTGCTTTTGGAGAGGGTGGTCATAATACCCCTATAAGCAAATCTCTAAAAATGAATTCCTGCTGCTCTTTTTCCAGTTATGTATTGTAGCTCAGTATGCAAATCAATTCTGCTTCTCTTTCACACATGCATACTCACATGAGTATTTCTGCCTCTTTCTCAACAACCAGTGCCCTATGCTATAAAAAGAAGAGAGGGATTCTGAAATGGCTTGTTATCAGAG
The DNA here is from genome assembly GCA_013397055.1 of Pachycephala philippinensis. Lineage (NCBI taxonomy): Eukaryota > Metazoa > Chordata > Aves > Passeriformes > Pachycephala > Pachycephala philippinensis. The sequence continues at coordinate 182,939 of VWZT01014693.1, forward strand.
GCAATCAGATGAACTTATTAATATTATTTATAATTGCTGCATTGTTGCCTAAGGAGCTGGTTGCCAAGGGAATTATTAAACCCACTGATTTCCACTTTTGCAGAGGATTTGAGAAAATTGCTTTTAAAGGAAACATCTTTCATTTTATCCACAAAGTAGGAAAAAAGCTAAAGTAGGCAGAACAAATAGAACTTCTTCAAGATGTCTGATAGAAAATTCCCCTGAGTGGAAGCTTCAAATGGATACAATAAACCTTAATTTTTAGTGGGTTTTTTGGTACCACATGCTTCAAGGGAAGAAGGATGAGGGGTTTAAGTGCCTATCTTGCTAAAAATATGTCTACAACAGAGTGCTAACCATCATCAGAGATATTGTAACTGGCTGTTCAGGAGGAATAACAAAAAAATAGTGTAAATGTGCTAATTTGTTACTGATGTATATATGGTTAGAAATATAAAAGATAAAGCACAGCACACCACCATCCTTTAAGATCCTTTTTAAACTCTTGCCTATCCGTGCTGTCCTTTATAGACTCCCTGTGTGCTACACATTTGATTCAGTTTCTTTCTGAAGCTGCTCCTAAGTCACACAAATACTGGCCCACATCAAGACTAAATTTTTCTCAGTGTACTCAGAGCCAAATTAGCAGAGAGCAGCTTCCAAAAGCACCCTTCAGGTAGAACAGCAGTTTCATCTGACACTGCTTGCAGTCACCATTTTGTCTTCATCCTCCTTTGTACTAAACATCACCTTTCCTCAGTTCCAGTCTCAATCCCACCACTGACCATGAGAAGACACTACGGAATTGGGATTAGGTACCAAACTCTCTGGAACTGACCAAGTGCCAGCTCCATTCATTTAGTGAGGACACTCAATTTCTAAATGCTCCATTAGCCCTAGACCACACGTCTCAAGAAGCAAACCAACAGTTTCAATGTAGTGCAACATTCAGCCTTGTGTGCACCTAAATCCTATCAGCTACTGACTCCAAAGGACCAGCTATTTTGGAAAGAGAAAATGATGAAGCAGAAAATAAAAACACTGCAGACATGTTTAACAGTTTGAACATTGCTGAGGGGGTTGAATCCAAGAATCAATGCATTCAACAAGAGAGGAAAGAAGAGAAAGGTAACTTTTTTTTCCCTTTGTAGCATTTCTTCTATTTTCAGCATTCCTGCTTATCTTTCCACACCCTTTTAAAGTCTGTGGTTGTCTTCCACTTCAGATCACCTTTTCTGCTTCAAAATTGCAGGTTCTAACATGAAGAGCTTTTGTTTATTCTGGGAGGGGATTTGTTTATATGCAGTTTTACATTTTATTCTAATTTTAAATTCTAATTCTTCAAATTCTGACCATGTTGTGACCAGAAACCGCCCTTCCTGAGAAGATATTTCACCCTGCACTACACAGATTTCCACATTCTAAAATGTAATCAGGCTCTTCATCTCCACATTAAAACATTTGAATTTTTTCCAAAAATGATACCCTTTTACTTTGTCTCATGGCTAGATGACTTGAGGCATAGTTCCAACATCAGGTGTACTGGTGAATCATTTCAAGAAAGTGGTATAATTTCTGCCTGGAAACACTCAATCTTAGCAGAAAACATGCAAAATCAGCCACAAGTATCTTTTCTTTAAGTTGTGTACACCACTGAGTGAGAACTGCTATTAGCAACAACTGTGTGGAATTAATGAAATAGTATTATAAGAGTGGATTTACCAATATGTAAATACGTATTTTCATCACACCATACAATTACCATTATATTTTATCATTGAAACACACAAAACCAGTTCAGGCAGGTTTGCAAATGTAACCTCTCTTCATCCAGTTATTAATTTTTAAAATTTAAAAAACTGAAATATCAATAATTTCATTTTTTTTTTAACTGTTGCAATAAGCAGTGGGAGTATGTTAAAATGTATTACTCAAGCCATCTCCAGTGTATGCCATGTTAATCCACAAACATTCCATGTCTTATTCTATAATCACAGAACGGTTCTAGGATAACAAGGATTAAGGTTTAGAAAATGACTGCAAAAGAATTTGAAATTATGGTAGGTTATAAAATATTTTGAAATTATGATAAAGTAATGAATTTTTACCTAAAGAATTATTATAACACAGAATATACAGTATCAACATAGGAGAAAAGAAGATGAGAGTATGCTTGACAGAAAACTTTAAGTATTTTCACAGACTTGTTAGTTTGAGAAAGTCAGTGAAACAAACACTGATATTCTTTGTCCTTCTGTAAATTACCATAGTATTAAAGATGCATTTATTTACCTTCCTATCCTCTATCTTATATCAGTGTCTCTGAAATGTGATGTAAAATCTTTGTTCCATATTATGAAACATTAAGCAATAAAAAGATATAAAACTCCTCTGCTCTTCATTCCATAAATTACATAAAGAACATTTGCACCAAAAGGCAAGTTCGTATTAGTCCTAAGATGGATCATAACAGAGCAACTGTGCTGAAGCATGGATAAAAAATGTCTATAAAGACCACAGGCAAAGTGTTAGTAGAAAATTATTTCTGAAACCTTGAAGTGTGTACAGACTTCCAGAGATCAATTTCACTATGTCCTAGCTTGGATCTGTATGATGCAACATCTTTGTTATTGCTCTGAGATGGCCTCAGCAGTTTACAATATTTAGAAGTTTTTTAGTCTTAGCTGTAAAAAGTTTCTTTTTTCTCATGTCTTAATGGCAAAAATGGTCCTTGGTATCTGAAGACTTTCAAAGAATACCCTTCTATGTGTGTGCTGAACTTTCTTGCCTCTTATGTATTTGAACTTTCTCTTTTTTCAAATTTTTGAAGCTGAAACATCATTAAGAAAAGAAAATTTAAGTACTTCAAAAAGACAAATGTTAAATAATTCTCACTGCTCTCAGAAGCTTCTATTAGCACAGTTATGATCTCTGATAGCTCAAAGACAGATGTTTTCCAGTTGGATGAGGGTGAGCACAAAGCAGAGTTTGATGTGACTAATTAATCCTAAAGAGACAATTTCTAGATCCTCTAAGATGCTGAGAGAACTATTTTATCAATTTAAATAATTTCAAAAATTCAATCTATTAAACAACTTCTCTTTTGCATCTGCTTCCCCTATAATATTTGACTTTTTTTATACTATTCCTCCACTTCCTATAACATTCCACTACAGGGCAAAACACAGACCTCATCAGGGCAGCATATGAGTTATTTAAGTATGATTTGTGCCACCACATGTTTCTTTTTTTCCCCCTATGTTGGACTAGTGATATTTCCTGGAGATTAATATAATTTTCATGTAAGTTTTTGATTCAGAATTTCTTCATCCGATAGGAAATGGTCAAATCACCTGGACAAAACTTTCAATAAAAATACACAGGTTTTGCCCAAGACTGTGTAGGGAATGCTCTCAAAGTAAGAAAAGATAGTAAGCAGGTCTGGGTTACTTATAGATTTTTTTTTTTTTTTTAACTGGATATACAGAGAATGGATGCAATTTTTTCACAATTCAGAGTTTTATAGAGGTTATTCAGATTATTCACTTTTGCCATTAACTGTCCTGGACAGTGGGTGACTTTCTTCTACCATCACCTGAAAAGACAAGCAAAGTTTCATGCTCTTGTGCAGCAGAATCAAACAATGAAGCCCACAGTAGGAACAACTGAACTCTTGTTTTCAGGTTCTTCCAAGCAATAATTACTAATATCAACTATTGGCAATTTCCTTTTGGTCACTGGAGCAGTATGTTCAATGCCTGGATTTTCTGTCCTTTTCTCCAGCAACATGGACCAGAATTTTGTCATATTTTTAGAAAACAGCCCAGTGACTCTCATTCTGAGGTACATTTTGTGTAGCTAAGGCAAGTTTTTGTTTTCTACTTCCATCTGTCTAGAAAGTTTCATGAAATATTAATGCAATAGGAATTTGTTTCAAAGGAAGGCTACATGCCTTATTTCTGAGTCACTAATTTTAGCAGAAGTTGGAGTGCCATAAATGAAGCCCTGTGTGTACAAAAGCTCTGCCTTAAGATTATGCTATTTAAGAGTGCCATCCTTGTTGCTACAAAAGGAAAAACGGTGACTCTCCTTCCAGTTATTACTTATAAAATGGAATTTCCCTTATTGTCTCTAATTTCCTTTTGTTTTTAGCCCACAAAACAGAAAATCAGTATTATAGGTCATCTGAAACAGCTCTTTGTTAAGAAAATGCATCATCTTGCATAAACAAGAACACCCTCTCTCTTTTTTCTGTTGAGCCTTTCACTGTATGCCAGCATGAAACCCAGAGGACAAGCGATAACTTCCCTGTATTTGCTGTGTACACACACTTATAGAATTTTCTCTGTTACAGACCTTTTATAAAAGTTTAATTCCACCAAATTTCCTATGTTTATTTCCCATAGAGTGTAATCCAGGTTTGGAAAGAGTACAGATGTTACCTCTTCTATCACTTAATCTCAGTGGGTAAAATGCCAAAGACCAAAAAAGAAAACAGACGGGCGGAAAGCCTTTCAAATCTCAGACTGAACAGGCCTGTTTGTTGGAACCAGCCAAGAGAAAACTGTCTTGACCATTTTTAATTTCGCTTCAGGTATTTTAGAGAATGAGTAAGGAGGAAATTAAAACGCCTCTAAAATTTTAAAATTATTGATTTAATAAAACTTAAGCAAATAATTACTGTATCTATAGTAAAGGCAATCTACAGGCCCTTGTATCTTCCAACATTTTGCAGAAACACACTACCTGTGTCCCGGTTTTAGAGACAAAATTTTTAGGAGGAGACGCTCTGGAGTGAGCACCTCCTCCCAAGGGAAAGGGGCCTCCCCCTTTCCTCCACCAAAGGGGAAAAATTAACAAAAGCAATGGAAGTGGAAGAAAAAACCCTGAACTATTTATTAACACAAAACACAACTGGGAGAACAAAAAGGGAGAAAAGGGAAGGATGCCCGGGAGGAGCCGGTAAGTGGTCACCCCCCCACCCCCAGTCTCCGGGAAGGGGAGTCCACACAGCAGGCTGCTGGAGAAGGGCAGATGGAAACCTCGTATATAATTAATTTAAATTTAATAAATTTAATTTTAAAATAATATTTTTAATATTTTTAATATTTTTAATATTAGGACGGTCTCTTAAAATGCATTGCTTACTATTTTCATCAAAGCAGTCCCTGAACACTCTGTGAAATTAAAGGTTATAGTTCATTAGTTATGGCTGCTTGTGTGAGGCAGTCCAGAAACACACAAAAAATACCTTCAAAAAAACCCTGACACTTTCCGATGGTACATGCCACACTGCAATGTTTGATTTGAATAACACAATGAATATTTAGAAATACGTGCTCAGGCTCAGCAGTGTATGTTTTTTCACAGGCCCTGTTCAAGAGGAGGAGATTTTAACAGACCAAGAAATTACTGTGCAAAGCAGCTCCATCTAAAATGTGTCTTCCAGTGTGAGCTCACCAAGACACAAGCGGTGACTTTGTGCGCACGTCTGTTGAGGGTTTTAGGAGTT
>VWZT01014695.1:6342-20478 GCA_013397055.1 Pachycephala philippinensis
GGGCGCTGCCGGAGCGGCCGCACGTGGCGGCGTGGGGAAGCGGGCCCGGTGTCCCGAGGTGCGGGCGGAGCGCGGCGCTGCCGCTGTGCCCCCGCTGTGCCCCCGCTGTGCCCCCGGCCCCGGGGTGAGCTCAGGCTCGGGGCTGTGTCGGGGCTCGGGGCTATGGCCGGGATCGGTATTGAGCCACCTGTGGGATCGGGATGTGCCCGGGATCGGGGTTCTCTCAGGGACCGGGCCCTCTCCGGGACCAGGCCTGCGTTAGGCTTGGCCTGGCTCGTCTCCGCAGCCTGTGAGAGCGATAGCATCTCGTGAGAAACGTCTTAGTAACCACTGAGGGGCTTACCGTGGTCAGCAGAGGCGTTTGCCCATTTTAGTAACCATAATTTTGTTTCAGATTTCACAGAATCCCGGACAGGTTTGGGTGGGAAGGGAGCTCAGAGCCCACGCGGTGCCACCCCTGCCGTGGCAGGGACACCTTCCACCGTCCCAGGCTGCCCCAAACCCCGTCCAGCCTGGCCTTGGGCATTGCCAGGGATCCAGGGGCAGCCACAGCTGCTCTGGGGACTTCATCCCGTGGTGGTGCCGAGACTGAGGATTGCAGGAGATCCCTGGAGTCCCCGCGGCCGTTCTGCCTCTGCCCCTTGGTGCCCAGCATTTTGCCATCCTCTGCCAGCTGCAGTGACTGTACTTGGAGCAGGTTTTGTCGCTTTGGTTATGAGCAGGAGGGTTTTTTGCCCCCCTCAGCCTCAAACAAACACTCCAAGTGAGGCATTAACATTTCCAAACACACATTAAGAGCACTCAGCGATTTGAGCCGCTCGATTGCCCGAACAAAGCTAACCCTGTAATTTGGCACAGGGTGTCTTGCGCATGAATGAAGGCGGGGAGGGAGGATGGTGGGATGTGTTCTCTGGGCTGAACTGCTCTGCTCTGAGTCCTGGAGGAGATGGGGATGAAGGAGGGCAGTAACCACAGTGGTGAAATTATTTCTTCTCTTGAGCTTTTCTGAAGTGTTTATGTATTTTTGTGGCTTGCAGATGTAGCAAGAGGCCAAAGTGCATCTGAATTGGAGTTTTCCTCTTTTAATCTGCAAGCATGAAGGGAGTGAAGGCATTGCAGCTTTGCAGAGTCGTCCACATGAAGGGCTGTACTTCTCAGAGACCCTCCTGCATCCTTGGGAGGGCTTGGAGAGGCTTAGTTTGTGTTCTGCTTCATGCAGGAACCTTTCCCCCTTGCAGGAAATTATTTGTGTGGCTTTCCTGCACTTCTCAAAGCCTCACAGCCAGACTCTTCCATGAGTTCTGTTCCCACCCAGCTCTCCTGTGCAGTGCCCTGTTGTTATAGAGCACGAGGAGCTTCCCAGGGCTCCTTCCAGACTGGAATTCTGTTCAGTTCACACACCCCTTCCCTGTTTTTTTCTCCACAGCTACAGTTGCTAAAGTGATTGACAGATTTGAGGATGAAACCACGGATGACATTTTGCCTGTTGGCAATATCAGGAAAAGAGCCTCAGCCTCTCTCCTGGAAGCTGATAAGAGGTACAGTGGGAAAGCCACATCTCGGAAAGCTTTGCAGCAAGAGCTCTGGGGAGATGCTCTGTCTGAAGAAGGATCTGGTAAGAAATCTCATTTTTTCCCTCTTTTTACTGGCAAAACATGATGTCAGCCATGTGACTGAGCATGGCAAACCTCAGGGCCCTGTTACAGGGCAAGGAACAGCTGCAATTAACTTGGACATTAAATAACTCAAACCTGAGCTGTTGCTGATGAACGCTGCAAAGTGGCACATTTTCCTGCTAAGTAAATAACTTTTTCCTCTCTTTTACAGCTGAAGAAGCATTAGATGACTGGTACAGTGACAGTGAAGGCTCAGAAGAGGAGGACAGTGTTGGCTCTAAGGCCAGGGAGAAGCCCAGCAGTGCTGGCAGTGAGCAGGAGGATGCCTTGGAGGATGATGACGAGGAGGATCCGTCTGTCGAGGCCAAGGCACCAAAGTTCAGCTTCCAGAATATCACAGACTTTGAGAAGTTCACAGAGGGGATGGACGATGCAGGGAGCAGCGAGGGGGAGGATGAAGGTGCAGATGAAGATGAAGATGGTGCTGACATGGAAGAAGGAAGTGAGGAGGAGGAGGAGGAATATGGGAGTGAAAACCACGACGACGGAAAGGAAACCAAAGACAGCGAGGAAGATGGGGGAGTGCTGACCTTCTCCAGGGCACAGGAGTCTGGAGAAGTGGAGAAGGGCAAAGCTGTGAGGAACCAGCTAGGTTTGTGCATGTCTGCTGTGTGTGCCAGGCCTGTCACCCTGCTGGCAGTGTGCCTTTCTGTGTGCTGGGGAGCCCCTCAGCGTGGTAAGGGGCTGTTAGCACCCTGCACGGGCGTGCTGCAGCAGCCCCTGTGTGTGCAGGTGTGCTGCCACACCTGGTGTCACTGCTGCTGGAACAGCTCCTGAGTGAGGTTCATTTATCCACTGGCTTCCCTGAAGCAGTGCTGGATATCCTCTGGGACCTGTGGGCACAGGGACTGCCAGTGCTGGTCCTGCTGTGATGCTGAGATCACTTGGTTCCTTTTCAAAATGCGACACCCAAAATGCCATTTCTTCTTGTGTGAGCTGTTAAACTGTCAAACCTCCCTTTGCAGGCTGTCCTGTGCAACAGTAAAGCAAAGGGGGGTTTGATTTGTGGGTCACAGAGTGTCAGCTGGGGCTTGCTTTGTCCAGAGACAACTCGTGGTGCCCATTTTGTGCTGGTCAGTGCATGCAGAGCCTGCCCTGAGCAGGAGTAGTGCAGCCCAAAGGAGAGGCCTGAGCTGGCAGCTCCTTCACAAGGAACAAGTGCTCTGCCTTGCTAACTGATTCTTTCCTTTCTGTGGTGAAGCCCTGTGGGATCAGCTGATGGAAGGCAGGATCAAGATGCAGAAGGTGCTGATGACGGCCAACAGGCTGCCCCAGCCAGACACCTACCCCAGGTTCAGGAAGGAGGGGGGACAGGACTTCGACAGCGCCGTGGAGAACTGTAAGAGCCCTTCAATCTTTCTCCTTTGTTCAGACTCTTATAAACAATTGGTTTGGTTGTTGCTGTTCAGTGCAGAGCTGGGATGCTTTTTCCAGAGACACCTTGTACCAGTTTTGTGCTGGCTGGTGAATGCAAAGGTTTGCCCAAAGCAGGAGTAATGGGTCAGTGCAGTTAAATTCCAGCTTGGAGCTGCTTCACCTGTTTTATTCTGAGAATCACTGCCAGTGACACTGATCTGATGAGAGTTGCAGTAGATTCTCCAGTGTGAGGTAATAATGTGCAGGCTCCAGTTGATGGGTGCAAAGTTTGGGCTTCAGAGTGGTGTGGGTCTGCTGAGTTTTTAGATTTGGACACCTTTTTTGTGGCCTTGAGGTGAATGCACAGGGAGAGAGATGCCTGGGTCATCAGACATGACCCTGAATCTTGGCCCTGCAGCAAGTTTGGGCTGTGATCCTCTGGCTCAGCCCTGGCCAGGACGTGGCAGCAATCAGCTTACCTGCAGTCACAGCAGGTGAGCTACTTTCTGGTTTAAAGTTGGCTGTGCTGCTTTAAATGAAGTGATTAAGGACAAAAAGGCAAACTCCCACCAATCCTGTGCTGACCTTTCAGTGGAACACACGTTATTAATGTCCTTAATGAGATGCATTACAAACTGCCCCAGCTCCATGTTTCATTACAGGTCTAAGATTCAATATCATTAAAGACCTTTAACAGAAACAATGGTTGACATTTTGATATTTCCCATAAGCAAAATACATCCAGGAACATGGAGTGTAATGTCCCCAGTGCTGCAGAGGCCAGTCCCTCAGCTGTGAGGGAAACTCCACTGCTAAGAGCTGCTCAGTGATCCCCTCCTCACCTTCTCCTCATCATCTGGGCAGGGAAGTTGTAGGAGTTCACTCTGACACTCCTCAGAGCTTGGGTTTGTTCTTCTGTGCAGACACTGAGAACACAGAGCTGGGGTGACCTGGGCAGTGTCAGCAGAGGAAAAGCTCAGGCTGAGATGGGAAATGCTGGATTTAGGAACATTGTGCTACACTTGCTGTGCCTCAGCCTCGGACAGGATTTGGGATAATCATGACATGGACACTGTTTTGGACTGGATGATGCTCTCCTTCCAGGGGAGCCTCAGAGCTTCTGTCCAGATCCACACAATAAATCTGGCACGTGTTCATCACCCTCAGTGAGCAGCAGGAAATGATTCGGTGTTCAAGTGGCACAGAGGAGTTGGTGCCAAAATCCCAGAGTCTGGGTGAGCCCTGCAGGATGCTGAAGTCAGGAGGCTCTCAGAGCTCCTGGACAAGAGTGTTCCCAGTGATTTTTCCCAAATCCTTCCATTTCTCATGACATTTCTGCTCTGTGCTCAGAGGAAGGCTGAATTTTTTGGATTGGAAAGTGGTCCTCTGTGTATTTTCCTCTTGGATATCTCCTACTCAGGACAACCCTGTTGTGGTGCTGGAATTCCCTAAGCCTGGAGTATAATTGTGTTAAAAGTAGACAGCAATTCTCCATCCATTTGCAGTTTTAAAGCCAAACCTGACTGAAAATGGCAAGGTCATGCTCATTTTCCAGATTTTGAGACTGGAGGTTACAAAACCTCAAGTGTTTAATTTATTATTTTTGTAATCTTTTATGATTTTTTTTTTTTTAATGTTACAACGTGCTTTGGACAACCTTAGATTCCTGAGATCTCAGGTTCTGGTAGATGATTTACTGCAAAATTGCTTATAAATTGAAGTAGAAAATGTTTTGCAGACCTGGCAGCTTTCAGGCTTCACACCCATTTGTCACCCAGCATTTCCCTTTGTGTATAGAACAAGAATTAATTAGGCTGCACTGCAGGAAAAGTTTATGGCCATAATTTATATAGGATGAATTTCTGTTTAAAGAGACAGCATTGCTTTGTTTGTGCTGTCTTACTTTTTATTTCCCTTTTCTTGTTGGTTTTTTTTTTTAATCTTTAATTATATTCCAGATTTTTTCTGTCACCCTTTTTACATACAAATGGGAGACCAAACTGTGGTGGTGGAGCTCTTGTTTATTGCTGTTTTGCACCCACTGAGAAAGTCTGGATGGTTTTTAGTGCTGGGATCAGAGTGGCTGAGCTCCGAAGGCAGCACAAATGTCCAGAGTTTAATGCCCTGCACACACAAAAACCCTCCCAGCTCCCAATTCCAAGGTGCTGCTGCCTGCAGTGGGCTGCTTCTCCAAGATAGATTTGTATTCCCCTGCACTGCATCTTCCAGTCTGGTCCAGGGCTTGAGATGTTGCCTCTGTTTGGGGTCTTGCACGTTCAATTAATGTTTTTCGTAATCAATGCGAGTCAGAATTTGCAATCTGCTCCTGATTTGCACATTAAAGAGACCCATTAATTAAAAATTCCAATCCCTGGCATGTTCCCGCAGGATCCCTGCATTATTTACATAGAAAAGGAGTGCAAGGTGCAAGTTTCTGTGCTGTGTCTGGGCACAGATTGCAGGCCTGCCACTCACATTTCACTGTGCCAGGAGCTTGGAGGGGCATCTCCTGAAATTGTCTCCAAAAATTACCTCAAGGGCAAGGAAGAGCCAAAGTAGAGGTGGGATAAACATTGGTGGAGCCACATCCAGTGTCAGGAGTTAAACAGTTCCAGGGTTTGGGGCTTGTTGTGTTAAATCTTGATAGAGTGACCAAAAACCCCCAAATAATTGAGGGGCAAGGAGGTAACAAGGGCTTTAAGGAATTAAATCTCTTCATCCTCAAAGGCCCTGGGCTTCTCAGTGCAGGCCTGTAGCTGTGTTGCTTTTTCTTTCTGATTCTAGTTAAAAATACTAAACTGGGAATGTTTCAGTGACTGATACTTCATGCTTTTCAAAAAGAGCTGGGAATTCCAGCTTTTAAACAGCAGATTGTGTTATTTTCACTTTATAGTTGGTGAGATGAGTTAAGAATGCACAGAGACCCAGGTGAGGAAGTTTCTTGCCAGAAACTGGTGGAAGTTGCAGGGCTTTAAAGGGACAAGTGGCTCTGTGTGTTCATGAGTGAATGCTTTGCTTTTCCAAGGGTTCAGGGGGTCCTTGAAATGTAAACTGCTCACTGCATTTCTGTGGGGTTTTGGGGTTTTTTTGTCTTTGACTCCATCTGTCAGTGGATTGAGAGGGAACACCGGAATCCTGCATTTCTGTTCCTCGGTGTAAGCTGCAGATAATTTCAAGAAGTGGAGGAAACAGTGGGTTTGGTAAAAGGAGATGTGCAGGGTGTGTGGGGGCGGATTTGCTCAGTGGAGGAACAGAAGTGGGGACAACAAATATTAACTTATTTACACTTTGCAGAGCTGTGGGGAAGTTTCACCAAGGTTTGTGATCAGTAATAAAACAAACCTGAACAGAGTGTATTACATATAAGTGGGAGACCAAGCTGCAGTGAGTAATTTTGGGTAAAATCCAGCCTGCTGTAGGTACCAGAGAACCTGTTCCACTTCCTGGGAGAGAGGATGTGCCTGGCAAGGCATCCCCCTCTCCCCCTCACCTGGACACACTCAGGTAGGAAACAGTTCTCTGATGAAACGTGATTCACTGACACAGGCTTGGAATTTTTAAGGGAAGCCTGCAGGTCTCAGCTGCCAAGAATTCCCTCGTAATTTTGTTATCACCTCCGTTCCTGGATGGCTTTTAAAACTCCAATATATCCACACCTCCATCTGGAGATGTTAATGCATTAATACAGAGCGGGGTGAGTGTCACAGGGGAGGGGGAGGAACTGAGGCACAGGCAGATTACACAGTTTCCAGAGGCATAGAGCAGTTACAGGATTAATTGGTGCTAGGCGAGATCATGGGCTTAAATATATTCTTGCTTTGAAGATTTCACTGGGAGCCTGCACAAATGTGCCACAGCAGAACTGGGTTTCGAGCCTGAGTGTAAATTATTGTGATCAGATCTAGCCCCACTTAAAACTGGTAGTTCATTTTAATTAAATTGTATTAGTCTGGACACTTTATGAATACAAAAAGCATCAGCCCTGTTAATTCGTGCAGGGCTGAATGGGATTGAAGTGGCTGTGGATGCAGGTGTCCCCAAATTCCACCTCTCCTCTCTGATCTCGTGAAGAATCTGTTCAACTCTTTTGGGACTGAGCCAAAGCCTGTTGACATTAATGAAGACTCTCCTATCAGGTGGAAGAAATGAATGAATCAGACCCTTTTTTCTAAATTTTGTACCTTTTAGCTTGTGCTGTTCAGTACTTTTGAGTAGAATTGTTGTCTCCTCCTCATGTATGGGTGTGGTAAAATGATTTAATAGGGGATGTCGATAGCCATGTGTGTTGTTCAGTGGTGATGTCTGAGGTTTATTTGAAATCAGCCTTAAATTTCAGTGCAGGAGGTGCTGGGACAGCCCCTGGTTGGTGACCTGAACTCCAGCCCGTGGGATTACACCACACTCAGACAGCTTTGCCTACACCCGAGTTCCTCAAGATTAATAGCTAATTAAACTGAATTTAGCTAAATATTTGTGCACGTCGGTCTGTGTACTGCACAAACAAGATGCAGGGAAACAAAGGCTTTAAAAGTGTCCAGACAAGCGTGTGCAAATGTCAGCTAACTGGGATTAATTGGCAGTTGGGTACCTTGGGATGGAAACTCGGGGCTTGTCATGATAAATATAATTAATGGCCTGGTATTATGTGGGGAGGTCAGTCTGGATGGGCTAATGTTCCCTCCTGGCCTTAATATCCAGATATAACTATGAAATTTCACATTTCCTCTTCCTTTCTCCTCCTTGCCCGTGTACTTGGGGACTCCAGGCTGGCAGAGGCAGCAGTGTGTGCTGTCAGCTTCTTTGCATTTACAGGAATGTAGAACATCACTTTTTATAAATCTCATTTTTGCCAGCCCCATCCCCTCCCTGGTTTGGGCTGATATCAAAAGATGATGGTTGAGGGGAATCAGCAGAGCATGAACTTCATGGAGGTGTTTCTCTTTCTCTCCTGCTCAGCTTTCCCCCTCCCCCAGTCCCCTCCAATAAACCCCTGAATGCCCAGCCTTTATTCTGTTGTTGCATCCAGTTATTTTCTGTACTTTTAGCAAACTCATCTGTGTCTGATCCTGTTGTCCTTCCTGTCAGAGGCAGTAATGTTGGAGTGAAAGGGCTAAATTGAGGCTGTTCTGTGACTCTTGGGGAGTCAGCTGAGGCCCTGGTGTGGAGGGGGGTGCAGCCCTGGCTCCTTTGTGCCTGGGGAATACAATTTTCCCCTCTGCAAAGGCTGGTGCATCATTTGCATTCCAATGGAACCAGCAAACTGGGCTTGGGTGTGGAGCAGCCCTCTGCAGTCAGCAGCAAAGTCGGCCCTTTTCCTGCTATCATTGGATAGAATTCCCCAAACTCCCTGTTTTGGGAGTGTTGCTCCCTTCATTTCCTAAATTTGGACAGGTTGGTCAGTGCTTTGTGCTGGGAATGAGCTGAGGTCTGTGAGAAATGCAAATGTAACCACACCACCTGTAAAAAACCACCTTTAGCCTATCACTGAGTCTGGGCTGGCTCTTGGAGCTCCTGTCTGAGGCTTCTCAGACAGGATTATTCCTTTTATTTCTGAGCCACATTGATTTGGGGCCCCAGGACACTGAGGGTGCCAGGCTGGAGCTGCTGGCATCCTGAGGTTCCTTCCACGCTGGGAATTACATCCACGCTGCTGTCCAAAGCCCCATGTCTAAGATGTGATACCTGGAGGAATTCCCCCCCCTTTTCCTGGCTGGGAACGTCGTTGTGCTGCTGGGAATATAGAGCAAGCTCCAAAAGTAATACTGACAGACTTCAGAATTATGATACACTGGAGCTGCGGCGTAATTCTTTGTTGAAGAAGTTAGAGGCCTAAAATGTTAAGGCTTATTGTTATTCCGAGTTGATAATCTCTGCCTTGCTTTAATAATTTTTCCTCATGCCTGGATAGCCTGCGAGTTGCACAATAATCACTCACACAGCTTTGTAATCAATGCCCAAAGTAATAGGATTCCGCTGGCCAACGGCAATTAATAAATTTGTGTCTTTTTTAAAACACTAGCAAGTCGGGCCTGAAATACGACTGACTGGCTTTCCTCATTTGCATATTTATTGCAGTGGAAAAATTCTTGCCGAATGATTGATGTTGAGCCTGCCTCTTGAATTCCAAACAGCACATTATTATGAAATGAAAAATGCCGGCCATACAGTTGATTAAAGTTGAAGACAGTGGAATCGGTGTTTTTTAAGATTGTGGGAGAATTAAAGGCATATTTTAATAGATGTTGACAAGAAGTGAACTAACAAAAGCAAAGCAAAGGATTTGCTTGAAAAGATTTAATCAAACGTGTTTGGTGGGGGATTAATTGCTGGGGATGACGAGTGCAAGTGGCTGGCTGCTGGATGTGAATGGGGAGCATTGTTCCGAGGCCAGCACGTCGAGGGCCATTTTGACCTGGAGTTTAACTCCTGTCCCACAGCCCTTGGAGGGGAGGGAGGATTCCCCCTCTCCACCCGAGTGCTGGGATAAACCTGGGTACCTGGTGTGGAGAGACTCCTCGTTATGTGCAGTGATTAAAATGAGAGGTTGGGTTCCTCTCCTCCTTTGGATTTGCATAATGTGAGCGGTGTGGTGGTGGCACGGGGACTCTGTGGGGACACAGGGACTCTTGTAAGGACACGGGGACTCCATGGGGGCACAGGGACTCCGTGGGGACGTGGGGACTCCGTGGGGACACGGGGACTCTCCGTGGTGGCAAGGGAACATTCCCAATATCATGCAGCTCAGCTTGTGCTCTGCATCCCCTCATTCCAACGCCAGCGTTGCTCCAGCTTTTCTATGTGAGGTGCAGGGAGAATGGAAAGCTTGGTGATATTCCAGTGATGCCAGATCCTCGGATTTAATTGAGGGGAAAAGTCCTTAATTTCCAGTATAGGCACGGGCTCTGCAGTGGAGCTGTGGGCTGGGTAGGTGGTGGTTCCTGCTGGAACATCCCGGGAAGGATGTTCTGTGTTTGGATACAGTCTGTGGGAAGCACTTGCGCCCTGCAAGGTGCCACATGGAGTGAAAATCCTGGGAGGTTTGCCCCAGTTTTAGGGTTTCCTCGCTGACCCGTTGCACTGTGAGTCTGTGGGATGGATGTAGCAGGGACAGGGCGGAGCAGTTTGGGGAGTCCCAAGGGGTGGCTCTGTGAACCCATCACACTCCAGATCTGCTGGGGGGATGCACCAGGGTCAGGCAGGGTGGAGGTGCCCGATGGGGCAGTTCTGGGAATGCCAAGAGCTGGCTCTGAATGCCTTGGGAAGCCTGGCCTGGAGGCTCTGGGGTTTTCCATGGATTCAGTGTCCCTGCGTGTGGCTGCACCGTGGGAAGGTGAGATGAGACCCCATCTTAGAGGTCATGGAACAGAGTGCAGGGCTGTTCCTGGGTGGGGAGCAGTGGGAATGGTGGGCTGGGAGCGTGGATGAGCACAGGAGCCCCCTGGCAGCCCATCCTCACAGTGGATTCCGTGGCAGCTCTGGGATCATTCCTGCAGCCGGGTCCCCCCTCTCCCAGGGGGTGCCAGCAGCACGGCCAGCTTGTCCATAACCACGGGCATTGACAGCATTGATCCGTGTGGTTTGAGAGCAGCAGGACAGCTTCCATCTCTGGTGGGTGTGCTGACACTTTGATCCATGGCAGTGCTATCCCTGAGTGCAGCTGCAGGCTCCAGGGCTGCTCTCAGGGCTGGATAAAACCAGCACGTGTGAGGGAGTATCAAGAGAAAGGCACACTTTGATTTACTGGAGCTGGCTCCCAGCATTCTGGGGGGATTGATCTGCTGCCTGCTGGATCTGGAACAACTTTTTCCCTCCTGGACACAAAGTGAAGGGGCTTCTGTGGACTCTTAGAAGTGACTTTTCCAAGGTAGTGTTTCAGCACAGACATTCTAAGTCCCATCTGAGCTGGAGGTTATATTCCAGCCACGCCTGTTGTGTTCTTGTTTCAGACAAGGAGCAGCGTTACAAAAATCCTGCTGGGGGTAGGAGGGTCAGTCAGTGTCCAGCCTCCTTTCAAAATGACCCAGTTTGCATCCATGAAACAGTTTTGGTTTGTGCTGCCTTCATTCACAAATGGGGCCAGACTCTTCCCCAAAGCAGGTGCTGTAAAGGCAAACAAGGGCTTCAGAGGGAAGAGAAGATGAAGAGGAGACTGGGAAGAAAACAGTCTCTTCTGGAATGAAATGTGAAATGGATAGGGCAGGGCTAGATGGGAAGAGAGCAGGGGAGGTGCCACTTGGCTCCTGAAGTTGAGTTTACAGCACACTTAAGCAGCCAACAGTAAAAGTGAGAATGCCATCCAATAATGCTATTAAATACACAGGAACTGAGGACAGGGAAATTACCCAGCTGTAAGAGGCTCGTGATGAAGGCACTGCCTGGAATAATTAGCCCTCCCACCTGGTTAGACACACGGTCATTGTCTTCCCTGCCCTCTCCAGCCCCTTCACTCCAAATCAAATTGCTCCCCATCCCCACTTCTGCTGGGGTCTGTATCTCGTAGCCTGGGGCAGCTTGAGCCTGTCTTTATTTCCTTGCCTGCTGCCGTGGCCCTGCTATACCCCAGAAGAGCTGGAGTGCTACTCCAGTTGTAATTGCCAGGATCAAAGCTGCCTGGGGTGCATTAGCTCTGCTGCTGGAGGAGAGGCAGCGGGGAGAAAATAAACAGTTTGGGAAGCTCTGGGGACGTTTGGCTGTGTTGCAGGCGGTGGGAAGGATTTTGCTGGTGTAAGCTGTGCACTCAGGCTAGGGTGGGGGCACTTGGCTTCTGCAAGTGATGCTTTAGCTGCAGACACCTACAACAAATGCATTTTTAAGGGCTTTTGTCTGTTTGTCTGGTGGAATTGTTTTGATGCTCGCACACGTCTGATTTACAAGTGCAGCAAACCTAATCCGTTAATAGGTTTATAGAGAGGAGCTGTCAGAGTGTATCTATAATGAACCACGGGCTCAGGGAGGGTGAGTCCAACAGCTGATCTGCAACAAAAATCTTAAAGCATCTTCTCCTTGACACTGCTGTTACCGAGGTCAGGCCGTAATTTATCTGAAGGTGGTGACAACTGAGCAATATCACAGGGGTAACACACAGCAGATTGAGACCTCTGAGTGTCTGGGCTGATTTCTGCCTCTGTCTGCCTGAGGAAGATTTGCTGTTCACTCTCCCCATGATCTCTGTGTCCCCCAGTGAAAAGCAGAAATAAAGAAAAAGATAGAGTGGGGAAAAGTTCTCCCTGTTCTTTTGTGCCATGAACAAGGGGAGATGGGGGAGTTAGGCAGAGCAGCCCCACTGGCTCCGTGGCAGAGGAGGCACCAGGAGAGGCTCTGGGGAAGGTCCCAGCTCCTGCTCTCCACACAAATCCTCGTGCCCTGTCAGCCAGAGTGAGTTCAGTGTAGGTTTTTGTGTCGGGGTGTGCCAAGTGTGTCATCTGGGAGAGCTGCCCCTGAGATTGATGTGCAGAGGGACAGTCTGGGCAGGCCTGGGCAGACACTTGTTTGCTCTCAGAGGGTTCTGCAGGGAGGCTTGTTGGTTGCCACAGAACTGTTTTTAAAGAGCAGGTGCTGTGGCAGTGTGCAGTTAACCTGTCCCACAGTCAGCTGGAGCTGTGTGTCCGTGCAGAACTCACAGCCATTGGAACAGACACAGATACAGGAAAAGTGTCAGCTCCAAAAGCCTTTGGATACACAGCATCACATCTCCCTGCAGGATTTGTGTGTGTGAACACCCTGGAGGGCAGCTGCTCATCCCAATAAAAATCACATTCACACCATGTATCGATCAATTTACACCCCTCCACCCCATCTTTCCTTCTCTTTCTCTCTTCCTGAGGATCTCTGGGCCTGCAGTTCTGCTTTTCTGATCAGAATCCTCTCATTAAGCTCGCCAGGTCATGGTTTAGAGTTTCCCCCACAGATCAGATCTTGTCACTCGTGTCTCTTGCTCTGCAGGTTGTAAAGCCCTGGAGGCCTTGCTGAAAGTGCTGGTGGAACTTCAGGATGAGCTGCTTTATCAGTACCCAGGCACGAGGCATCTGGTCGATGGAAAGCAAGCAAAAACTGAGAGGTAAATGCAAAAAGAGATAAAATCTTTCTGAATCCTTTGGTCTCCAGCAAACAGGACAAAGCCCAGCCTTCCTGACCACCCTCACCCTGCTGCTTTCTCAGCTGCTGCTGTGTCTGGGTGTCAGACACTCTGTTATTTGAATTCCTTCTGCCTTGTGGGAAGTCTGGTTTGTGATAGTTCTGATAATGCAGGGGCTAAATGGTGGGGATTTTAACAAAAATACCAGTGTGGTGTGGGCTGGTGGTGGAGGGGCCACCAAGGGCTCACAGGTGTCCTTAGAGAGGGGCAGGGTGTTGATCCTGCCTGGTTTTGTTCCAGTGAGGATGAAATCCCGAGCAGCAGCGATGAGGAGCAAGCAGAGAAGGCTCAGGAGAAGAGGAGGAGCATTCCCAAACGGAAGCTGAAGTTTGAGGAGTACCCTGAGTTCGTAGCCAAGCGCTACAGGGACTTCAGGACCTACAGGAACAGCATCCTGCAGAAGTGGCACGACAAGACAAAGCTGGCAACAGGCAAAATGGGCAAGGCAAGGCCTGGTTTGTGTGTGCTGATGTGACTCGTGTGGAGCAGGGATCTGGGGAAACTGAAAAAGGGGAAATTTGGGTGGGATACACAGAATAAATTCTTCCCTGGGAGGGTCGGGAGGCCCTGGCACAGGGTGCCCAGAGAAGCTGTGGCTGCTCCACCCTTGGGAGTGTCCAAGGCCAGGTTGGACGGGGCTTGGAGCACCTGGGAGTAGTGGAAGGTGCCCATGGCAGCTTCTGTGTTCTCTCAACCAGACACCCCATCACAGCCAGTCTCCAGCAGCTTTAATAAGCCCCAGGAAAATGCCACTGTTGCTGCTGCATGAGCTGTTTGTGGTTCCTACCAGAAGCAGGGCCCTCTGAGGCTCTCCTCCTCCACAAAGTGTAAGCTTTAATACAATGGGTAATCATTCCACCCAGAGATCCAGGGTCTCCTCACATCTCTGAGTTGGTATTAATCATTGAGAAGCTAATCTGAACCAGAACAGCAAAGGCATTTTATTAAGCCAGGCGTCAACTCGCCTCA
>VWZT01014695.1:27025-45011 GCA_013397055.1 Pachycephala philippinensis
CAGGAGCAGTGGGATCTGAGCTGTGGGATGTGGCAGGAGCACTGGGATGGGAGCTGAGCTGTGGGATGTGGCTGTGCTTCCCTGCAGCTGTGTTTGCTGCCGTGGGAGACTGAGCTGGGGTTCTGCGAGTTCAGGGAAGAGGTGAAGGAGGGAAAGCAAAACAGGAGCTGTTTCAAATCAAAGCCTTTTGATGCTGGAATTGCCTAACTCTGTCTTCACACATCAGGGCTTAGCGCTGATGGTGATTTACTCACACTTCCTAGTTAATAATTAGACATTGGGAGACACCATATATCACTCCTAATGGAATATATGGGGTCTGATGAGAGTTTTCTGTTTTGACTAATAAATTTTAAGCAGAATCGCCAGGCTTAATGAAATATTACCGTTTGGGAAGTGGTTTAAGTCTTGTGCTGGGAAAACAGTGTTGCTTTATTCAGTAAATGGATTTATCATTCACTCTGTATCCCGAGCCCTGGCTGGCTCTGGAACACAGGCTGGGTGCAAGACTCTGAACCAGAAAGCAGAAAACTAATCAAATCCTTAAAGACCAAAGGCAGCCAGGCAGGCCTGGGCTGACTTTTTCAGTGGTAGCCTCTGGCTACATCCACTTTTATTTTAGTAACCATTGTTAGCATGATTTATAACCTCAGCTCGGAGACGTTCGCTATTTAGATGTAACAAGATGCTTCACAGCTTTTATTTCCATTTCCTAATTTCCCTCTTGCTCCTGCTTTTTTTTTTTGCTTCTCCCTCCTGTTTGCTCCCCTCTGCTGTTCCAGGCAGTGTCCCCAGTCCCACGGCTGGCACTGCACTGGGAGAACATTTGGAACACTGGAAGCCCCAAGGTCAGCAGAGTTGGTTCAGTGTTAGGAACCTGCCCCAAAAATGCATCTTGGAATGGGGGAATGGTTTGGGTTGGAAGGGACCTTAAAGCTCATCCTGTTCCAGCCCATCACAGTCAGGGACACCTTCCACTGTCCCAGGCTGCTCCAAGCCGTGTCCAGCCTGGCCTTGGGCACTGCCAGGGATCCAGGGGTAGCCACAGCTGCTCTGGGAATTCCATTCCAGCCCCTCCCCACCCTCACAGGGAGGAATTCCTTCCCAATATCCCATCCATCCCTGCCCTCTATCACTGTTCTAAGCAGTTGTAAGGTCTTGGGGCACTCCTTGGTCTTTCAGTGTGGATTTCTGGCAGTGTCCTGCTGCTGGTTCCCAGGAGCACAGGGAATGTGTGTGACCATCTCCTGTGCCTCAGCCCTTCCTCCGTGCCTCGTGCCACCAACAGGATCTGAGCAGACAGCAAACTCCCCTCACTGCTGGAGCAGGAGGAAACCACTCTCACCTCTCTGCACCACTCCTGCCTGCTGTTCCAAGCCTCCCTCCCACCTTGCTTTTGACAGAATATTGACTGGAAACCAAGATCCCATTTCTGCTGAGCCTTAAGGGCAGCTGTTTACAGAGTGGCGGTGTTACACAGGTTTACTGTGTCGTATGTCTGTGTAACACTGGATTTGGATCTTGTATTTAGCTGCCAGAAGTGACTGTGATGAAGTGGCAGAGATAAACTGATAGATTGTGTGCCAGAAAGATGTTGGGAATCAATCAGATAAACAGGGCAGAGAACTAGCTTGCTGTTTTCTAGTGATAATAAACCAGTGGCCTGGCTCCTGGAATTTTTAAATGTAATTGCTGCAGTAGTAATCTCCAAAAATAAGCAAGTAGGGAAGAAAAAAACAAAGCAGTGGCAGATTTTTAATTATGTTTGAATCACTCTTTTTTCTGGTAATGTGATGTATGCCTCGAAGGAGAGGGAAGCACAGGGTGGAGGAAAAGCATCCTGCATCCTCTCTTCCCTGGCTTTTTGGAATTGCCTGGATTCTGGTTCCAGGTGGGTCTGTTTCAGGTGTTTCTGAGCTGAGGCATAACTTCAGTGGTTGGTGAAATGCAGGCATCCATAAAGCAGTTTGTTCCCCTCGCTTTTGGAGGGTTTATTTCTGTTCCTTGTGTTGATGTCTTGGCCGATACCCGAGGCACAGCACGCGCAGTTTACAGTGAGTGGTGATAAACACACAGCACCAGTCAAGGATCCAGAAAGGCTGTTCACAACATTCCCTGGCTGCAGGAAGCAGAGAGGACAAACCCCAGCCCTCAGGCCACAAAATGAAATAGAAAAGGCTGCCTGAGCATTCCTGCTGGAGCTGCAAAAGGGATTCTGCTGTGCTGCATCGCTGCCCAACTCGTGTTTGGGAAGTGTTTCAGTTCCCTTTTCCCTTCCCCCAGGAGTGTGCCTGTGGGGCTGAGCTTTTCCTGCAGAGCTGCCCCTGTTACCCCTCGTGCCCCTGGGAGCTGGGTGCACACCACCTGTGCTTCTTTCAGATGGGTTTTTGTGTTCCCTGCAGCTGCTGCGAGAGCTGATAGAGCGTAAAACCACGTCCCTGGACCCCAACGACCAGGTGGCCATGGGCAGGTGAGTGAATGTCTGAGCACTGCTTAGCCTAAATTGCCCTCTGCTGTAATTTAGGGCCATCATGTCTGGTCCTGTTCCAGCTGGGAGCAGATCCTTGCTTCCTTTGCAGCAGCCCTTGCACATTTGAGTGGGAATTCTTGTGAAAAGCTGGGTGTTCCTTTTTGGCTTCCTCCCCAGCGCTTCATCCCAGCACTGCAGCCCAGCAAAGGGACCTGTGCCCTCCAGTCCAGCTCATTGCAGAGGGCAAAATACCAGTTAATCTGGAAAATTGGAATATTAGAAACTGCTTAAGGAATTACTCAAACTCTATGACATCAGTCAGGAAGCTCATCCTCTCTAACGTACTCCTGAGTATGGATCACCCAGTCTGACTTTTGAGCTGTTTGTGTGTGATTCTCTGGAGGTATTTCCCCACTGGAAAGGCTTGCTGCAGGTATTTCTGTCTCTCAGTGGCTCCTGCAGCACTGAGGGAATCAGGGAATCACAAAAGTGCCTGCCCACTGCTGAAATTTGGCTTTTTCTCTTTGTTAACTCTGCTCTGTTGTTGTTTTAGAAGAACAAACCTGACATCAGCTGAAGCAATTCCTGTGTATCCCTGCTGTAAGAAAAGATTCTGTACAATTAAAGCTATATCAGGGAATGTTTCCTGCATGCAGAAGTAAATTATAATTCCATGCAGGGAAGCTCTTATTTCTCTGTTTAATTCTAGAGTTAGAAAATAAAGAATCTTCCAAGTGCCACTTCGTGAGCAGTGTACACTGAAATAGCCACGAGCTCTAATTTAGAATAAAGAGTAAAAGCCAAGGAAAGCTGGAAAAGCTGGAGTTGGGCTCTTCCCTGAAACAATTTTGTGGTGGGGGAGGTGTCTGTAGGGAGGGGAAGAAAATGCATCAGGACATTTTGTGGTGGTGAAACAACTTTTCTCCTTGTAAAATACCACCCAAATTTTAGTGCAGTGTGTCAAATTTATTTTGTGTACGTCTGGAATATTATGGAAAGCTATTCACTATAATTTAACACGATATAGACAAAATTACATTTAAGTGGTGATTGCATTGTACATTTATCTGACTTTACAATAAAATAGATTACAGTAATTAAGATTATATTAAGATTGCAGTAATTGGATTTCGTTAGATTTTTTCCCTGATGTCGAGTTCTCATTGTATAAATCAGGTGAGATGATGCTCGTTTCAGTTTAAAAAAAAAATATTTATAACCAGGAGAAGTTTCTCCCTGCTGGAATCTTCTTTGACTTGAGGAAGTTGTGTTTGAGAAGCAGAGTTTTTAATCCAGCTGGGGATCAGAGAGTGTTTCTGGGAGTGTTGGGTGGCTCTGAAGCTATGTCCCTGTTGTTCTGCATTCCCAGGCAGTGGTTGGCCATCCAGAAGTTACGGAGCAAAATAAAGAAGAAAGTGGACAGAAAAGCCAGCAAAGGAAGGAGAATCCGGTGGGTGACACCTTCTGCAGGCACACACAAATCCTGATTTTGCTAAAAAAAGCTCTGGGTGTGTTTTACCCCAGCTGGCTCTGGGGGTGGTGGCTAATTCGTGATTTTTAGGGTGTTTCTTGCTCTGGGGCAGCCAGTGGGGAATCCTAATGTTCCTGGGGCTGGAATGAGGGCTTGGGTGATGCAGCCTGTGAGCACTGCCCCAGTCAGTCTTGGTGAGAGGGTTTATTGGTCTCAGGAAACACCAGAGAGGTGCTCAGATGTCCCTGAGCCGTTTGGGGCTGTAATTT
This sequence comes from Pachycephala philippinensis, assembly GCA_013397055.1. Classification (NCBI taxonomy): domain Eukaryota; kingdom Metazoa; phylum Chordata; class Aves; order Passeriformes; genus Pachycephala; species Pachycephala philippinensis. The sequence continues at coordinate 31,236 of VWZT01014695.1, forward strand.
CCAGCCAGAGCCAATAAACCCCTCTTGTGCAATTTATATTTCACTGACTGAGGCAGCAGCTCCCAGGGAAGATGTGCAGAAATACCTCAGGTAAATCTCTATTTCCCACAGAGTGCCAGTTGGAATTTGGTGTCAAATCTCTCTTTATTGGTAACTCCCATCACAGCTTCCTTTAGCTCTGAATCATTTTTTTGGATCACTCTTTTGGGTTGGACTCGGTGGAAGAATCTTTCCCATGGAAAGGGAAGCAGCCTGCAGAGCAGGAGGAGTTTCCCCCTTTGCAGAGCAGGTCTGAGTCTCCCTGAGTTCAGCATGATTTGTGGTGGAGGAGGGAGGATGCTGAAAAGCTGCTCTGCTTCCTGAAAAATCCACCACATTAACCATCCTTTGTGAGTAAACTATAAATCCTGAGTTTAGATGGCATCTGATAGAAAGTCAGTGGAGTCAGTCTGGGTCAGGCCTGGCATAGCAATTTTTAAGATAGATGTCATAAGATAATTTATTGAAAGAGGGAAGAGCTACTTTGTTGGCCTGAAAAGCCTATAATTATTGACTATCAATATTCTTTTCTGTCAGCATCACACATAATTGGATATATTCATGATTCAGTCAAAACTCCTGACAACATCACACAACTGAGGCAGCCTCGTAAAGCTCCAGGAATAATGGGGAAGTCTCTCACTGTGTGCAGTCTGTGCCTGCAGCAGTCCTGGGAGAGCAGCTCTGCCCCCAGCCACTGGCCTCTTACATCTTAGGTGCCTCTTTTTGCTTCTTCAAATAAAAGTTGTGCTCGCCCTGCAGGGAAAATACCAATAAAAGAAAAAAGGTCTCATTGTCTGTGGTTAGGATTAAGATGCAGTTAAGCTCCTGCGTTTTTCAGAATAGGCCAGCAGAGCCCAAATGGGTGATTTTAAATAGTTGGTGCTTCCCCTGACAGGCTTGGTGTCACCCCAGGCAGATCCCTGACCCTCTGCTCTTCTTTCTCCTTCTCTAAAACTGGGACAGCAGTGCTTCAATTGGCTTTCCTGAAGGACTTGGAGATCCTGGAGAGCCAAGTATTTAATATTAAGTTTCATCCTTAATTCTTCCTTTTTCATCCTTAATTCTTCCTTTTTAGCAAAGCTTTAGTGTTACAGCCTGTTTGGATGCAATGTGCTGGTTTGATGTGGGGAATGAGGATCTTCAGGTGCTTCCAGAAGCAGTCAGTCTTCCCCCTGACACGAGGGAAATTTGGGCACTAAGAGGGGAAATGAGTTCATCCAAAAATCGAGCTCAAGTAACCTGGCAGAGGTTTCCCTGTGGAGGAGGGATGTTTGCACCCCTCTTTTGCGTGTCAGTGTTTTCTGATCTGTGCTGCTGCAACGTGGGGTGTCCTTCTCTCCACTAAATTAAATATTTTACATCTGCTGGGCTGGGGTTTTCAAAGTCCTGGTGTAAAAAGCCATCAGATGGGGACAAACAGCTGGTGCCAGAGGAGGTGCCAGGCTGTCCCCAGGGAGCCCTGCCCCAGGTGGGTCCGTGCTGGCAGAGCCCAGGCTGTGACCTGCTGTTTGTGGCTGCTCCTGGCTCCATCCTTGCAGCCTCCCACCGGGGCAGCTCCTTCCTTCAGCAGTGACAAAGGCTGCAGAGAGCAGAGCCTCGTGTGAGGCTGTGCCCTAAGAGCCTTCTGCAATGGGCTGTGAGCTCAGCATCCCCCGGGGAATGCTCCTGCACAGGCAAACAAAAGGGAGTGCAGAGGTGACAGAGTGGAAAGGTGATTCTGGGCAAATGCTGGTGAATCCTTTAGCCTGCTATTTGTCAAGCTCTAAAAATAGCAGCAGCCTGGATGAGAAGTCTCAGGCTGGGGCAGGCAGTGCACACACACGCCTGGCTCTGGAATCCCCTGCCCCTGCACACGGGGTTTAAAGCTTTTCATTCAGAGCTGCTCAGTACCCTGTTAAATTTTATGTCAGGTCCTCGAATATAAATCATGGAATCCCTGCAGGCTCCTGCCCAGGGTGGTAAATGGGAAGGGGATCCTGTCTCTGGAGGTGCAGGACAGCTTGCAGCAGTATTTTGATGTGAGAACATGTCCCAGCCCATCTCTGCACAGGCCTTTTCCTGTCTCCTCCTTTCCTTGTTTTTACCTGCTCCATTTGCAGGTTACTCAGGGTGAGATTTTCCAGCTCTGGATGTGGCTCCAGGGTGGGATTTTGCTGTCCCTTAGGGCCCTACAGAGCACAGAGCAGGGCAGGAGGGGCAGCAGATGGGTGCTGGAGCAGGTGTGGAGCTCCTGCTGCCCGCAGTGGGCACAGGGCCCAGCAGGGATGAGGCTGGCAGCTGAGGGAGGGCTGGCAAGGAGGGCAGTTTGTCTGTCTGACTGCCCAGGGCTGTTTGTCTGTCTGGGACTCTGCTTGGGGGCTCACAATTCAAGGATATTGCTGTCCTCTTCCTCGCTGGGGTGAGAAGGGATTTGCTGTTTCTCAGTTCATTTTATCACCTGATTATTCCTGCTCTGAGGAGGGAGGGGGAACTGCCAGCTCCAGCTGGTGGCTCCGTAGGGATCAGCCCCAGGAAAAGCTTTGCCTTTGGGAGCTGGGCTGTTCCTGCTCAAGCAGCAGCAGCATTTCCTTCTCATGGACAGTCCCTGATGTGCTCCCCTGCTGCTCCCCTCAGGTACCACGTCCACAGCAAGCTGGTGAGCTTCATGGCACCTATTGACCACTGCACAATGAATGATGATGCCAGGTGAGTAAGAGATTAATTATGTTTCTCAAATGGCTCCATGACAGCGTGGTATTGAGCTGTTCTTCAGCCTGTCACCCTCTCCAGTCCTTCTTATCAGTTCCCCATTTGTCACTGGCATCATAGCCTGGGTGTCTTGGCCACATCTGTCCTGGCAGCCTGGCTGAGCTTCACTCTGTAATTACTGTGACACCAAATGAGGAGTTGTCATAAATCTCAGCACCTGCATTTTGATTCCTGCTTTAGAACTCCTCCGATCTGGACATTTCCCAGTTTTGTGGAATTAGTTTGGAAATACACAGCTAAGCTACGTGGTGTCTTCAGGTAGAATCAGAACTTAAAAAGAACTTCTAGCAGAAATGGCAGCTTCTAAATCCTGGTTAATATGCATTTTCCCAGCTCAGTTAATAATTGGAGTAGTCCTCTCAAGATTCACTCAGGACTTTATGTTGCTCGTGTTTATCTCTATTTAAGGAGTAAAGAATTTTATTGGAAGACCATAATGTTTTAATGTGGTAATTAGTAAAGAAAACACCAGTGCAGTTCTGTGCAGTTACCAGGCAGCTCCCCCACACACCCACCCATATTTCCTCAGCAATACACTTTAAACCCCAGTCTCCAAAAGCTGAGCTCTTTGTGGGAAGGAGGTGGAACAATTTTTCCAGTGAATGGATGCAGAAAGCTTGAGAAACATCTTTCCCCTGGGTTGTGGAACATGTTTGTGCTCTGTGAGGGAGAGGTGTCATTTGTCTGCTTGTGAAATGGAAACCAAATACCTGCTGCTCTTTTGCTGCTGCCTTTTGGGGGATTGCAGGGACTTATGGATGAGAAGGGGGATGTTCTGTGTCCATAGGACCTGTGCTGTTTCATCAGTGCATCTTTCTCAGGGTTCCTTTACTCTGGTTCTCTCCTTTTTTTTCTCAAGTGAGAGCAAAGCCCAGCTGCTCTGATTTTTCAGTGTTGTTTGCATCCTCTCACCACAAAAATAGCTGTGGTAGGGTCAAAGCTGTTCCTCCAGCTATGCAGTCCTAATGTCTAGCTTAAATTTCCCTCTGCTGTAATTTAGGACCATAATGTCTTGTCCTGTTCCAGGTGGGAACCGATCCTTGGTTCCTTTTTGGCATCCTCCCCAGTTTACACCATTTGTGTTTGCATCCAGACACAGAACCCATCCAAAATGCTGCAGGGGGTGTCTGAAAATCAGGCTTTTTGTGGGTGCTTTGGTTCAGCTCTCCCCACATGAGGAGATCTGCTGCTCTCAGTCATTTGTGTGAAAATCAGAGCCACTCTCTGGGGCTCACCTCCTCACATCTCTGCTTAAAATACCCCTGCCCTTGGCATGAGCCACAAGACCTCTGTGCTGGACCACACGAGGCAAGGAGAATTCAACATCTGCAGGTGAATTAAGAAGAACAGGCCAGGCCTGTGGCTCGAGAGGGAAGCAGCAGTGCTAACAGCTTCCCTTTGTGGCAGTTTTATTGTTTGCAAGTGTGAGTTCCTGGATTGAAAATGCTCGTATACACTTCACAGAGATGTGATTGTGCTCTGAGCCAGTTTTATTTTTTTTTTCTGGTCAGGCACTTAAAAGGCATGAGTCCAAAATTAATAACGCCTCTGAACAACAGGGCACTGTGCTGGGAGAGGTTTCATTGAGCCAGTGAGCTGTGCATGAGATGGGTGTAGAAACAGCTGGCAGAGCATTCCCTGAGTTCTGCAGGGCTGCAGGGGCAGGGAGACACCAGGAAAATGCCAGTGGATAAATAAATGTGTGTCTGCAGATGTGGGTGGGCTGGGGGTGCTGCAGAGTGCAGGGAGTGAGAGGTGCTGTGGTTCTGGCTCTTCCTTGGCAGTGCCCAGTCTGGGCAAACAGAGAGAAAAGAAATCCCTGTGGGGAGAAGCAGCCTGAGCCCTGCCAGGAGAAGGGGATGAGCAACCCTCCAGATTTCACAGCCTGAATTTGGGGAGAGAAGCACACAAGTCAAATAACTGCCTTTGTCAACATCCCTGCCCCTTTGTGCCTCTCCTGCTGCTGGCTGGGATCTCAGCACTGCTGGAGGCAATCCATCTTCCCCTTGCCCCTTTTCCAGGCACCCTCAGCATGGGCAGGGCTCCTTAACCCCGTGCTCACATATTTTATGCTGTAATGTGTGGGGCACTGGTGGCCTCCAGCCCTCCTCCTTTTTAACCCCTCTCTGGCAGTATTTTAAAGCACACACCGGGAAGTGATTTTTATGGTTACCCTGGGGTCTGTGTTTATAGACTTTAACACATTTATTGTCCTCTTGGGCCAAGGTTTTTCTGATCGGCCCAAGGTCGTTGCTGTGTGAATGTTCTGCCTTGGGATGAGGAGCCCAAAGGCAGAGCTGGGAGCGTGGGCTGGGGCTGTCTTGGGCAGGACAAGGTTGGTTGTGATTTCTCCTGGGTTTGAGGGTGGCATCGTGTGGTTTCCCCTTCTTGGACTTGCCTTGAAATTGGTTTTTCCCATCATCAGGACATGGCATCCTTGTGCCAAGAGCTGGGAGCAGGCCAGGCTCCTCTGCTGTGGGAAATAGGGCACAGGAGGTGAAAACCCCAACCTCCAAAGGCTTTTGGCTCCAGAGATCCTTGAGGCACGAGCCTCAGGGGATTCCCAAAGGTGTCACACAGGGCTGGGCTGGAGCTGAGGTGGAAGCCAGCCCTTCTGTGCAGCCATTGCCCTGAAAGGCTCCTGTTGGAGGAGGTCAGGCTGTGTGCACTGGCAGGAAGCTCCTGTAGATGTATTTTTGGGCAAGCTGAGGCCCAGGATTCCCCCTGCAGGCTCCTGGATACAGCTCACAGCCCAGCTGTGAACACATCTGTGTTGTGGGCAGAGCTGTGTGTGGATTTGGGGTTTATCCTGTCTCTGTCAGCTGTGCCACACAAATCCATGGATCTCTGCACTGTCCATGAGCAGAGGCTGAACACAGACACAGTGAAACGAGGGCTGGTACCAAATTGCTGCAAAGTCTGATGAACATCCCAATTTCACCTCTGGAGGACAGTAACTTGCAGGGAGAGACATCCTCTAAGGACACAGATGTTTGGTCCCAACACCTTTATCTCCCAAGACAACTCAGGTTCTTGTGACAGGTAAAACAAGATTGTGCAAATATGCAACAGTGATCTAATCAGCTGGAACAACAGCAATATTTTAACTGGCGCTACCTTTTAACAGCATCATTAAGGGCTCTCATTACTCTTTTATTAGAGGCTCACTCTATTTCTTATCAGATTACAGAATGAACATAACTCATGGCACTGATTTGATCTCCTGTTAAAGAGGATTACAGCTCTGCATTAGCTGGGAGTGACACGGTTTATAATTTGCTGTTGATGCACAGGCTGTGGGTGTCACACGTGTGACCCCTCCCCACGCCCCCCCGGGGGCAAGGACACCCATACATCATCATTAAACGTGGCACCCAGGGCCCTGCAGGAGCCAGAGGGAGCCTTTTCTGCAGGAAAGTCAGGCAGGACACGAGGGACATGCAGAATTCCCAAGGGATTTACAGCTGGGGGAAGGTGGGGGAATAGATCCCATTTTATATAGGTTGGTTTGTGCCTCTGCAAATGGATCCTCATTAAGGAGCAGGAATTTGCATCCTTTATGAGCCAAATCAGAGGGAAGAGGATGGCTCTGATGGGGCTGTCAAACCACAACGTGAGGCAGGAATCACTCCCTCAAATCCCTCATCCACGTGCAGGAAATGGCTCCTCAGTGGCCTCGTGTCCTGTGTGGCACAGGAGCCCCCAGCCACTGCTGCTCCTGCTGGGAGGCTGAGCTAACCCCCAGACTATCCAGCTGCCAGTGGGGTTGGGATTAGAGCCTTTCCCTGGGATCCAGGCAGGCCCTGTGCATTTCCCCATCAGCATTCTCCCCTCGGTGCAGTTGCTTTGTCACAGTGAGCCTCGCTGCAAGCAGAGGGGGGTACGTAGCAGGAAATCCTGGTATTAAAAGATTAATTTACTTATATGACATAAGAGTTTAATAAAAAAAAAAATCTTAAAAAAAGGTTGGTGAGATACCAGCCTTTAACTTGGCTCACTTTGTACTTGGGGTATTAAAGCACCATGAGAGCAGATTAATGGAGGAATTTGGGCTCGGCGATTGTCAATCCAGAGTGTGCACCACCACAGAACTCCTGGGAGGAAGCAAAGCTGGAAGCACTGAGCCAGCAGCTCCTGTGCTGCACAGCACAAACCCCAGTGACCCTGCTGGTGTGAGGAAAATGCCTCTGAGTTCCTTTAGGCACAGCCTGGAAGAGAGGATGTCCTGCTTTGGGAAACAGAGGGAGCAGCAGGAGCATGGAGGGCTCATGGAACCCAAGGAAAAGCACATTATCCTGTGAAACTAAACCTGTTTGTACTGATCCCGAGGCACCACAGCTTTGGTATTGCAGAATCCCACAATCCCAGACTGGTTTGGGTTGGGATTAAAGCCCATCCAGTTCTACCCCTGGGCAGGGACACCTTCCCCTCTAAGCCTCGTGCAACCTGGCCTTGAAATCGCTGCCCTTTGTGCCCAATTTTGTTTGTTTTATTTAAAATCCCCCCAACCTTTGCCTTGGTGAGCTCCTGGAGGTGCAATGTAGCTCCTGTGTCCTTTATCCAGGGGCTGTGTGGGTTTAGCTGAGGTGTGACCCAGCTGGTGGCACTGGGCTGGGATCATCGTGTCCCCACGGCTGATGTTTGACATCCCTGAAGCAGGAGGACAGGAGCCTCTGGTATGGAAATTTCCTTCTTAAAGGGGAAAAAAAAATAACCTGTTAAGGGCTGCGAGATGATTTGTCGTTTTCCCTTTGTGAGACGATTTGTCTTCTCCTGCCTCAAATCTGTTATAAAACAGGCAAGCTGTGAAAGAGGGAAATCGTCCTCGGAATATGAGGAGCACAAAGAACAGCTCCCTCTGCACAGGGCACGTCCCAGCAGCATCCCAGAGCCTGCTCTGCTCAAATGCCCATCCCAAACCAGGGAAGGCAACATCTGATGGATTTCCTGGGGAAATTGGAGCTGCTGGAACACAAACACGCCAGTGGAGCAGCCTGGAGGTGTCTGCACACCCCTGTGTTTGCTGGCTCTCCACATCTTCTGTGCTCTGTGCTGCAAAAGCTCCTATGAAAATGGGATTGGGACCAAAATCAGGGTGAGAGAGGTTCCTCCTCTGCTCCATTCCCGTGGCTGGGCAGGAGGCTGAGCGCTGCTGGAGGGATGTTGGAATTGGTGGCAGGGACAGAGCCTTGAGCTCCATCTCCCTGCTGCCCCCTCTCCTCACCCCATCCCCACCTCCAGCCCCTCCAGACGTGCACAGTGCCTTTGGTTGGGGCCAGAACCAGCTTTCTGAAGTATTTATAAACCTGTGCCTGCTCTCAGGGGCACACCAGAGGCCACATGTCACTGCCATCATTCCAAGCCGTGGGGCTGAAAGCATTTGCAGAGGCTCCAGGGGCCCGATCCTGAGCTGCTGGGGAGGGGGCAATGGCAGGAGCCCTCTGTGAGCCCCCTCCAGGGGCTGGGTGGGCCTTTGGGGCTGTCTGGGCAGGGATTTACGGCTGGAATTTCGGGAGGAGGGTGAGTGGCACCTCCTGGGGCTGCTCAGGTTCCCTTTTAGCCCAGTGATCCCACACTGCTGGGGCAGGGAGTGTGTGCTGGGAGCTGTGGGAGGGCACAGCAGCTCGCACTGGGCTTTAGGGTTTCACTGGGAGTTGGGGCTGGTTCAGCCTTTGATAAGGATATTTTGATAAGGATATCCTCATTTATTTGAGGAGAAATGGTTTCAGCTCGTTTTGCCTTCCTGCATTTTCCCACAGAAGGTGTGGAGCACTAGAACCTGGGATTTGGAGCAGGGCAGAATCCACTGGGCACTGAGCACACCAAGCTCACCTGGAGCAGCTGTTCCTTTCATTTCATTTTTTAAGAAAAATACTCATTTTTATTGAGAAATTAAAGGCTTCAGCTTTGTTTTGTCCTCTGGTACCTGCTCTGCTTGCTGGGCACTGTAATCTGAATTTCTGGACAAAACATCTCACGGAATATTCCAAGCTGGAAGGGACCCACATGGATCATCAAGTCAAATTCTTCAGTGAATGATCCATCCATGGACTGAACCCCCAAAGCTGCTGTTCCCAGCACCCTGCTCTGCCCAGCTGAGCCAGCCTGGCACAGGCAGAGAGTTTGCCAAGGAAACCATCAGCCAGCTTCAGTTTCCATCGAGAGTCCTGTGTTTTCCACAGGTCTCATGTTCTATCTTCTTTTCCAGTTTTTGTGAATTAGAAATTCATAGTTCCCCGTGGACGGTGGCAGTGGGAATGGGGGATATGCTCATTCCAGTACTGCTTGTGGCATATTCTAAATTATCTTTTTTTTTGGGGTAGAAGAAGAGAAGAAGTAAAAGGTACTTGGGGAAAGGCAGAGAAATTGGTTGGAGGGTGATTTTACTAAAGAGCACAGCAGTGACTGGAGCACTGTTGCTATTTTAGTAAAAAAACCACCCTCCAGAAACTGAATTTCCCCCCTTAATATTGTTCTTCTGCTGGTTTACAGAACTATATTTAAAAAAAAAAAAGGAAATAACATGAGTGTAATTACAGGGAACAGCCCAGCACTGGCTGCTCCCCTCCCACGTGCAGACACAGGTTTGGTTTCCCCTCTGGGGATTTGGTGCTGCTGCAGGGGGCAGAGGAGATTCCTCGGGACCTGCTGAGAGTTTTTGTGATTTATATTTTGATGCTTCGTAGAGATTTATGAAATATGCTGAATTAATATTCATCCAGGGCTCTCCTCTCTCTCTTTTGCCTGTAAAATGTCTGTAGTAGCAATACCTGGGACCTGGAGGGGGAAAAACCACTCTTAGCACCCCAGCTCAGCACCTGGGCTGGCTGNAGCAGCAGTGTTTGGGTGGGGAGGTGCCAGTGCCATCCCCTGCCTCTGGAAGAGATGCATAAATAATTAAGCCAAGCTACTCACACACACATGTTTTATGGCAAATGGCTGTGTGGTTCCTGATCATTTTTTCCAGAAACAGGTTTTATGATAATACAGTAAAAATATTAAATTAGAAAATGCCTCACTAAGGGTGATAAAACCTTACTACAGTGGAAATAGGTAATTATCCCCTCTACAGCCTAAATGACAGTTTAAAAGAAATAAAAATGTTAGTGCTCATTACTTGCTTTTGTGGGTTGCAATAAAGGGTAAGTTAAATTTTAATTCGGGGAAGACCCCTGCATCGACCTGTTGTGGCTGTACCTGGGGTGGGAGTTGTGTTAATTACCTGCTCAGGTAATTGCTCAGCACAGGCTGCCTGAGCCCTCTTTGTGCCAAAGTCACCTTTCCCCAGCCCCAGGTGGCTCTGGGTGTCTCAGCCCAGTGGCTCAACTCTGATGTTTCATATCTGGGGGTGGAGGAGAGAAATTTTATATTTTTTTAACCAAAATCCAAGTTCATTATGCATAGCCTTAAGGGGGCTGAAAGTATTAAAATCTGCACTTACCCTGGTGAATTGAAACAGAGACAAGGTTAAACCTGGAGGATTGATGAGTTTTGCTCTCTGCATGGTTAAATCCTGCTGAGGGGAGAGGCTGGGAGAGAAAGGGAGCCTGGCTGGTGAGGAGAGGGGGGAAAGGGTTGGGATATTTTATATTTTATATTTTATATTTTATATTTTATAATTTCTTTTCAGGGTGAAATAGTTGCCCTCTTTTGGGGTGCTGATTTTCCTCCTGCTGCTGTCCCTGTGCCAGGGTCTGTCCCTGCTGTGCCATTATCCACACAGAGATTATCCAGACTGGGATTTTGTTTCATCCCATTCTTTTTGCCAGCGCCATTCCCGGGAGGATGAGGGAACCCCCCAGACCCCAAAACCTGGAGTTTCCATGCCACAGCCTGCAAACATTGCTCTGCCAGCCAAGACAAATTCTGCCTTGGAACCTCCCCAGGCCCTGCCTTGAGAAATGGCTCTTTATTTAAAATCTGTGGGGTTGGAGCGAGCTCAGCATCGATCCCTGAACTCCTGCACCCACAGGAGAGCATCAAACCCACAAAAACTGAGACAAAACCCCAAGGAAGTCCCCTCAGGATGTTCCCAGATGCTTTTAGGGTGGTTTTTGAGGAAGGTTTGAGGCTGTTCCCTGTGGGCAGGACCAAACCTCGTGTGTCCATCCTGCACTGAGACCTCACTCCCTGATTCCCTTGGGAAGTTTTCCTGCCACCACTGTCGAACACACGGAATTCCTCCTTTGGGATCTGCCAGGGAACCCTCCCATGGAGGTGTCTGCAGCAGGGACAGGGCCCAAACCCAAATATTGCTGTGCTTGGAAGGGAAAATCCCATCAAATCCCATCCGTGCACCCAGCACTCCCCTCCACGTGGGCAACCCCTGACCAGAGGCTTTGGGAACTGCACTTAGGGAAAATCCAGCCCTTCCCATGCTTTTTCCTCCATGCCCAGAAATTCCTGGTTTATAAGAATCCCTCCTTTCCCCCAGCTCACGTTCTCTGGTTCTAAAATTAAAGATAAATAACACCAGCCCACTTNTTTGCTCCTGTTATCAGAATTGCTGCACATGGGATATTAATTGGAATCTTGTTGCCGGGTCATTTTCATTGTTTTTCAAGTACTGTCCAAGAAAATGTATGAAAACTAAATTACAGCCCCACGTTGGCTGTGTGATTGAATCCTCCTCACGGCCCCGTACATCCTATTAAAATATCCAATCTTGTTTTCTTACTTGAAGAGCCTGTCTGTAAAGGGCAAACTTACAGATACCCTCATTCTCTGGAGATCCAATATCCAGCCACACTGGAATATTTCCATATTCCTGCCCTGCCTGGGACCGGGCTCACACAAGTTTCCCCCCTCTGCCTGTATTTATTAATAAAGATTCTCAAATGCGTTTTTAATTACACGAGGCCTTTCCATTTGAAGGAGTGGAGGGTTTGTGGCAGCCTCTTGCTTCCTTTTTGACCTTGAAAAGTAACTTTTCCCTCTCCACCTTTTTTTTCCCCAGGACTGAGCTCTATCGGTCGCTGTTTGGAAAAATCACAAATGGAGAAGAAGCAGAGCAGAATTAGGAGCTGGGATTGAGCTCCCGGTGTTCTCCCAGCTGCTGCTGCCCTCAGCTGCTCCCGCAGGCTGCCAGGAGCAGAGCCAGCTCTCTCCAGCCTCTGGTTTGTCCCTAAAATCCTCCCTGAAGGAGCAGCAAACCCTGCTAAATCAGAGGGAGGAGTGGGGCACACTGAGCCTGGCTGAGCACCCCCTGCCCAGCCTGGAATGCTTCCTCCCAAAGACAACCCATTTTTAACTATTCCCTTTAAATTCCTGACCTTGATTTTGCAGCCTGGGCACAGAGTGGGGGGAGGGACACAACCCAGCCCCCCCTGCAGCTGGGTTCCCTCTCTGTTGGGTTGGAACCTTGGGGATTTGGGGTCTGGGGGGGGCTCAGTGCCCTGTTCTGGTTCTTGGCTGCGTGTTGGGAACGTGTGACTTCATTTTTCACCAGGCAAGAGGATTTAAATGTCATTTGCATAATTAACATGGCCTTAAAACAGAGGAAAGGTGCTCCTGTGCAGGCACCAGAGCTCCCAGTTCACGTTCTGGTTGTTGAACACACACAGGGACATTTCCTGACCCTGACACGGGGATGTGCTGGGATGTTGCTGTGTAGGAACATCCCGGGGACTTTTCCAGCCCAGCACTGATCCTGCACACTCAATTCCTGCAGCTGCTCGTGCCTCTGAGCCAGTGGCTGTGACATCCCGGGCAGGATCCCAGCACAGGACAGAGGTGGCTCCTGGGAGGGGTTTGTGGGGTTTGTAGTAAATCCCTATAAAGGGAATTTGGGAGCTGTTCTGATCGATCAGAAATGGGGCTTCTCTGGTGTGACTGATCTGTGTAATGGCCATGGCTTGTCCCACAGAGTTACCCTGTCCCTGCCTGGGGTTTGGGGACTCCAATTAAAAAGCTTTGTGAGCTGCTTGTCCCGGTGTGATCCGTGCAGGGAAGGGCATCGATTTCCCCTCGCTGCCCTCCCTCCCTCCCTGGTCCAGGCGGAAAAGCACCCAGATTTCAGGTTCCACCTATGGAATTTCAGTGACCCCAGGTCCCACAGAGCCCATCACAGGCAAAGCCCCCCCAGGAGCTGTGGGGAGCGGGGTCACAGGTCCGTGGGCACGGGGAAGGGCTGGTTTTTGTCACCTGTGCCAGGTGAGCAGCCCTGGTGTGGTTCAGCTCACCTCCAGCACTGAGGGGCCTCCCCAGCTCTAGGTCTGGGTGTGGTATTCCCCATGGACAGTGCTGGCAGTGCCACATCCTGTCCCCACCAGTTCCAGGTCCCCAACAACGGGCAGGATCCCGTGGGAGCTGAGGTTCTGTCCCCATCCCATCGCCTGGCACAGGCACCAGCAGAGCCCTGGGCTCATCTCAACAGCATTAAACCCCCACGGTTAAATCCCCTCACCTCTGGAAAACATCGAGGGCAGCAAATCTGTCCTTCCCAGTTTTTTGGGGTGCTGCTGGGCTCGGTCCCTGCCCTGGTGGGGCTCTGGTGGCTCCTCCCCAGTGACTCCTGTGTCCTCTGCAGCTCCGGGGCTCTCGCTGCCTTTCCCGCTCCTGTTCCGCGATGTTAAAAGGGTGACACGAAGCGCTTTAGCCGTGATAACTTCTCGCCGGTATTGTTGGAGGAGATAAGAGCCCGAGCCGCGCTAAGCAGCGCTTTTGAATTCACTTATCAGTGTTTAAGCAGCCGGTGCCCCCCGCCCCCATCCCGGGCACCACCTGGGCCCTGGCGATGCGGGGACAGCCCGGGGATGCGGCCCCAGCTCTGACCTTGCTGCGGTCTCATTCCCGGCAGGAAAAGGGCTCTTACCTGGGTGTGGAGGTGCTGCAGCCCCCGGGTGCAGCCAGAGACTGCTGGTGGCACCTCCCAGAACCTGGGGACAGCAGGACGGGGGGACTGTGCCTCTCTGTGCCTCTCTCTGTGCCCCTCTCTGTGCCCTTCTCTGTGCCTCTCTCTGTGCCTCTCTCTGTGCCCCTCCAGTG
>VWZT01014695.1:61184-76750 GCA_013397055.1 Pachycephala philippinensis
GGACAGGACACAGAGCTGGTCAGACAGGGCTGGGAGAGGACACAGAGCTGGTCACACGTGGCTGGGACAGGACACAGAGCTGGTCAGACAGGGCTGGGACAGGACACAGAGCTGGTCAGACATGGCTGGGACAGGACAGGACACAGAGCTGGTCACACGTGGCTGGGACAGGACAGGACACAGAGCTGGTCAGACATGGCTGGGACAAGGACACACAGCCTGGAGTCACAGCTCATCAATGCCCCAGCCTTGGACACTCCCAGGGATGGTGCAGCCACAGCTTCTCTGGGCCTCAGCACCCTCACAGGAAAGGATTTCATCCTGATATCCCATCTAAATCCCCCCTCCTTCAGGCTAAGGCCATTCCCCCTGTCCTATCACTCCATGCCCTTGGGAAATCCCTCTGCTGGATGCTCCCACATCACTCCTGCTCCCAGGCACGGGACCTCCTCTCTGGAAATCCAGCCTGGTGACTTCCCATGAAACCACACCTATGCCAGGGCTGCAGGTCCTCAGTGCTCAGCAGCTGCTCTACACCAGGTGCCCTGGGGATGACCCATCCCCGAGCCCAGGAGCATTCCCACAGTTTGGGAATCAGGCTGGGTATGTCTGTACTGCCCAATTTCAGCCTTACTACCCTGGACCTCTCCCACAACTCATGTAATGTGAATAAAATGCACCTAAGGGCAGCAGAGCTTTTCCAGATCTTCATAAAAATGTGTGTGGGGAGGGATGGGGAACAGCACTTCGCTCTTCTTCCATTAAAATTTGTTTAAGGCATTTTGCTCAAAATTAATAAGAACAACTCCACTGTGTAAAGACAGTACATTGAAAATATCAGCCCCAAAGGTGATTTAAATAAAAGAGAAGAAGGGAAGGCAGAAGAATTTCTATGAGATGATATAGCTTCTAATGGATACAGTTTGTAATGGAAACGGGCACTCTTGAATATATATATTTTGTTACATATAATTATATCTAGAAGTATTAAATCAAAATACAAGAAATGAAAAATAGTTATTAGGCTCATCTAGCCCACCTCTTTGTTCACACAGGACCTGTTCTTCCACAGTGCTTTTGAAAGCTCCCATTTAGAAACCCCAAACAATAAATCTACTGCTTCTTTAGGGGCATTTCCACAGCCAAATAGATGAGATTTCCCTCAGAACTCAGCCAAACTTCCCCTCCCTCCCCATTAATTTCATGTCACTGCCCCTTGTACCACCCTACACAATGTCTGCACTCCTTCAGGCTCACTGCAAACAGCAGGAGGATTTTCAGTGGGGTTTGTCCTCAGACACACAGGCACCCATCCCTCATCTCCCTTCCAACCCCCTCCATCACTCAGGTTCTTGCCTGCACCCTCCCAGTTTGCCTCTTTTTTTTTGGCCACTCAAATACCAGTGCAGAGAAAATCAAGGAGCTGCATTAATGTACCTCACACCTGCTGCAACAGGAACAGCCTGAACACACTGAGGCACTTTGATTCATCTAAAACCCTTCCATCCCTCGAGAAAAGCCTCATTTCTGGGGAAGAAAGAGACTGCAGCCAAGGTCCCCTTGCCATTTAACCCTCATTTTAGTGTTCAGCATTAACAGGAACATAATTAAGCAATTAACTATTTGGGAAACGCACACTCTCTTATATTTTAAATACATATATATAAACAAATATATATAAATATATATTAGTACCACAGGCACTGATATGATCTCTCCATTTCATTCCCAAGGTCATTGCCCAAACACCAAGAAAAGGAATTTCATGTTATTTAAGAGATATCAAATGCTGGCAAAGGGAAGAACAATTTATTCCCTCTAATTGGGAATAAACATAAATCCCAGCAGAGACAGTGAGGATTGAGAACCAAACAAAACTCCAATCTTTCCCTTTGTCCTGAGCAAAGAAAAAGACTCAAAAGGGGTGACAAATTTATTACTAATTATACAATTATTTTATTATGTAGCGCTAGTAATAAACCACTTGAAGTACTTTCAGCTAATTCTAGTGTTAAGAAAATAATTGCTTGATTCAAATTATTTTAACTGAATTAATTCTTTACTAGACATTTTTTACTAGTGCTACATAATAAAATAATTGTGTAATTAGCAATACATTTTTCACTCCTGCCACGGGTATATATTTTACTCAGGTGAAGTGCAGAGAAGAGCAGCACTAATTGTTCGAACAGGGCAGAGGGAGGAGGAGCAGAGAAATTGGGGGAACTCGATGCTTTCTCACAGCTCCAAACCTCCCTCAGGTGGCATCAGGAAATATTTTATTTGCCAGGTGCCAGCAGGTGGTCAGGGAAGTGTTTCTGTGCCCAGGGATCTTTGGGGATCAGCCTTCCAGGAGGAGGAACTTCACCTCTCTGTGGTTGTGCACATCCTCTGGGACCCTGCAAGGCAGCACTGCATTGTCCTGGGGTGTCCCAGCAGCTTCAGGATCCTGACTGAATAACTGATTAAACCCTAATATTTATTATNCAAGGCCAGTGGAGCTGCTGCTGCTCCCGGGGCTGGAGACACCCTTGGTGTTCCCAGAGCTGGCTGTAAACCCTGCTGAGGAGCATTCTCCTTCCTGAGCCTGACTTCCAAAGGGTCCCCACAGTGCTCCGAGCCAAAATTCCTGTATTCATTTAAACCCCAGCCTGATCTGAGCAACCTGGCCCAGTGGAAGGTGTCCCTGTCCGTGGAAGGGAGGGATGAGATGGTCTTTAACCCAAACCAGGCTGGGGCTCCCCGAGCAGCCCCTGGCAAGGCACAGAGGCTGCAGGACGTGCCCAGGAGAGCAGAGCTGGGCTGGCAGGAGGGTGGGCAGTGCCCCCAGAGCTCTGTCCCCTCCTCTGAGCCCTGAGACCCCCCCACAGGGACACCCAAGCTGCTGGAGGTGTCCCCATCTCGCTGTGTGTGTAACTCCTGGCACTCAGAGCCCTCCCTGCCCCTCTGGAGCCGGAGCAGATCCCACCAGATCCCACCCAGATCCCAGACACCCCATAAACCCACCCCACACAGCCCCACAGCCCAGCATCCAGGCACCCCGAGCTCCAAAGCGGCCTTTTCACTCGGCTGAGTTATTTTATATTCTTTTTTTATTGTTATTTATCACCTGTCCCGGGCAAGGAGGAGAAGTGAAGCAGGAGCCCCCACGGCAGGCAGCAGTTTAACGTCGGGGGGATTTGCATGTGATCAACCCCTCCCTGCCGGGCCCAGGACCCTGGTGCTAATTTCCAGGGAATTTCACGCCTGATGTCTCCCCGTTGTGGGTCAGCGCCGGTTCTCCCAAATAAACCCCTGCCAAATGGCTCCTCCATCGGAATATTCCAGCCAGCTCTTTATAATTTAATTTTGCATTATGCTCAGGAGCCTTCTGGCCACGGAGAGAGCTCGTGGGGGAAACCACCACCACCATCACCACCCCGAGCTGCCTTTATTTAGGGCGTTATTTATTTATTTTATGGCAGGAATTAGACCTCCCAGGCTGACTAGGAAAGAGGGGGGTCTTTTTTTCCCTCTTTTTTTTTTTTTCCTCCCCCTTCACTAATGTCAATTTTCAGCATAGCAAGAGCTGTCTCTAATCTTTTCCTACTCATTACACACAATTTTGGAGTCATTTTACCCACAGTGCAGTCGGCTCCTGGCAGTGTGTTTGTGTGCACTGAGGGGTGGCATAATTGTTTATTTTCCCTCCCTGCATAATCCCCAGCCAGCACTGAAACCAAAACTGCAAACAACTCCCCAAGGGACACCGAGAGTGTCAGGAGACACCAGCAGCAGGCAGGAGGCTGGAAAATGCACAGAGCAAGGTGCAAACTGCAATGGCTCTGTCCTTGCCTCCTCCTCCTCCTCCTGCCAGCTGGCTGGAATAAGTTGGGATATGCAATATAAATATTAACATCCTCATGCTGCCTGTGCCACCCAGCTCCAAAGCTAAAACTCAGGTTCTGAGGAACCCAGCAAGGCCAGATCTGGCATTTTTAGGTAAAACAATATTTAAGGACTAAGTAATGTAATTAAATAAGGTAAAATCATATCAATAGCTTGTGTGGCTGGAAAAGCTCCTCATGAAGGGAGCACATGGGGCAGAATCCAGCCCCAAAGGCAATGGGTGCTTTCCAGATGGAATTTTGCCATCTTTTGCCATCTTCTCCCACCTTTGGATCTGCCAACTCAAAGGCTTTGCCTTGTGCCCAGCTGAGGAGCCAGCAGAGCCCAGCAGCCTCTGCCACCCTGAGAACCTGCACCAGCTCAGTGCTCCTGAAACTTCTCCTGATGTAATCTTTTCCTGCTTTCAATTTTATAGTATCAATCTCACACTCTTGGCACTTCACAGAATTTCAAGCAGCACTCTGTGGTGCCCTGAGCAGCCAAGAGAGACCAGCCCCAGGACAGCACCAAGCTGCTCCTTACCTTTCATTCCCCCAGAGAAGCCTCTCCAGTTTGCAAAGACCATCAGGGGCAGCCCTTCCCTGCTGAAGTCCTTGATTGCCTGGGCTGTTTTGAAGGCAGAGTCAGGGAACCACACCTGCCCAGCCTGCTGGATTATCTGGAGGGAAGAAAAATCCACTGTCAGGCCTTAAAGCACATTAATGTTAGAGTTAAAACATAGAAAAATCAACAGCAGCTGTGATGTGGGATAAAGAGTGAGGAACATGGCATGTGAAATGTGTAGGATCTGCTTGGCCATGGGAAAATTGGGGCAATCCTTTTGTCACCGACTTCAACAGCAGCATTCCCACTAATTTATTTAAGAAAAGAGATGGTATGGAAAAAGCCTGACACTGTGATGCTGTAAGGAGGGGAAGGAGAAGAGAAAGGAAAGGACACAGAGAGGAGAAAACCCTGAAGAGATGAAGCGGGGCCAGGGCTCTGAAATCAGGCAGGGGAGCAGCAAAATGTCAGAGCAGGAAGGCCACGAAACACTCCAGCCACAGCAAGAGAGCAGGGAAGTGTTTTTGCTTGTCACCTCCCCTGGACCCTGAGGGAAGCAGGAGTGCTGGGGATGTGTCTGCTGTAGGAATGGCCACACAGCAGCCCAGGGGCTGCTCCCAGGCATTCCCAGCTCAGCAGCAATGACTGCACACTGGTCCCACAGCACAAACAGGGACAGGAGCACGAGGCACCCACCTTGGCCTCCGAGTCCAGGTTTGCGGGATCAGCGGGAATGCTGAGCTCCACTGTCCTCGTTTCCACGGCAACCACTCCTACAGGTATTCCTCCCAGCCTGCAAACAGGTGAGACACACACAATTCCTACTCCTGCTGTCACACAGGGACATGGTTTTTCCCATTCACATCCAAACACCCAGCAGAGGCAAATAACGGCAGCAGCGTTCTGGCCTTTTGCAGAGTTGAGGCACAAAATTGGAGAGTTCCAGAGAGGTCACAGCTCTCAAAGCAAAATCTATTCCAAAAATGAGCACATTCCTCACTGAAAATTAAATAGAATAAACCTAGCCCAGATTTGGAATGATAAATCCATGTACCCACTGCCCTTGGCCTGCCATCACCCAGATTTTGGTTCTGATGGTCTCGGCCGTGGAAAATCACAGAATCCCCGAATGGGTTGGGAGGGATTTAAACACTTTCTGTGTTTTCCCCAGATCCACGGCTGCAGGGTGACTGCCAGGTGGGAAGGGTGCAGGGACAGAGGGATGGGCAGGAGGGCAGGCTCCAGGGAGGATGCCCAGCTCTGCCTCCCAGGGGATCTGAGCCCTCCTGAACACAAAGCCATTGATGCACTGCTCCCAGGACGGTCCCAGCAGAGCCCCCACTCCCTCCCCAGCCACCCCGAGCTGATGACACACGAACAGGCAGGGAAGAGACAGGGCCCATGTGCACTGAGGGGCTGGAAATATTCCCATTCCCTATGATTAAGAGTCTGCTGGAACCCCGTAATTGCAGAAGCCGTCTTAAATCGGTAACTTATAACTTCTATATTAGGGCCCATGTGACCTAATAAAGAACATCTTTATCCAAGTATTACAGTTATTTATTGAACTTGAAAACAGCTCAAAACAACTTCTGTTTTCCATAATACTTCATATAAATTTTATCAGGCTAGCACATGAAGATGCTACATCTTGTTTTATAGTGTGTCCCTGGACAAGTTGCCATAGAATAATAAAAGACAATTTACAGCCAACAGCACACATATTCCAAACATACATACGAGAGATGAGTTTTGGCAGCACTTACAGTAACAATCCCAGAAGAATACATTCATATTTGTTTTTTTCAAAGTGCCACTGCTTTTGAAAGGAGTCTGTTTCATTTGTGTTATATATCCCTGCTGTGTGAGAGTCCAGAGCCACTTGGAATTTGTCAGAAGAAAGGAACTGCGAGTGAAGCTGAGCATGGACAGAGAGCTTCTGGCTTTGCCAAATCATTGATTTCCACCCCTGGCACACTGCTTAGCCTGGAAGCCTTTAAATTATAGAGTTATAGAGCCATGGAATGGGTTAGGTTGGGAGGGACCTTAAAGGTCACCTCATCCCTTTCTTTCCAACTCTTTCTATTAGGTAGATATATACACACATAGAGAGAGAGAGAGAGAAATAACCACAGGAATGTTGTGTTCTAGAGAAACGCAAAGCACAACCCAAACCTGATTTCTACAGCTGTTAAAACACCCCTCAGAACTTACCTTGCTCTCCCCACCACCACTGTCTGTGCCCAGGGCTGCATGATCTCCAGGAAAGACCCGTGGTCAAAGAACCCACTCAGCCACTGCCCTTTCTGATCTAAAGGGAAGGGAAAAAAGGGAAATATCAAAGGTGGAAGGAGAGAGGGAAGAAAGAAAACAGAATATCAAAGCAGCAACTCAAACTTGCTTAAAAATGCCAACTGGAGAACATGGCACTGTCTCTTTATTTATTTAATTTTAAATAGATGACAATACAAGGGAACATTAGACAGCTGAGCATTTGTCTGCCTTCAGCCATCATGTCTTATTTCATTTCCTAGTCTGCATAAAGACAGCAATTTATCAGCAAAAGCATCATTTATTGTTAAACGATGGGGTTCGGAGAGCAGAGGGACTTCCCATGCTTTTAAATAAATAACTCTGCTTTTTTCAAGACTACAAACATTTGTCAAAAGGCAGTAAAGTCATTAAAGACGGCTTTCAAAACACCTATTTCTATTTTAAAACTTATCTCATATTCTTCTCTTGATCCTGGCCTAATCTTTCCTTGAAAGAAGGAACGCTGAAGAAACCCAGGAACTAAATATGAAAATTTCAATTCTATTTTAGAGTCAATCAGAGGAATCACAACTCTCTGGGAGCACCTGCCCTGCACTGGGGCTTTAGGAAGCTCTGCATGAAAATAACCCACAAAAAAATCCCCCCAAAACCCCAGATCCCTCCCAGCTTCACCCCTTGGCACAGAGCTCCCGAGGAACTCTCTCCTCTGAACAAGCACCTCTGCTTCTGCAAACCCAAGTCCAAAACCAATTAAAAAGTGGAGATCCAAGCACGCTAACCTCTGCTGACTTAAACAGGATGGAGAGTGTTTTATCAAGCCCAAAGTTGTAATTACTGTGTTCTACATTCCTTGCCTCTGTGGCCCCACTGTAAAATGTGACCATCCATTTCAAAATTATCTCTTTATCGCGAGCCCAAAGCTGATCGTTTAGATTCTGGCCTCGTGTCGGGCGTCAGTTTGAAGAATATCACGGCAATATCTCCTCTAATAAATGGCTTTAACTTTTCACCTAGGAGATATCTGCTTTAACTTATCACAGGGAATCATCTGCTTTCCTTAACGCTTCCACTAAATTAAAATCTGAAGTCACTCGATTTGGAAGCCGGCGTTTGCGGCGCCCAGACAGCTGGATGAATTGCTTGAGAGATGATGAAAAAATATTATCCAAAACCAGAAAACTTAGTTTATCACAAATCTCATTTTAGCCCCCCAAACTCATTAATAACAGCAGGAGTAATGGTCACCCAGTTTGCAGCTTGTACCTACACAAGGCTGCACACCCCCAGTGGTGCCAACACACCTCCCAGAGATCTGCAGGAATGCTGTGATTCCTTCAGGATACAGACCCTTTGTGGATGGACTTTCCCCTAAATCATAAAAAAAAATCCATAAAAGTAACTATTCTAAGTAAATATATCATCTATAAAAGTATTAATTTTAAAAGTCCTTGAGCACTCAGGATTTAAATGCTACTTTTAGATGTTACGTATAAATAATATTATATATGAATATTATTATATAGAAATATTTATCTATTAGATCCATACTGCTTACAACTAATTATTTTACAGATTCTGAAATATATTTGGGTTGCAGACATCTGGCAAACAGCCTAGAAACAAGATGAGAGCTGCTGCATCTCGTGGCCATACTTGGGTTGGGGCGTCCAGCCAGCATCCAGCGAGGATCGTAGGGGGTCTTGGTGGGAACAAAGTCGATGGTTCTGTCTATAGGATCCTTGGATTTGAGGATGGGAACGGGGCTGTGGGTATTCTAAGGGAAAAAGGAAAATATTGAAGGAAGTGAAAGCCCCCATTTCCCAAAACCCTGCAAACAAAGGCAACAATGGCACCTCGGAGCTCTGCAGGCCCAGGGATTACCTTTGGCATGTAGGAAAGCCACTGCAGGATGGTGTAGACTCCTTCAAAGTCATCACAGACCGTGCCATGGGTCACCCCGTTGTTGTGCATGATCTGGATCCCTCCCAGCTGGTTGTTGGAGGTGTAAACTTCCCGTCCAAGCACCTGGGGAAGGAAAAATGGGAAAGCCATCAGTGCTGGGATGTGCCCAGGAGGTGCTGGCTAAGGAGGTACACACAAACCCATCCCTGCAGCACCTCAGCATCACCTGGGCACCAAAGGATGGAGCAAACCTCTCACAACACAGCTTCTCAAGCCCTGTGTGCAGGTAAGAGCTTCTGAACAGTGATCTGCAGCAAACAGAGGGAAGGGCTGGATGGGATATTGGGAAGGAATTCCTCCCTGAGAGGGTGGGGAGGCCCTGGCACAGGGTGCCCAGAGAAGCTGTGGCTGCCCCTGGATCCCTGGCAGTGTCCAAGGCCAGGCTGGATGGGGCTTGGAGAAACCTGGGATGGTGGAAGGTGTCCCTGCCCAAGGCAGGGGGGTGGAATTGGCTCTTTAACGTTCCTCCCAGCCCAAACCATTCCGGATTCTATGATCCCCAAGGGGAATGATACAAGTGGGGAAACTGAGGCAGCTTTCCCACTTGCCTTCCCCATGCAGCAGCATGACCAAAGCTCCTGAGGGCTGAGCCCAGCTCAGCTCACTAACCCCAAATTGCTCCAAGAAAACTGTATGGTGGACAGATTTAAACCTATAACTGGGGGAAAATCCCAGACAAAGGCCCAGCAGCTCCTTTGAGAGGCTGGCCAGAAGCTGGCTGGGGCTCCTCATTCTCTTGCACAGCTCCATCTCTAATCTGAGCCTGGGCAGCACAGCTCTTTTCTCATTCTCCTGCTGTCTCTTCCCATTTGCCCTCTCCCTGACTGATACACTGATCTCTCGGTCACTCGGCTTTCTGCTCCACTGACTCCATATTACTAATAACACCTCTGCCACGGCCAGTTTACCTCATGAAGGCAGGAGCACATCATTACAAAATAAACTCATAACTTTGACATTCTAGCAAATACATGCCGTTTGTTATTTTTATGGGTTGAGTCTTTCTAACAGACAGAGGACATTACACACCTGCTTCATTTGGATCTTAAAAACCCCCTCGAACACACACAGACAGCCTGGCCTCCCCCAAACACCTGGCACAGCTCGTTCTGGGGACAGAGGAGCTGGCAGATGCCAGTCAAGGTTTATGTACAGAAGAAACAGAGGCACAGATGTTACAAAACTAACCCCAAAATATAGAATTGTGTGTGCTTTATCACAGGGATGTTCCTGGGTCTCCCTTCTGAGCTCAAACACCTTCCTCCTCCTCTAACAAAATCAGTGCCAAGCAAAGCCACGGCAGAGAAGACAGCAGCATAGATTTAGGTTCAAGGATAAGAAGAGCCCGGGCCTCCAGATGCCAGGCACAAGTCTAGCTAAACGCTTCCCACAGAGGAAAATAAAAATAAAGAGGATTTAAACTCCCCCTCTCTGAACTAATGCAAACGCATGTACATGCAAAATGGGCTCTGCTCCTGCTTATCTGGAGACACTGCAGACAGCTCAGGTTTAGCACTGCTGACAGGCAATGAAACAGCCTAATATACCACTGCTCTCGCCCTTAAATCCCTTTTTGGAGATGAAGATAAACACACAGCTCCTTCTCCAGAGTGCTCCAGCCATTCCTGCAGCGGGTGGGGGATCCCAGGGCAGGAGGGAGCCAGGGGCAGAGGGCCCCAGCCACAGGGAAAAGCTGCTCTGAGGAGAGGGTGATTTGGGATCTGGATGTGCACGGGTGAGAACCTGTGCAGGTGAGCTCTGAATCAACCCCATCCTCAGCACAGCCCGGGCTGCTCCAGCCCCAGACTGGCACTGGGCACTCAGAGGGGTCAGGAGGATCACAGAATCCTAGAATGGGAAGGTACCTTAAACTCTTTCCATGGTGGAATTCTTCCTCATGTCCAACCTGAACCTCCCCTGGCAGAGCTTGAGGCCATTTCCTCTTGCCCTGCCATTTGTTACCTCAGAGAAGAGTTCCAAAATATTCCAAAATACTTGGGCAGCGTTGCCAACACTGAGTTCATCTGATCTTCCAAAAACCCATTAGGAAACCACATTTCTTGTTACTTCAGAGGATCTTTTGGCAAGCACGAGCAGAGCCAGGGTTCTAACAGCCTCTAAAGGATGGTCCTCAGCAGGTTTATAGGTTTATAATAATCATGTGCATATTAATAATTTTCTAGCACTCCAACCCATGGTGAGCAGCTGCTTTCTCCCCTCAGAACCTGAGCTGCTGGAGAGTTGGGACATTCCCTGCAAAGCTGGGCTGGCTGAGGGCTGGGCTGCCTCATCTGTTTCACCCAGGATGAAAGATCTGAAAACATGACAGCTTGGAGGGCTTGAATGGGAATCATTATGTAACATAAGTGCTGTTATTATTCCGAGCATATCGTGTGTTTATATCAAATATAAGTGCCAGATTTTTATCCAAATAATTTCAATAATTGCAATTCCCATCCCACAATTTATATTGTCTGCCAGAAACACGAAGCAGAAGAGGCATATGCACGTCCTATAAATAGCCTATTTTTCATAAACAGCCAGAAATGATGGGGATGAATGTCTCATCAGAAAAAATGTAGGAACACAATGTAGGAACTTCAAACCTGACTGCTATTATGTGCAGTCAAGCCTCGACAGAGCTCGGGGCTCATTTCCAGCTCTTCCCCCACATGGATCATGTATTAGAGGGGGAAAAGCAGCAAGAGGGGAGAGAGCCCAGCTGGGCACAGAGCCCTGCCCGAATGCCCAGCCCCTGTGCCAGGCAGTGGGGGCACAGACAGCTCCTCCCTGCCCTTCCTGCATTCCTAATCCCTGAATCCATGCAGTTCCTGCACTTCTAATTTACGAGCGTTCGGTGGGGGACCCTTCTGACTTGGGAACAGATTGGCTCGGTCTAATGCTTGGAGATTATTAAAGGCAGAGCTGTACTCCACTATCAAGTCTACAGATCTTTTATTTAGAAGATATGGTGCTCTAAATGCACAAAGAGCTCCCTGTCACCTTCACATTAAAGCCCCTAGTGCCTGGTAAATGGAATTATATAGCTGTCATCTCCTTTCCCCAAAGTTTTAAGAGTACAATGGGCTCATTTTTTCCCACTCCATCCCAGCTTCAGAACTAAGAGACCTACTTTGTATTGATTTAGAGTCTCGGAAATAAATAAACCTGCTTCTCCAATGTGATTCACAAGAAATTCATGATACACTATTGCATGATATATTTCAAGCTGCGGCTCCGGCTCTTTTTTCCCTTTGGTGAGTGATGGGGGAGGTGGGAGCTGGGGGGAGGTGGGGAGCTGACAGCCTGATGGTTATTGGAGATGGCTCCTGACTGCAAATCCACAGGCAGGTCCTGCTGGTGGAGCCTTTCCCTGCTTTCATTTGGTGAGATCTGAGGGGGAAGGGGGAAAAAAGCAATTGCACTTCACCTGGCAGGGAGCAGGGCAAGGTGCATCCAGGTGCATGTGGAATTGCAGCTCCTGCCTGGAGATCCCAGCACTCCTCACAGACACACAGGGAGCAGGGCTCCACGGCTGCTCTCACACACAAGGGATTCTCTCTGCTTGCAGCATCACACCTTGCAGTTATTGAGGAGGATTTTGGAAAATTTCTGGGTTGCAGCAGAAAAATCAGGTCTTGCAATCTTGAGATCTGAACTACAAACTTGGGATCAGATAGGCTCCAAATGACCTCTAGAATATTTGTTGTATTTGGGAGGAAAAGTCAGCCGGGGAATAAAAACCGAACAACTTTTCATTCAACCCAAAAAATTCCAAAGGAGAAGCTCATCCAAACTGATACTTTTTCCTGAAGAGCTCCAGTTTCAGTGAAGTGGCATTTCCAAATGAAAAATGTCTTGTCAAAACCCTCGTGCCCCTCTCTCCTCTCCCTGCGTGTGTTTTGCTCAAGGTCACTCCCTCAGTCAGTGGTAAATCAAAAGGACTCAATACACTTTGCAAACTAAAATTACAGCCCCTATTCTACATGGTGCCAACACCCATAAATCCCACCTGTCTCAGCCAGGGGTTCCCTAATCTAGATATGAACCCCATAAACAATATTAATGGTTGTCTCCAGCTTAAAGATCTTGGTCGTTTCCTTCGTCACCTTCTGGACCCCAGAGAACCCTGTTACTCGGGGACCCCGGGGCACAGGCTGCAGTGCAGGGACCTCTTTCACCAGGACAGTGAAACTCTGCTCCCTTTCCAGTGTGAGTTTGCGTTTAGTCATGAGAAATGCTGCAATTCTCCAGTGCTGTTCCTATAGCCCCCATCACGTGTCCAGAACCACAGGGAATTTCTCCAGAAAAGACCCCAGGCAGCTCACCCCGATGTCCTCCTGGGGACATCCCAAAGGGATGGTCAGCACCAGTTATTCTGGGATATGTCTGAAAAGTTCAGCTCCTGTGGAACATTAGGGAGCAGAGTTAATGTTCCAGTGAGAATACACCCTGTAGGATCCCCAGGAGCTGGAATACAGTCCTGAGGAAGAGATTTGGACAGGCAGAATATGGGCCACGATGCTAAACTGCTGTTCAGCAGGAATAAACACACACAGAGCCCCCACCCACACAGATAAACTGAGCAGGATCTGTATTAAAAATGATAGAAGGAGGGAGAATAAAAAAAGTCAACAGAAATCTATTAGACTTCCTTCCCTAAGCAAACATCAAGGGACTGATAATGCCATGCCTGGAACGTAAATTGTCTCTAATGGGAACAATACACAAATATCACCACTTAAAGAAAGGCAATTAAAAGGAAAATGCAGCAATGGAGGGTGGTGGTTGTTTATCTGCCCTGAGTCCAGGCATCCATCCTGCTGGCATCCACTGCTCCTCACAGAGCAAGGAGCTGTGTGCCACCAGCAGTGCCACCAAGCACACCCCCTCCAGCACCTAAAGCCTCTCACTGGCAGGGAAAGAAAGGAATGAGCCTGGCTGGGGTGGGTCTGAGCCAGTGACCCACATCAGGGACACCTCCAGCAGCACCACGGGCCTGGGGCAGCTCTGGGAGCTGGAGAACCCAACCTCCACCCCAAAACCACCCTGTTCTCACCCCCTCCCCTGCCACAACCACCCAGGGCAGAGCAGAGGGGCCTCTCCCGCTTCCCAAGAGTGGGATAACCTTGGGCAGCTCCAACTCCCACACGAGGAGCCAACACTTGATGCTGCTGAGTGTTGATTTCTGGTTGACATTTCCCACCCCTCCTTGCTTAGCATTCCCTAACACCCTGCACCCATCCGGATCCTCCTAATAGTCCTGCTGTGCCACTACAGAAAGATTCATATCATGCATTAATAATTATAATGCTTCTTTGAATGACAGGGCTGGCACTTGCTGTTCTAGCTCACATGATTGCTCTCACATGATTGCTTTGATCTAATCCCAAGACTGGAGTCATCTTGAGCAGATACTGAGCTATCCCTGCCTTGAATCTCAAAAAAAAAGAGCTTTCCACAGTACAAACCCCAAACAGCATCAGCCTCACAGGGCTTTTATTTATTTTTGCAGATTGTGAAATTGAAGGGTAAATATTACTGTTGGCAATCACTGCCCAGCCTCTGTGAGTCTCCTGCTCCTCACTGAGCTCCTCCAGGGAGCCTCAGAGCTGCCCAGACCTCTCTCACATGGGCACAGCCCCTGAGCAGCCCTGACCTGCTGTCTCATCCTGTTCCATGAATCCCAGAGCATCCAAAAAGTCCTGCAGCACAATTCAGGACTGAATTGAAAATACAAAGATACTCTCTTCTGGCCTCATGCAAAGGAATCCAACAAGACCAAACAACACTTCTTTTTGGACCCATTCTGGTCAAAAATGTCACCCCACAACCAGGCAGGTGGTTGGCTGCAGGTTGGGAAATGAACTATGCCTTGAATGTTTCATGTTTTAGTTTCTGACTCCTCATCTTCCCTTCCTCTCTGTGGGATTTGTCCAGCTCATCCTTGGTACCCTTGGATGCTCTGGGGCGCACAGGACCTGATGATTCAGGCCAGTCAAGACCAGAGAGTTTAGGGGAAAACAAAGCTAAAACAGGAACTCTGACCAGAATTCCATCACCTCCAGGAGGGACAGCAGCTTTGGGGCAGCTCTTCATCACCATCACAAAATGAACTGTCTGAGAGCCTGGCTGAACATCCACATAGCAAACTGATGGGAATCCTGCTTGGAGCAGCTCCTGGAAGTCTCAGCTAAACCTGGCTTCCCTCAGGAAAAGCCTAGAACCTGCGTCTGCAGGGAAAACAGGACTGAAAGCCACTATTTGTTTCCATTAACACAACAGCCTCCAAGACAGGATTTCTTTTAAACACAAAAGACAAGGAGGAGCAAACTGATTAAAAATAGGTCAGCAGCAGACTCTGGAACATCCTTGGGAGGACTGAAACGGAATGTAGCCCTGGAAGCTTGAACCACATAAGCGAGGCAGGAGTTGGGAATGCCAGGCTCTTTGGTCTTACTTTCATTAAAAAGAAAACCCAAGTGTTGGTGCAGGGCACAGCACGTCACATCTGAAATCACCCCGTGCTCAGGTTGTGACGAGGGAAGGGAGTGAGGCAGGAGGAGGAGGAGGAAGGTTTGGGGGTGGAAAAAGAGGGAGGCAGGGGAAGTTAAAAAAAAAAAAAATTAAAAAAAATCTCTGCCTCAGCAAAAGTTTTCATTAAAATTTTAGACAAATGATCTCTGTGTCCTTCTCCCATGCTGCCTGGGGCTCCATGCTATTTCTATGCAAATAACAACCTCGTGGTTTATATCTTATTATTTCCACCGGAGCTGCGGCGACATGACCCGAGACGTGTGTGAGGTAGAGACAGCGACAGAGAGAGAGGGAGAGAAAGAGAGGGAAGGGAGGGAGGGAGATGGAGTGGCTGCTCACTGAAGTGTGAAAAAATATTGTCA
>VWZT01014695.1:76783-91024 GCA_013397055.1 Pachycephala philippinensis
CAAAAAAAAAAAAAGAAAAAAAAGAAAAAAAAAGAAAAAAATTGCAGGGATAACGTGTTTATTTCAGCCCCTCTCCCCATGTGAACCAGCATCTTTTAAAATTCATTGGGCATCAGGCGATCATGCACAATCCATCTGCTTTCACTTTATCATTTGCATTTCATGCCTCCTGGCTTTTGATGTGCTGATACTTTGATGCAGTCAGGAGACGCGCATTATCATTATTTCAATTTGCAGGGGGGTCAGCGGGCTCGGCACACGCTCACCGAGAGCAAGGAAATGGCATTTGCACCTCTCCACCCCCTGCTGAAACGCGCCGGGGAGACAAAAGGGGCCCGGCTGAAACACGGCCCCGTGTCCCTGCCGGAGCATCATTCCCAGCGCCGAGCATCATCCCAGCACAGAGCATCGTCCCCAGGGCAGAGCACCATCCCAGCACAGAGCACCATCCCCAGCATGGAGCAGCGCACCTTTCCCAGCTCCCTCCCCAGGACAAACAAAGGCAGCTTCAGCAGGGGCACAGGGACACCCTGCACAGTTTCCTGCCAGGGAATGGGGCTGGAGAACCCTTTAAGCCGGGTGTCTCCCAGGTCAGCAGCCTCTTGGCTCAGCACAAGGACAGGCAGCACACGAGGAGCCCAGCCCAGAGCCCAACAGGAGCTGCAGCTCCAACAGCACCGACCTTGAGCTCATCATCTGAGTTAGAGGTCACCCTCTGGCTTTGGCAGCTGGACCTTTCCCTCCACACCTAAACCCTCAGGCTGCTTTTACACAGTGATAATGAACAACACCAGCCACGGCTCTGGCTGCACATAATGTTTGTCACCATTCCCCTCTGCTCCCCTTGTAAATTAGAAAGAATCCAGCATTTCACAGGAAAAAAAATAAAATTAAACAACTTCCCAGAAAGCCCTGCCTGCTCTCTGAAAGCCCAATTGTCTCCATTGCTGCAGGAACAGTTTTGTGCTGCACGTTCTGCTGGCAGAGAGGAGACATTTTGAAGATGTGTTTGTAGACACAAGAAGTGTCAGCTTTGTCCTGCATCCTCTAGGAACACACGTGTGTAAAAGTCAGCAATGGAAAAACTGTCCCAAATCTCTGACACCTAATTGGGAAGAGCTAAAGGTGGCAGTTCCCATGTATTTATCTTTGTTTCAGCCATGATCTCTCCTCAAGCCCCTGCCAGCCCTGACTCCCCACCTCCTCCAAGGGAAGGAGCAGCACCAAGACCGACTCACTCCACACAGAACTGCAATAGATTTCCCTTTCTGGAGTCTCAGCCCTGGGAATGAGCAGGAACACATCAAATACCACACCCAAACAGCCTCTGCACTCCTGCCAGGGGAGACTTTGCATAACTGGCCCCTGGCTGGCAGTGACCTGACCTCTGGCCCAAAAAAATTCAAACTGGCCCTCTAAATCCAAGGGACAAGTGTTTAACAGGTTTCGGGGAGCACAGGTTAAGTCTGAAGCCAATCCAGACTCCATGGCACGAGGATGCCAATGGATGGACGTTCACTGCTCGCTTCACATCCTCCAGAGGATCAGCCAGACTGAGCTGGGACGTTCCAGGCTAGCCCTGGACACCAGTTCCCTACTTCAAACACACTTCTGGGACACAATTGCAGACAGATCCCTTCAAGAAGTCAAACTGCAGGGACTGGGAACTAAATACATGAAGCAGCAGACAACATCCCACACAGCCAGGAGTGAGTGGGGACTCCCAGGATCCCACTATTCAAGGGCAGGTAAAGATAAACACTGTTGGCTCTGGATAGGATGCAAGAGGTTCCTCCCTCACCTTGAGGCACATAGAGGTTCAGAGCTGACACAAACACACAAACATCCCAACAGAGCCCAGAGGAGGGAAAAGGACACATGGGATTATTCAGCCCACTGAAATTCTTAGGATGGGATAAATCCCCCCCAGAAAGCAGCTCCTTCTGCCTATGCCTGCTGACAGATGTCAGGTGCTTCATTTAGTCCATATCCTTAATTTTTAAGTGCCTAAAATCTAGTGAGATTAATCCAGTCCTGTGAAAACAACCATTGACTCCACAGGCAGGGAGTGCAGCTAAACCTGGGGAGAGGGGGAGAACTGAACAGCCTGGCCCTGCCATCTGGGAAACTCTGCAGGGCCCCGATCCCCAGCAAGTGACAGCTGGAACCAGGCAACTCACTGCACTTCAGCAAGCACTAAACTGACTCAATTTCTTTTTAAAGGCTGGATCTTCAAATGCCTCTTTTCCTCCCATTGATGCAGGTGTGTGTGATGTGTGTAAGAGATCTAACTGAGGGTGCTGCAGCCTAGAGTTGATAGGATCAATGCTTCATTTTCTGCAGAGCCCCCTTTATTCAGGGGAATAATTCAACAAGAGCCTGTTTTCCTTTATCTCCCATTGTCAGGCAGGCACTCCTGGAAACACAGCCTGCCATGGAGCACAGCCACCCCAGGTGCTGAGAGTGCCTGAGAACAAAGCTGCTCGATGGGGAAGGGCACTCACAGCACACAGCCCCAACTCCAGGGAAACAAAGCCCTCAGGGAGAGGGATGGGAGCAGAGAGGGCTGGGAGCCGTGTCTGCACCAGGCAAGGAGCTGGAGGCTCTGGGATTAATGGGCTTGGGGCAGCAAGGGAGAAAATCTGCCTCTGGAGTGGGAAAAAAAAAAGAGCCACTCTAGTAGTGAAGCTGTGAGTTTTCTTTGTAACAGCCCCAGTTATTCCTGCTGTCCCCACAGCCCAGATTTCCAGCAGGAAATCTTGCTCCCAGCCTGGAAAATCAGCATCCAAGCTCCTCGGGTTCAGTGCTCCCCAGAACTAACACAGTGCTGTGGGTGACTGGAAGTTCAGGTGATTCTGGCTCACATATTTTGGAACACGGACTTCCACACTCTGGGAACAGCCCTGTTTCCCCTCACAGCACTCAGTGGGAGGGAGGAGGCACTGCCTGGACACTGGGCTTCCCCACTCCTGGTATTTAATCATGCACACAACCTTTGTTAAAAGCTGCTTCTCCTCCTTCCTTCCTTCCCCTGGCTGCTGCTCAGGCCCTTCAATGTCCTTCCCAAAAACCATTCCAGGACTCCATGACAAACCCAGCTCCATCCTGAGAGCTGTGAGGACTGAAATGGAAGGACTTACTTTGTTGAGGGCCCCAAAGCCAGTGAGGATGATGTGGGAGTTCTCCACCTGGATGGTTCTCTGGCCCAGCCGGACAAGGTAGGCTCCAATCCCAATTGCCCGACACGTGACCTGGGAAAAAAGGAAAAAGAAAGAAAGAAAAAAAAAAAAGCAATGGCATTGATTTCTGTCTCTCCACACAGCCCCAACCTATTGATTCAAACATTGAGATAAAACTAGGTGTGTTTGTAGTACAAGGCCATAAAATCTACTCTTGCTGGAAAATTCCAGAATCTGTTATTTTGTAGAACACAGGATCTGAACACAAATGTATTTTATTACAAAAAAAAAAAAAAGAGAAGCAGCCACTTTCAGACTGAGCAAACACGAAGCCAAATGACTGAAGTGTTTTAAATTGAGTGTGGAGGGGACCCAGCCCTGCACTGGTGCCAGGAGCATTGCTCAAAGCCTACAGGAGCCCATTTCCATCAGCCAGAAGGCTGATCCCAGATGGATGTTTGGGATATCATCACAGGATTTTTAGCTGAAACAGACAATACATTTGAAGAATAGAAAGCAGTGGGGGATTACCAAGCTGATGGTGATAACACTATCATAGGCTAAAGATGATTCTCCAGCAATCATGCCACATCCTCTGAGGTTCTCTACTCCAAGCCCGTCCTCCTTCCCGATAATATCCGTTATCTTGTACCTGAGGGAGACACAGACAGCCTTTGAGTCACAAGGTCCAGTGATTTGCTG
This sequence comes from Pachycephala philippinensis, assembly GCA_013397055.1. Taxonomy (NCBI): domain Eukaryota; kingdom Metazoa; phylum Chordata; class Aves; order Passeriformes; genus Pachycephala; species Pachycephala philippinensis. The sequence goes on from VWZT01014695.1 coordinate 80,665, forward strand.
AATCAGTTTGCTACAAAGAAAATGAAAAGTGACTAAATATCATTAAGGTTCCAAGGAGAAATGTGCATAAAGCCCGGGCAGGGGCTGTGCAGGGCTCATCCTGCAGCACCATGGAACGCTCCCGTGGGAGCAGCACTGCAAGGGGAAATGCCAAGGGAGAGGAATGCCTGGGAAAAGTGTCCTGTCATTCCCACAGGACGTGAGGAGCAGGCTGATGATAGGAAAAAGGGCAAGAAAGGAAGGGAATGCAGACAAAGAGAAAAAGGAAAAGAACAAGGATTACAACGAGGCTCTTACCTTTTCTTCACTTCCTTCTTCCATGCCTCCGTCCCCTGCCCCATCCCTTCTCACCCAGTGCCCTCAGACTGGCTCCCAGCTTTCCCACCAGGCCCTTGCTAAGCTGAGGACTCCAGCATGTGCTTCAGAGCCTCTCTGAGGAGCCCCCAGCTCCCAGGGGCACGCTCTCATCCCCACACCCCACACTTGCTTCAGTTCTGCCAGAGCCTGCCAGGCTTTGGTTCAATCCTGAACACATCCTGATCATTCCCTGCAGACCCTCAGCCATGACTGGGGGTCAAGAAAGCACAGCCCTTAACTCCCTGTTCCCTGCCCTGACCACACAGAGCTTTGGCTTCCCATGCACCTGGATCCTAAGGAATGTCCCAGCTGAGGACAAGGACATGCCACACATCACCCAAGGACAAACAAAGCTTTTCATTCCTACCTGGACTCTCCATTTTCCTCCACGTGTTCACAGTGAACAGAGTTCAGGGCGCTGACTTTCTTATAGTCTTGAGGAGTCAGGTACAAGTATTTGTAACCCTGCAGGGAAAAACAGTTCATTCATCCCAATCCCACCTGTAGTCCCTTCCTGATCCCCACAAAGAAACTTTCACAGGGGCAGAATTTAATTCCACAGAGTGATAAGAACATTCTCTCAACATTGGAGATGCAGCTGATGCCACTGAAAGCTGGGAATGGTGCAATATTTAGCAGTAACTCCTTTTGGATGCCAGTCTGCAGCCTGGGAGATCATAAAATCCTATCATGGAACGGTTTGGCTTAGAAAGGACAAGGTTGCTCCAAGCCCATCCAGCTTAGCCTTGAACACTTCCAGTGTTCCAGATCCAATACCAAGGAGAACTTTGGAGGTGACAGCCTGGCAAATGTTTACCCTCCCCTCTATTAGAGGAGGTGGTGTCAGAATAAGACTCTAGCGGGCTGCTGCAGTTTCCCTGCTGGTTCCTGTGCCCCCTTACCTTGTATGGGTTGTCTGGGTCTTCCCAAGCCACGTGGAACATGTGCCGGATCTCCTCGGCCAGCCCGATCCTGGCCCCGCTGTTGGCAGCCACGAAGATCCGGGGAATGCCCTCAGCCCGTGCCAGCTCGGATGCCCTCAGGAACAGCAGGTCCTCCTGGGGCCCGAAGGAGCCTATCCTGTAGGTGATGTCATTGCCAATGACAATGATATCCCGGCCCTCCGGATACTCCGGCGTCTTCAGAGTCATCTTCCAGGCCACCATCCCGATCTGCAGGCCGAGAGCAGAGAGCAGCAAAACATAAATGTGTGTCTTCAAGAGGGAATCACACAGGGATCATTCCTCTCACTTGGCGAAGTGGTCTCTTGGACTTGGCATATTTTCCTTGGGAACTTGGATAACAGCAGTTCACCTGATCCTTCCCACGTTCCTTGGAGCGCTCATCCCAGCAGGACACTCACGCTGGCTCTCCCTCTCCCCATTCAGGGATTTATCACAGGTCCAACAGGTTCTGCCAGCGTTCCTCCCACAGGGAGCAGTGTATTCCCTGTGCTCCCACATGTGCTGCTGCACAGGATTCCTGACCACCTGCTCAGGCTTCCCAGGTATCCCCCCACAACCTCATCACCCTCACCCAGCCCTCATTTTAACCATCTTTTTATTTCATTACCATCTCCCATTTCCCCTCGTCCTTCCTTTTATTTCTTCGTCTCTTCCCTTTTCCCTTCCCCGATTTTACAGCAGGGTAAGCAATGTTTTTTGCTGCATGTTTTTCTTTTCAAGAATCACGGGCTCATCTCTCCTGGCCCATCTCCTGGAGGATCAGCAGCATCCCTCCCCTGCCTGCCCCATCCCTCAGCTGCTGCTCCAGGAGCCAGCCAGCCCGGAATGCCATTAACAGATGGGAATAGCAGCGTCCCTTGAAAGCCACATGCATCACCCAGTCCCCGCTCGCCCAAGGATCATAAGCTCTGAGTACACATTCCTCAAGCCGATTGCACATCCTCTGCAATCAGGAGGCTGAGACTCTCATCGTGGAGCCTCGGAATTCTGAACATGATGAACTAAAGCGGGAGGGGGAGAGGGGAGAAGCGGCAGATAGATCTGTGCCATTTAATCCACATCCAAATGGCACAATACACAGCCCAGATCCAATCAGCATCTGCAATAAGATATGCCATAATAGGCTCATTAAAAAAAATAAAGAGGCAGAGGAATTAATCAAAGGGTCATTGGAAGTAAAGCAGGCAGCAATCCAAAAATATTACAGCCAGCTACTGGCAGATCCTTCCTTACACCTCCCCTTCCAAGAGCTGAGACTGCAAGTTAACAGAGTGTTTCTGTTCACCTTCTCCTTGGATTCCTCCACTCCTACTCTGACACCTCAAAAGGGAATAATTTGTTTGCCTCTGAATATTTGCAGATTTACAGTTCCACCTCAGCAGGGTTTGGAACAGAGAGATGCTGCAGCAGCTTCAAAGAAGGGAGCAAAAATCCCTAAAAGTCAGCAGGATGTTTTGCTAAAATACCAGTAAAGGGAGAAGTTGCAATAGAACGAGTGGATGCAGGTGTGGGTCTGGCACAGAGACCAGGGGGGACACAGACAACCAGTCCAGAGGAGAGGAACCTGACTGATCCCAGACACAGCCAGACGTATTCCTTGGATATTTGCTCTTGGACTTTCACAGCAGACAAAGGAAGAATTGTGGTGAAAAAAAAAGGAGAAAAGAAGTAAGTTTTGTCCTTCTGACCTGCCTGTTGGAGGAAAAGCGATGCCAGGGGCTGGATTTTGAGTCTCTGTTCTCACTCTCTACTGTGGCAAGTTGGTCATTAGAAAGAGCAGGTTAAAAGAGTGCAAATCCAAAGTTAAAGGCTCCAAGATCAGCCTCTAGGAAATCAGGAATGCAGGGATGTCCATCTGTACCCCAGCACCTACTGCAGCTCCGTTCTTTACCATAATTTAAGACTTTTTTTTTTCCATAACTAAAATCCTTCAGTGGGCACTTCCCAAATCTTTCTGATATCACCTCAAAAAACAGCTTTAGTCACTGACAGAAACCCACAGGGAAATGGGATAACATTCTCTTTAAAATACAGCATAAACTTCTTCCAAAACAGCACAGAATTATCACTAATTGACAGGTTAATTGGTCATTTCCTTACAACCACACTGATCCCATCAGCCAGGACCGAGGGACCAGTGATGGACCAGCAAGTCCCCAGGGCTGGTCCCACAGCCCATCCCACCCACCAAGATGTAAGAGATTTTCCTCACTTTCAGCAGCTTGATGATTTTTGACAGCACAGGAAACAGGCCAATTTAAGGCATTTCTTATTTAGAAAATTCAGATTTTAATAGAAGTGTTGGAATAGTTCCCTAACCCAAGATTGTGTGTCCTCTACACCAATAAAGTCCCTTTTGCCAGTGCTCACCAGTAGAACAGAAAATAGTCTAGCCAGGGCACAAACTCCTGAAAACAGTTTACAGCTGATAAATATGGAGCAACCCCACGTAGTTTGAGAAAAGAAAAATTCAAGTGCACCACTATTAACTTGGGTGTCTTTTGCCTCCCCAATTCATCACGTGTTCTGTGCCATTTATCCAGTAATAAGAGCCACAGGGATCTGCACAACTAAGGATTTTTTTTGCTATGAATTTGCTAGATTCAGTTGAAATTTATGGGCAGTGGAGGATGGCTTTCTATTCCAGAAAAAAAAAGAAATAATGAGATTTTTAAGTTAACGGCAGCACGCCAAAAACTGCAGAGTTCCCAGGTTAATTAGCCAGGCTGAGCTAATCACCTAAGAGCACTGGCAGGCAATAGTAGGTGATGGTGAGCAGCCCCGGCTTTGGAACAGGCTCTTTTGAAGAGGCAGCACAGTTTGGAAGTGCTGCTCCTGCCACGGCTCCATTCCCAGCACACCCAGGAGTGAAGAAGAGGCGGAGGAAAAAATAAAAGCAGGAACCGTCTTATTTAACTGTTTTTATGTTGGCAAAATGATTTGTGCCCCGGTATTTCCATAAGAAGTGGGACCATTATTCTCCTGTAGGAACACATTTGGTTTGAAAAGTATCAGTGGGCAGCACGTGAAAATCAAAGGGGATGAATTATTCACAAGCCCCGATCAGAAGTGATCATTATTTCTGATGCTCCAAACTGTGATTAGGATTCAGTGCTCAGCTGTCATTTGCTCCCTGAACGGCCGCAGCCCCTCAGAATTGCACGACACACGGAGATGACACCCAAGTTTCAGATGTATAATTTCACACACACCTTCTCCCACTCCATCTTGGCCTTAATGGAACCATTAAGAGCCAGTGAAACGGGCGCGCTAACGAACGGCGCTTCCCCGGCGCTCGTAAACGCCGCTCGTTTGACACCCAGTGTCAACACTAATCATGGCCTAAAATTAACACCAAAATTGACTTCAACATTAATTGCACTATCGATGGGAACAGTAATACACACACTGATGCAGTTCCAAATTGACTGCCGGTGGCAGCCGGAGCTGTTGACAACAGGCACCGAGGGGAATGGGGAAGGAGCCGATCCCAGGCTCCCTCCAGGAAGCACGGCAGGCTCCGAGCAGAGGGCAGCCAATGCCAGTGGCAGCTGGTGCTGGGGAGAGGGAGCTTTCCAGGCTCTTTCTGGCAGGTTCTGTAATTCCTGGAGAAGCAGAGCCAACAGAATCACAGAATACCCAGAGCTGGAAGGGATCCACAGAGATCATCGATCCAGCTCTGGCCCTGCACAGACACCCCAACAATGCCACCCTGTCCCTGAGAGCGTTGTCCAAACACTCCTGGAGCTCTGGCAGCCTTGACCATTCCCTGGGGAGCCAGTTCAGTGCCCCCCCACCCTCTGGGGGAAGAATCTTTTCCTGATATCCAACCTAAACCTTTCCCTGGCACAGCTCCAACCATTCCCTGGGTCCTGTCACTGGGCACCAGAGAGAAGAGATCAGTGTTGGTTTATTCTACTCCAGCTTCTGAGCCTGGGGACTTGAGGCCAGGCTTCATTTTATCTATTTACATCCAAATTTGGGAACCTGAATGTGGGTATTTACTTGGTGCAGATGTAGCAATTTTGGCATTTCATCATTTGAATCTGTTGCCTGGAACTTCAGATCTAAAAGACTCTCTCCACTTACACACTGCAGAGCTTTTGAATCTTTATCCAGAGCATGAAGCAGCTCCCAGGAAAAGGGCAGGGTGCACGTGGTTTGCCAGAGGCATTCCAGCTCCGTGCCTTGACAAGGATGGAGTGCCAAAACCCAGGATTCCTTCTTGGCTCTGGAAAAGGTGTCCCTCAGCAATCCAAGCGTGGTGGTGGCAGCCCAGCCAAGCACGTTGGCACGATCCGAGCACTGGGAGGGAACAGCTCCAGGATGAAACGTGACCAAGTGCTCAGGGAAAGGTGCCACAGAATCCCAGAATTGTTGGGGTTGGAAAAAACCTCCAGGATCATTGAGCCCAACCTGTGACCGATCACCACCTCGTGAACCAGACCAGAGAGCCACATCCAGTCCTTCCCTGGACACTACCAGGGATGGGGACTCCAAACCTCCCTGGGCAGCCCCTTCCAATGCCTGACCACCTTTTCCATGGAGAAATTCCTCCTGAAGTTACAGATGAGCAACAGACAACCTTCATCAGGAGCTTTTCTGTGGGTAAGAACATTCCTGTCCACAGTATCCATGTGACCCACACACACCTGTTCAAACATCTACACGAAAATAGAGAATAAAACTGTGTCACCTCTTCCATCTCTGTTCCTGGAAGGCTTGGATTTGGGGATTTTAAAACCCTCCAAGAAACCTGCAGCTCTCGTTGCTGTTTAAATTCCCTGTGCCTGCCATAAAATGCAGGAACAGGGGGTGACAAAGCAGAACATGCAGCTCAACGATTAAGCCGTGCTTGTATAAAATGCATTAGCTACACCCTTCCGCCTCCGGCAATGCGGAAAGCCACCGGAGCAGCATTCCAGGAGCCCTCTGCCATCCTGAATTTCCCCTGGCCAAACCTTCCCAGCCACCCAGGAAAGGTGCTGGAGCCAAAGCTCCAGCAAACAGCTGCGATTGTGGATTGTTTCTGATGCTCGTGCTACTGAGGAGGAAAAACTGTGACATCTAGTGCCAGTGGGGAAAATGACACATTTTCCATGGGCACCGGGAGAGGGATGGAGGGGGATGTAGGGTGTTGCTGCAGGCCCTCCTTACATCACTTTCCCCTTGTCCTTGAAGATTAGTTGGGTCTTATCAGCAGCTGGTGCTTTCCTGGTGCCAAAGGATCAGGGGAAATTGTAGTCAAAATACATAAAGTGCTATAGAAAAGCATCCGAATGGCCGGCTCAGGACTGACAAGGAATATATTGAGTTCTGCAAGGGGCTGAGGGAATTACCTTTTCACACTGAGATTTCTGCTAATATGCTAATCTTGGGAACAAAGCCCTGGGCTTTGAAGGGGGTGTCACTGTGCTCCAGGTCTTGTCTCCAGCACGGTGATTGAACCAGTGGTGGATACACTCCTGAACTGCTCTGTGCTCACCCAATTCCTGCCTCTTCCAGAGATTTCCCCATTTTAGCACAGCCCACGGCAGGGGTGGAACAGCGTGAGGTTTAAGGTCCTTCCAACCCAAACCAGTCTGGGATTTTGTGATAAAGTGGAAGGAGAGGTGTCCTCTGGATGGTCAGAGGCTGGGAAAAGGCCCCATCAGTGACCCCAAAAGCAGGGCAGGGCCAGCAGCAGTGCCAAGCCCCTCCCGTGGCTGTGACAAGGACCAGGACCCTCTGCTCTGGAGCAGCCAGAGCTGTCTAGGAATAAAGAGCAACTTGTATTTTCACAGTCCATTAATTCTGTGGCTTCTTTGTTGAGCCCACAGCTAATTACTGCAGTGGGGTGGTGGGCGAGGGGAGTGGTCATGGGCTATGTGGAGAAAAACCTCTTGGATTGGGGAAAGTATTGAGACCTCAAGATCTTCCTGAAAATACAGATTTTTGCCCAAAATGCTGCTTGCAAACTCTGTGAGGACAGGGAGAACCCCAGCCTGGAGCTCCTGCCCCGTGTCAGAGCAGGGATTGCAGCCCTGGCTGAACACATTGCCCACAAATCTCCTGGATTTTATGCTGGTTTCTCAGTTCCTCCCATCAGCTCAAACACTCAGGGCACTCAGCTCAGCTAAATGCTCTAAGAGCAGGAGTGCCTTGACCCCCTTTCACAAGGAGGAAATGTAACTGTCAGGAAGGCCAAGCCCTGGCTCCGAGCAGGCAATCCCTCAGTTCCAGGGATCCCACTGGAAGTAGGGGAATGGCTCTGAGTCTCTGATCCAAAACAAGAACAACACAAATAGGAACCTCAATGCACCCAACAACATTTACCACAGAAAGAAGTTCCCAACAGATATCTCCTTTTTTCTAAAAAGCACAATGGACAACCTCTCCAACAGCTTAGAATTCAGAAAATCAGCAACTTTTTCTAGCAAGAAAAATAATAATAAAAATCTCACATTTACCTGTGAAGTTCCTATGTCACCTGTCAGTCAGCTCACTGGAACCAGCTCTGGATCTCTGGGGCACAGACTCCACTGTGGAGTTGGAGGGACTCAAAGCCCATCCAGTGCCACCCCTGCCGTGGCAGGGACACCTTCCACCATCCCAGGCTGCTCCAAGCCCCATCCAACCTGGCCTTGGGCACTTCCAGGGATGGGGAGTCCACAACCTCTACAACCCCTCTGGGCAAGAAGACATTTGATAGATCACATCAGATTAGATTAATTTAAATACCAACACTCCACACACCACAACAGCACATGTAATTTCTTTACAGACTGAGCACAACGAAGTCTACCAAGGGTTAAAAAAAATCTCCTAATTTTTTTTTTTGGTGGTCTTTGGGTACAGAATCTCTTATAATAAGACTATTTGTATTCATACTGGCAGAGTAAACACTACATGTTCATGCCCAGGCAGCTCTGTGCTTGTAATTTCAGCAAGAACAGAGCGACGTCCCTGAGGGACTTTGCTATTTCCCCAGCCACCATCCACTCAAACGCTGAATGAGAGCAGGGAAAGAGAGAAAGATGATGGCACAAGGCTCCCCAGCAGCCTCAGCGTGCACTGGGAACGTAGGGAATAACTCATTCCAGCTTTAATTAGACCAGTTAAAACATTTCTCCTGAAGTCCAGCAGAAGACAAGGCCGCAGTGACCCCACAGTCACCATCAGGGGCAATCTGCAAACAGCCTGTTCCAAACCTTCCCCTGACAAGGTCCATGCAGGAAACGGTGAGGAAAACCCCTGTTTGCTCTCATCACTACCCTGATGTTTTTGAACAGAGCCTTTGCAAACCTTAAGCTGTATATTCAGGAAAATATGGTTCAACAACACCAAGAAAAGACAAATGATACCATCGCTTAGAACTGTTCAAATTTAAATTACTGTAGAACATTTGCTTACTAATTCCCACAAAAAAAACCCCACACCTTCTAGTGGTTATCTTTACTCTCCAGTCACTCCAAAGCTGCAATCTTTGCCTTCCTAATGGGAAGACACCCCAGCAGAACCCCACCACGTTTGCACAGCCTCCTCCTGCTCGAGCTCCAGGAGTGACTCCACCACTCCCAGCATCAGTTGTAACTCTTGAGTAAATCCTACTCTAGAGAGTGATGTTCCACACACCCTGATACAAACTGTGTGGGGAGGATGGAAATGGAAGCACAAAATAGTTTTTTCTGTGGTTTGGGTTTTTTTGTAGCAAACGAAAATATTTCTATTTAGTCTTGTAAAACACATTTTGCTCAAATACAAACCCCAGTTACCTGGAACAGCTGAATGAGCATTTTTTAATTACGAAGGAAAACCAGCATAGGCACAGGTTTGAAATGGCATCATCATTTACTATGGAAGTTAAAATACCCATTGTAGGGAAGGTATTAATTTTTAATGAAACAAAAATCTCATTTTCAAGAGTGAGATTTCATCTGTGAAAGGCTGAATGAATAGATTTTGTGCCTGGCTGGTAAATTCTCATTACAATTGTCAAACCCAGCCCAAAGCACGACGTCCTGTGGGGGGCACGGAGAGAGAAGCAGCACGAAAGGAAGTGGCACTTGCCTCATTTCCTCCTGGCAGCCTGTTCATGTGCACGAGCTGGCCCTGGTCATCCAGCACCAGCTCTGTGTAGGTCAGGATGTCCGAGGGCAGCGGCGTCGGGGGCAGGAACGTGTGCTCATTCATGGAGCTCCACAGCTTGATCAAAGACTGGGGGTGGAAAGAGAAATTCTCCTTAAGAACATCACCTGCAAGTATTTCTATTCAATCCACTCTGTAGGTATTGCCAACAGAATTTGGGATTATTCCCAACTCAGTATTCGGAATTATTCCCAACAGGACACCCCAGAATATCCCTCCTGCCAGTGTGACTGACAGTATTCCAGGGATATCACCTACTCTGGGATTTGAATCACAGAACGGTTTCCCCCAAAGTGAAATCTGAATGATGGTGGCTCAGGATAGAACCCAGCACATCAGAAACACCATCTGGGAAGGGCAGATGACAAGGTGGGAAAACAAAGAAACGGCAACAAGAAAGGCAAGATGGTTTATGGCTCAGCTTCTACTGTTTGACTCATTAACGGAACTCCAGCAGCAGTTTATCCTAATTTCATTCAAAGTAGACTCAATCCATAGCTGATAATCCCTGGGGACCACTGGAGCCACTCCAATCAGGATGGCCAAGAGAAGAGCAAGGAGAAGAGCCCAAAGAACACTCACCTGCCGGAACATCTCAGGAATGTCATAGACATAGGATGTCCCTAAAGTCTGTGCCTGGAACCTCTTGGACTGCAGCAGGTCTTTGGTCACGTAGGGGGTATTGATCAGCATCCCGTGGAGTGGTCCCTGCTTATCTCCATACGCCTGGAACATGATCTGCAGGACAAACCACAGCCCAGTCCTGGTTAACCCACGGGTTCTGCACACCGAGCTGCTCCAGCTCTCACCAAACATCCCCAGGCTGCTCCAGCTCTCACCAAACATCCCCAGGCCGCTCCAGCCTGATTGTGGCTGCTCCAGCCCCCACCAAACATCCCCACGCCGCCCCA
>VWZT01014695.1:91174-107820 GCA_013397055.1 Pachycephala philippinensis
GCTGCTCCAGCTCTCACCAAACACCCCCAGGCTGCTCCAGCCTGATTGTGGCTGCTCCCTGCAAGGCTGCTGATGCTGGCACAGCCAGGCACCCCTGCTCCATCACACACTGCTGCCCTTCGGAGACACCTCGGGCCCGTCACTGCACGATGCCAGCATCCCTGACTTACTGCCCATCCCGGCAGAGCACAGAGCACACAGAGCCCTGCCCGAGATGAGCTCCCAGCCCCCAGCAGCTCCCCTGAGGCGGTGGCTGTGCCGATGGATGGGGAGAGCCGGGAGAACTCCGTTATTTATGGAGCGGGAGCCGCGGCTGCGCCCGCCAGCCGGGTCAGGACTTGCATATGTCACTGGGCTTGAAGTTTTGATATTGTAAGTTTAGAAAGATTTTCCCAGAGTAGCCACATGAATTATCAACTGCCGTGCTTCATGGTACTATATATTCCGGGCAGGCAGGGTTTGGAAGGGAAGCTTTTCACTGGAGGAGAAACAGGAGGAGATAAAAACGGGATAAAAATGCCCTAAACGCTGCTTAACAGGGACACACCTGGCAGGAGGGACATGATTAGGATGTGTTTAACAGAATTTATCCAATTGAAGATGAATTAACTGAAGAATTCCACAAAATTCGGTAAAGCCTATTTTTGTTTTTGGATAAAAACAGCAGTTCATGCTCTCTTCAGTCTGCACAAATATTAATTTGGGAAGTAGCTTCTTTAACAGGAGAAGCATTTGTTCAGGGTAACGAGTGTTTGTGACAATGCCTGTCTTGGGATCTGTCAGAACCTGCACTTGGGGCCCAATTCTCCTTAAATCTCTGGAAAGCTCCACAGCAGCTCTGTGGGAACTGGAGAAGTCTGTGCTGAGCATCACCACTTATCACCACTGGGAAACAAGAGATCAGGGTCATTGTCTCATCACAAAGCCATTTTCCCATTCTTCAGAAGTCATGAAAGTGCCCAGCACACCAGTAATATTTGATTTTTTTTTTTTTAAGATTTCTCCAAGTTCTAAAGAACCCTCTGAAAACACAGGGAAAAAAATCCACAGATCTGAACTCGTCCTATAAACCTCCATCATGAGGGGGAAGTTTCCTAAAAGTATCAGTATGGTTTTTTACTAGAACATGGTTTAATATTCTGGAAAACAAATCAAATTTAATACTGGAAAAGTTGCTAAAGCCATACACACACAAGCTCATTCCCCAAGCTTTAAATAATGAAGCTCATCAGTTCAGAGTTCACTTGCGACCTTCACAAGTGACTGACCCAACTCAAGGGTTAAGCTCAGCTGCTGGAGATTATTAAAATGTTCTTTTCTTTCCTCATCTCCCCTCAAAGGCAGGAACAAGGTAAAACACACTGACACTATCTGTTCCGGGATCTCAGAGCTGGATGGACTCCACGGCCAGCAGCTCGCTCGAAAAATTAAATGGAAAAAGGGGAGAAAAGGTGACTCAGCACTTTGTGCTGTACATTCCCAGTGCCCAAGTGATTTATTCTGCTGCTTCTCCTGCCTGGCAGAGAGATGATTACAGAGGGAGATGTAAACATTTCTCTATTTAAATATTTTCCATGCATCCCATGCTCCATGGATTTTAGCATATGTAGGTATTTCAGTTAACCACACTGTTCCTGCAGCACGAAAAACAGAAATACCACAACAGCCACAACCATTACAAAAGAGCCCATTACGCTTCATAAAAATGATATAAAAGCACCTTCCATAAAAATTTTACATCATCCTACCCAGGTCATTCCCTATATCTTTAGAATTTAAAGGACAAGTTCACAGATTTTTTCTATCTACTCAGTGAAATGTATAATTAATAATATTTTTTATTACGGCCTAGAAGATGAGCATCAGCAACGATTCCTTTTCTAGTACTTTTTTGAGCACTCTGAGGAAAAGTCTTTGGGAAAACAGCTGCCCAAATGACTGAGGGCACGTACAAAACAACCACAAGACCTGACTGGCTTAATTGATCACACTTTCACATCTGCTGTTGCAAGTTTATCTTTACATTCTCCTTCCTTTGGCTAAGTTGAACGGCAATTTTGTGTTACATTAAAATGTATTATGGGGCTTGGAGCAATCCAGTCTAGGGGAAGGTGCTCCTGCCCATGGCAGGGGGTTGGAATGGGATGAGCTTTAAGGTGCCTTCCAACCCAAACCATCCTGGGATGGCCTGGAAACACCACAAACCACAGAAGAGCTCCATCAGGTAAAACGCGTCCCCTTCCCAATTTTCCCATCCGAGCGCGGATCCGCAGGGACGTACCTGCCCCGTCCTGGAGTCTGTCACCTCCTTGTAGAGGCTGATGTCCAGGTAGTAGCCCGACTCGTTGGTGAGGAAGAGGCGGATGGGAATGGCCTTCCCCGTGGGCGTCAGGCGGATGTTGATCTTCAGCTCGGCCTGGAGCACGCGCAGCTTCCAGAGGCGGCTGCCGTAGCGCATCACCATGGAGCGCACCGACTCCTCGATCTGCAACGCGCCAAAGGGGTCCCTCAGCACCCTGAGCACAGCTCCCTGCCCTGTGGGAGCTGTCCCTGCCCGTGCCAGGGGTGAAATGAGATGGGCTCTAAGGTCTTTCCAACCCAAACCATTCCGGGATTCCTTCTGCATCCATCCACTGCACCGTGTCCCCTCTATTCCCCTGAAGAAGCATCACACATCAGCACATTCCCAGTGCAGTTACAGGACCTCATCCCTCCTCATTCTAAGCCTTGAGACAGGCAGGAACTCCACCTGGGGACTACTGATGTAGTGGGACAGTGCTGGATTCACATCTGTTTCCTTGTAGCACATGGAATCACAGAATCCATAAGCTGGAGACCTCGAAGATCATCAAGTCCAACCACCACACCCCACCCCACCCTAGGGACCCCCAGCCTCCCCTTCTCCCGCCTCCCCTCCATGGGCATCTCTCACACCTGGGAGCTACAGAATCCAGGGAAGGCAAACCCTTGGCAAGCAGTTCTGTAGCCCTTGTATGCACAATAATCACATTTCACTGCCTGCACGGAGCTTTAAATCAACAAAGCAATTACCACTTGGAGCTGGGCCTTCTGCTCTTCTATTAAACTTTATAAAATACTACAGTGGGCAAAGCGCATATTAAAAGAAGGCAATTTATATAGGCTGGGTTAAACATTTTTCCCAAAAAAAGTCTTTTGCACAGCAGCTCAAGGAAAAGTCATGGTCTGTATCTGAGGGCAGCTCAACTTCCAGGGATGAATATTCCAGCTTCCTCTGAACTTCCTGAGAACCAACGGTTCTGGATGCACCAGGAAAGGTTCATTCAAAAGAGATTTAAGCCACCAATTTTTAATCATGATTTAAAAGTCAGCAAGCAAGAGAGAGTTATTTTGATACCCAATTCATCTTTTTAAACTTTCGGTTGTTCTCCTCAGGAAAGGTCAGCTCTCATCTTTGGGTACCCATGAACTGAATGCTGATTTCCAGCTAAATTCAGTCTGGACTTGGGGCTTGCTTTGTGGTGATTCTGCTAACCACAAACATCCTTTATGCCTGAACACTTTCATTTGTGCATCTACAAAGCTTAATGTTCATTTATTTATAATGTTGATCTCTGTGGTTTTGTATCAGAGAATGAAAATGAGGCACTTTTGTGGCTGAATTTACAGATTCTTTTTAAGCTCCTAATTTATCTCATGTTTTATTTGGATGGAATCTGGACTTTTGTAACAAATAGAGGAGCATTTACATCTGCTTCCTTATTAAAACTGTTTATCTCAAACACACAATGAAAAAACAGGTTTAGTTTCAAACACAAAGCATATTTCTAATAATTGTCCCTCAGTTTACACAGAGGAGCTGAGCTGCACAACAAAACCGCTTTAAACTGCCAGAGGGCTGGGTTAGATGGGATTTTGGGAAGGAATTGTTCCCTGTGAGGGTGGGGAGGCCCTGGCACAGGGTGCCCAGAGATGCTGTGGCTGCCCCTGGATCCTTGGCAGTGCCCAAGGCCAGGCTGGACGGGGTTTGGAGCACCCTGGAATAGGGGAAGGTGTCGGGTTGGAATAGGATGAGCTTTCAAGTCCCTTCCACCCCAAACCATTCCGTGATTCTGTGATTCTATGAACAAAAGCCCATTTAGCTCTGACAAGTGAAGCCCTGGAAAGACACCCAGCCCTGAGCTGGGGAGGAGCTCCCACCTTGGAGGGGTCCATGATGACGGTGGGCACGAAGTTGAGGAAGATGTGGTTGCAGTCAGTGCGCACAATGGTGTTGTTGAAGGCCACCTCCAGCTCGTCCATGGCCTCCAGCAGCAAACGCTCCCCCTCGTTTTGCAGGTACTCAAAGGAGGCTTCCTGCCAGAGATTGCCAACAAACCAGTGACTTTGTACTCACAAATCACAGCCCAGGAATGCAAGGTTTGGAAAGCTGCAGGAGGATGTGCCAGAGAGAACAGAACCCATCGGTGTGGCAGGATGTGCAGCCCTGGAGCAGATCCATCCCCAGCACAGAGCCAGTGCTCCCAGTGCCTGGATCCCACACCTGGCTGCCCGTGCCCTCCTTTAGCTCAGAGCTAATATCAAAACAGACAAGGCAAGCCACTGTTGCCTCAAAATCTCAGGATTTCTGACTCTCCTCTTGGGGCCCCAAAAAATCTCCCCAGAGCACAGAGTACCAGGACTTCAAAGGGATGGTTCTGCAGAGCAGCACCAGCAAGGAGAGGGCACAACCCCCAGCACCCCACACAGGGAATGGTCAGTTTTGGATCCTGCAGCTCCCTGGGATGACCCAGGGTTTCATGCACCGCCTTGGAAAGGGACAAACTCACCTTGGTCACCAGGTCCGAGTGCCGGATGATGGCCCTGACGAAGAACCTGTAGTCTGTCACCTCGGTGCCCACCTCCACCTTGGCTGCCCCCAGGTAGAGGTGCATTTTGTGGTTGGCACAGGGGATGGCCGTGAGGTCGAAGTTCCTCATGCGGTTCAACTCCAGCTGGAAGGCCAGAGCTGGCTCCAGGTGCCGGTAAATCCGGTCCTCCTCGAACTGCAGCAGCCATGGCACAGCACAGGGTGGGCAAGGGAGGATTGAAAAGGTGAAACACTGAGGGTAAGAACCCTACAACACCCCTTCTGAAATCTCATATTTAATTCAAACCCAAGAAATTCCAATTAATCCAACCCAGACTTGTCACGCAGTCACTGGCACAGGGAGCTGTGAAATTGTTCAAGTGCTGAGAGCATAATACAAATTGCAGGACAGCAAGTTCTCAATCCCCCTCAAAAACTCCTCTTTTCCACAGAAACCATAAGGTTTGGTCTGACTCTGAGTAGTGAATCACTGCCCTGCTTCCAAGGAGCAGCTGCACGAAAGAAGGATAAAGCCAACACTTGGAGAAAGGTATCAAGAATATCCAACTCACCTTATCCCGGGCACGGAACGTGAAGAACTTTGGGAATTCCCTCTGTTTGAAAATAAAAACAACAGTATTAGTCCTCCCACAATAAGCACTGATGTCCCCAGAGGGCTCTCAGGCCACTCCTGGGGCAGCACCACAGCACAGGAGGTAACAGAAGCTATTCCCAGCTACTTTTTCAACATCACAAAGGTGGTGGAAAATCAAGTCACACTCAAGAAGACAGCAGAGGCAGCTTAAACCTGCCCTCACTAATGCAACAGAGGCTACTTGATTGGCTTTAGATTATTATTGTCAGTTAATAACAGACAACAACACGGAAGTGCCCAGCCAGAAGTGGCAAACTTTTTCTAGTTCTGTTCTGATTAAGTTTCCTGTGGAAATGTTTGGAGTGATGTGTTATGGATGCAGGTGTACACAGAACAGTGATTTTATTCTACAGCTCTTTCCATACCATTACTGCCAGAAATACTCTCTTCCCAAGGAAAACTGGGAGTTGTAACCAAATAACTTCATTCTCCTGTATAAAACAGGAAGAACATTACAGAAGCCCCCCAAATACTTGATTTCTCTGTTTTTCTGTTGCACAGATAAAACCCTGGCAGAGCCTTGAGAGTTTTTTTGAATATTGTACAAATCTTAGAAGAAGAGAGAAAGCCTAGACAGCATCCTGTCCCTCCAGCTCCATCCAGGCAAATCCATCCACTCCTCTGGAATTCACTTTTACTGGGCAGAGGAGCTGTGGTCAGTGCTGCCTGTGCTGAAGGTGACCTGAAGGGACACACACAACTGGCCAGAACTGTCCTACTGAGCGAAAAACAGGGAATCTGACCTGGAGTCACTGAATTTCTGGCTCACATTCCATTATCCATGAAAAATTAACAACCCCAGCTGGAGCCAGTGTGACAAGCAGTGTCTCTGTATAAGTCACCACTGAGCAACACAGATTTTAGGGCTAAAAGTACAAATCTAGTCAGCCATCTTCCTTCACTCCGAGGAAAAACAGTCCCCAAACCTCACCTGATGACTCTCAGTTGAGCAAAATAACTTGATTTTGCCTGGAATATCTTCCAAAATAACCAGTGGTACAGGAAATGCTGCCTGAAAATTCAGGCTCACCCAAAGCACTCATTGTCTGTGAGCATCATCAAAGAAACAACCTCATGTTCCCTCACTTCTCCCAATCCCTCCTACCTGTCCTCCCCTGCCTGCTGCCAGCTTCTCCCACCACCTCCATGCTCATTCCAGCACTAATGGAATTGCTTCCAAGGCATCTCGCTGGTGTGGTGGGGCAAATATCATCATTAGATGTGCACACACACAAAAATCCTCAGTACTCTGGTACCAAAATCCAAAAGAGTGCTCCATTTCCTAGGCAGAAGAATTATACCCCTGCTGTGTTCTAATCAACCAACCATCATCAAGACAATCAAAATAATTTGCCTAAATTAGCCAATCAAGACACCCTGCAAACCGCAGAATGTGAAAAGCCACACCAGAAATCATCATAGTTGATTATTATACTAATAATCACGTTAAAAACCTAATGAGATGAGGAAATTGGAAGCTTGCTGGAGCAACTCTCTATTACCTCAACATGCTGGGAACTAATTATATAGACTGTAATTAAAACAAAAACAAACCCAAGCCCAGGCCCTGGCTAAGTTAATAGTTGGTCCAGTAACGAAGGGCTGGGATAGGAGACAGTAATAAAGAGTGACAGAGCAGCTCCCAGAGGTGCTCCACAAACTTTGCAGCCAGATGACACAGCACACTGAGGAGCCAGGGAGAGCCTGGGGATGGTTCCTTCTGTTCTATGCCTCCTTTCTGACCTCTGACACATCCCACAGCACTTACTCAGCAGCTCTGACTTTTCATTCCCCCAACACCCATTCTGTTCTTCCTATTTTAAATCTAAAGTCTGGATTTTCTTGCTAAAGGTCCCAAAAAACTCTCCACAGAATCCAGTTTCCTACCTTAGCCAGTGACTGACACCTCTGTACCTGTGCTGTGAGCAACAATTCCCACTGGTGACTCCCACACAGGTTCAAACACTATTTCTGCTGATTTGTAAACTTGTTTTCCCTTCATAAACCTTCCTAGACCAGCTGTGTTGAGCACAGGATGAATTTCTTGCACTTCAAAGGCTCCCAATAACTTCCAGAGTTGAAAAGTAGATACCCAAGAGACAAAAATCTGGTTTGTGCCTTACAGTGCCACCTAAACCAGCCCCCACTGATGCCCAAGCCCTGGGGAAAGGAGTAATTCTCAGCAGTAAGAGCATCAAACATTTCCCACATGACAAAACCACTGTGCAAAATTTAACAAGTCCCTTCAGTGACTGCTCTAAGTTATTCTAAAATCGAAAGAAATCACCACACTACACAAGAAATACAAAGGTTTCACTGATAATTGCACTTTACAACAGAAGACAACACTGAAACACACAGAAATCTTTATTTGTGTGGCTTCCTGAGCTCAGCCAGGTAACGAGGGAGACTCAGAACCTCAGTGGCCCCTCTGAATGCCACGGGCCCAGCCTGGGTTTGCAGTCAGATGTCCAAATAAATACTTCAACATTTCACTTTGACACCAGTGTGGGTATTCAATGCCTGCCTGAGATCCAAATGAGAAGCCCAGAGCCCCCTGTGTGTCTCCTGGCCTCACGTCAGGAATGCCACTGTGCTCCAGGCCCTTTTTACTTACATGGAATCTCTGATCCACCTCATAGTTGACCTGTTTCCTGAAGTCCTTACAAACGAAACATACACACATAGGAAGAAAAAAAAAGCAGAAGACAGCTAGCAATTAGGATTAAAATCAAAAATTAATTAATTCAAGAATACAAGAGGCATTAAGATTGTTTACAATTGTAAATTAATTTTCTTAAGCGAATTCATGAGAACCATCTCAAGTTTTAGAGGACAAAAACAGTGAAGAGAGAACTCAATATAGTAAATACAGCATTTAATTTGGGGAAAACACATGTCAGATGCCAATGGTATAATGAGCTAGAAACCAGAGTTCTGAGCATCAGGAGAGATGTTGAAATACCTTTTGTGCTACAAGGAAAGTCAGCCTCCGAATGCCATGTTCAATCAGGACTGATTTCTGTAAGAACAATGATGGAAACAGGTGACTGGACTGGCAGAAAAAGAACAGGCTAAAAACATGCTGAAGTCCTCCGTGAAATGAAAAAAGCTCTGCAGATCCTTCTGCCTCTGAGTTCCTGCTCCACTTCAGCCTCCCCAGAGTGAGGACTTCCCACCTGACACTCCTTCAGCACCATAAATACCCCAATCCTTACACCTGAGCAGGTGAAGAGCTAAATCACAGGAACAGCCAATTCCAGCTGAGCCTGGCTAAGCAGGAATGCAGAAGTCACACCCAAATCCTGCAGGAAATATCCCTGTTCATTTGCCAAGACTGCTTTTTGAAGGGAGTGCAGCATAGCTGGGGTAAGGCCATGGAAAATGATGGAAAATGAGTTTTAAAGGCACTAACCCATGGAAGCATGCAGCTCATACTAGCACATGGATAACCCAGTCCAAAGGACACATCCAGGCTCCCAGCCTGGAGAAGGCTTTGGGGGGACCTCATCATCACCTTCTAGTACTTTAAGGGCATTAAAATAGAAGGGAGAGGGACTTTTTGTATGGGCAGAGATGAACGCGACAGGAATTAGATGGACAAGGGTTAGATGGGATGTCAGGTAGGGCCTTAAGGTCCCTTCCAACCCAAACCACCCTGAGATCCCAAGATTCTACATTGCAAAGGTGATACAAGTCAGGTGTCAGTTATTTTTTTCAAACAGATCAGAGAATATCCATTCTGGTTGCTTCTCCCTCAAATTCCCCTAAGCCACCTCTCACAGGAGTGCTGCCATCACCACTGATCCTTTGAAGTGTTAAGATGTCGTAATTCTCCTCTTCTTAAAACTTTTTTCCCTCCTCCTCCCTTTTCCAATTTAAAAGCAAGGAACACAAAAAGGAACAACGACTCAGCTCAAGCAGGAACAAACCAGCCCCTCTCGGCACAGACTGTGATGTTTCACTAAGGTTAAGCCCTTTGAAAATGAGCAGCAGTGACTATATTCATGGCAAGAGGAAGAAAATAACTTTAATAACGCCATGATTTAAAAAGCAAAAATTGTTATTGCTTTTAAAATTCCACAAGTGGCAGACAATAACAGCAGAGCAACAGGATTCTGATTACATGGTAATAATGTGGGTCTCCCAGCAAGGCCACAGCTATTACAGAGCGATTAGCCATCAGCACCTGGAGAAACTCCATTTCCACTGACTGCCTCAATCTCCTCCACAAGTCATTTACAAGTATATGATCCTAATTTCTATTAAAAAAACCACACACAACATGCTGGGACTAGAAGATTATTTGGACAATTTGGATCAACCTATTTGATAGTTTAATGTGGTTTCGGATTTTTTTTTTTTTTTATATTTTATTTCTTTCCTTTTATCCCCTCCCATAAAATGCCTGGAGCATGATCAAGCAGATGAAAAGCAGAACTAGTTTTAATTTTTAGATTTGATTTTTTTCCTTGTTTAAAGAGACAGGGAGCTGCTGAAGCCACGTGGATGCCATTCCCATTTTGGAACCCCTCATTTCGGCAGGATATGTTGCCACCTCCCACACTGAGAAGCTGGAGGTGCTCCCTCAGTGCTCCCACACCCAGTGCAGAACCAGGAATCCCAGTTCCTGGTGGGATAGTCAGCTCCACAAGCTGCTGGAGTTCTCCACATCTCCAGAAAAGCAGGTGCAGGCAGAGCCCAGAGTGGACACAAGGAGGCTGTTCCCAGCCCAGGCTCTCTCACAACTGAGTCAGCACTAACATTTGGGACTCCAAAGTGCATCCCACACTTAGGAAGGTGCAACAGAACATGCCAAATAACTCCACCTCGTGCCAGGAATATCGTGTAAGGTGCATGCTCCAGCATGCAAACAAGGACAATAAATTTTAATGGCATTAAGACTATGGTGATACACAAATACAGGACATTTTAATGTCATTTTCCATGGCTCTCTTGCTCATACATTAACTTTACCACCAGGGAAAGGGACAGTTACTGAAGATGGACCAGATGTTTTTAAATCCTTCCAACTCTTTCATCCCATCAAAACTTAAAGGGAAGAAGTCCTGACCTGACAGACTACAAGGAGAAACAATGACCTGGTGGCTTCAGAAGGGTGCAGCTACATCCAGTCAAAAAAATCGGAAAGCTTTAGCTGGGATAAATTAAGGATGTAACTGTTACATCCATTTGTCTTGAAATCAAACAAAAACCCCCAAACCTAAGGAACAAACAGACCTTTCCCAACCTGATCTGCACAACCCCAGAGACCCAGGGGGAGGAGGCAGGGCCCTCACCTTGCTCTGGGTGAACTCCCTGAACATGGCAGCCAGGCTGTCGTCATCCACGTCGCTGTCGGTTTTGATGGCCACGTTGAGGATGTGGATGGGCTCCTCCCGGGCACTCTGCAAGGACAAGGGAATATTCCCCATGGTTAAATAGTTAACAGCTTTACACCTGCCAGTCCTCAGAACAGGCTCCCTAAATCCAGCTTTAAAGCAGAGATGCCCTGGGGGAAATGACCTCAGCAGAGCACCAGGGAAAACTGTGAGGGGGATCCTTGACCAAACAGCCTCAGAAATCTGCAACTTCACAGAAGTCAGTGTCCACAAACATCAAACAGGAGCTTCCTTTGGAGAATCCAAGTCTGAGGATCAGACAGCACACAGGGTCAGGGCCTCTCTTTACCAGGTGCAGCACAAGGACAGTAGTGGACTTTGGCATCAAGAAAAGTAATTAAATTAATCACACTCAAAGTGTAGGGGCAAAACAATGTGAGTTTTCATATCTACAACAACACAAAATAATGTGGAAACATCAATTACATTAGAGCTCCAAGCAATTACAGATTCAGCCTTTAGGAGCTTGTGGTTGACTGGGAAAAACTTGAGTCTGGACAGGAAATTACCTTGGTGAGGTGAGGGGGATGTAAAGAGAGGGATCTGAGGACTTTAAGGTTGATAGTAATATTCTGGAAAAGGCTACAGTGCTTACATACATCAGGATCAGTGGATCAGTGGAAAACAAAGCCCAGTTCTGGACACACGCTATATTCCAGCAGAGCTTCCCACTCTCAGGGAGCAGCTACCTGTGTCTCTAAGGGAAACTGCACTTCTATCCCTGTGGATTAGGGACCACCTGCTTCCTCTGCACCTGTTCTCCACATCACTGCAAAAACTGAGCAGCTCCACTCAGCTTTTCCTCCTAAAAACAGTTCCAAGAGGTCGAACAGAGGGAAGAATCAGGATTTAAGGTGACTGGGAAGGGTGTAAGACAGGAAACACGGCAAGTCAGACATAGGACTAAGGCGGCTGAAGATGCAGCTCAACATCCTGGTGCACAGAGCAGGTCTGGAGACTTAACGGTGGGTATAAACTCTCAGTTACGCTGCTGTGGATCCAGTAATTCTGCTGATGCTAAAAGCCATAAACTAAATTTACATGGAGAGCAAGAGGCTGAGGTGTAGTTTCAGAACGGAGCTGGAAATCGGCCGCCTACGCCGAGTCACCTGCTGTGGAACAAGCAAGCAAATCACAGCCATAAATACACAGAACTCCTGCCTCCAGCACTCCAGCCAGGGAGGAGCATCCGGCCTCAGAGTATCTTCCAGAAAAAAACCCACCCTACCTTGTCTTCATCATAGAGGGAAGCGTGGCCGGCCTCAGGGAACGTCGGGCTCTGCGGGGGAGAGTCGCAGAAGCATCCCATGACTTCATCAAAGATCCTGGAATACACCAGGGAGGGACCAGTCACCACCACACTGCTGCCAGCACACAGAGCACCCAGCACTGAACCCACCAATCCTGGGAGCAAAGGGCTGCTTCCCTTGCTGGGCTCGAAGATGAGGAGGCAATTCCTCAAACCAGAGTCTGGAACATCCAACATTTGTCAGAGACCTGCTGGGTGCAGGCTGAGGGCTCTGCTGGGGGGTTTGCCCACCCCAAAAGGCTGGGAGCACAAAGAGCTCCCCACACACACATCCACAGAGGGTTAGGAGCAATCAGCACGTTCCCAAATGGTCCCCAACCAGCAGAACCCGGGGTGCAAACTGCTCCTACAGCAACCTGTGACTGCAGTTAGCCCACGGAGACAGACACAGGGATCAGAGCAGGGAAACACGCTCAGGACCAGCCTAAACCTGACTCTAGACCTGGCAAAGCCTCTGCCCAGCTCTGTCAGGGCCTGGGTGGGGAGGTGGCCACAGAACCAGCCCTGACAGTGCCCACTCACCTGACGAAGTCCTCGAAGGTGCGGAAGGAGACCATGCCGCCCATGCGCTGGCACGGGGGCGTGAAGGAGTTGTCCAGCAGCACGTCACTGACGCTGGCCACGTGCACCATCCCATAATGGTTGAGGTTGGAGGAGAAGGACATTCTAGACAGCAAGCCAACAAGAGCACAGTCAGTAGGGACAGTGAGGGGGGACAGCACTGGGAGCAGGTTTGGGCACGTGCTCTGAGCACCTGGAGCGTGGCTGTGCATCCAACAGAAATGTTGGATTTCTCAGCCTTCTCCAGAGCCCCTGCCACGCCTCTGGTGCCACTACTGCCCTTACCTGGGTGTTGTCTCAATGTACAGGAACACTCAGAGTTAGCAAATAATGCTACAATCCCTTAAAACAGGTATTTCTCGAGATGACAGGAGAATTCTGACTATGCAAAGCTGAACTTATTTTTCCTCCTGTCTTTATGGTTTGCTTTACAGGTGGAATATGATTCAAACAGCAACAATTCTAAGATTTGACACTTGAAAGGTTCAGTACATTTTTACAAATTAGGTTGAAGCACACCATGCTGCACTATCTTATTGATTCCATGATTTTTCTGATCAAACTGTAATTTGCACTCCTCAAATGCAGTGTGGTACAGCGACTTCTCCAAAACTCTTTACTGAGTCTCACACTCACATTCCTACCCTCTCTGTTCAAGAAACAACTAGATGTGGCACTCGGTGCTCTGGGGGGTGACAGGGCGGGGATCAGTCACAGGCTGGACTCAATGGTCTTGGAAGTCTTTTCCAACCTCAGTGATTCTGTGATTTTTATGGTTTTTTAAAGACTCACAATGCCATGGTCAAGACTGGCAGAGGAAGTTTCTCACACAGTGAGGAAAAGCACACAATTAGATGGGACCTTTCCCTGGTGACCACAGCTGGGGGTTGCCTTCTCTGCAACAATTATCACTAATTTCTGAGCTGCACTGCTGCCACAGCCACTTCTCAGCTTTGCTGAGATTTCTTCCTTTCCCCACACCAAGCCCACTGTGATATGGCCCTAAGTACAGTGTTAACAAGTCTAAAGTATCATCAGTGTGATTAATAGCTCTCCATGCCTAAAGCCACTCTCTGTTTCCACAATTTATCTTTGATTAAGAGCCGTGAGACTTCCAAGCCCATTTTTACTATTTTTCCCTAAATAGGCTTGTAAGCAGTAATAAATAATAGGTATTCAGGTTTTGAAAGAGAGGAATTTTTCAGGACATGCCTTGGTGTACATTTCTTACAACTAATACAAAAACTATCACAGAACAGGAACTGAACGAAAAGACAGCAGACATTTTTCATGAATTATTTAAAACGAGAAATACTTTTCAACTGAGACACAGGAGGAAAAATTAGCGTCCAAACCACAACAAAACATGCTGTCAGCTGTTTGAGATGCAGATTCATCTATGGTGTGAGGGACGTGAAACAGCCTCGACAAATTCTAAGCTACGGACAAGAAACCAGGGTAGCAACAGGTTGGGCTGGGAGGAGCTGCCTGGGGTCACTGTGACACCCTGCCAGAGGGTCAGCACTGGGAATCCAGTGCCAAAAAGGACCCTAGAACAGCACTTTGCTGTGTACCATACTGCAGATGAGCTGAGTCACCCAGCAAATTTAATTCCAAAGATTGCTGCATGCAAAGATTTTATTTTTTGTTTAAAGAAAAGCTGAAAACATGTTTTAGACAAAGGGAGAGGAAAAGGGAAGGAAAAAGAAGAGTTATGGTTGAAAGTTTCCCAATTAAAGAGAAGGGCACTATGACAAAACACGTTAAAACATTCAGGATTAGGCTACTTCTTTCTAGGCTGGCTTTTGAAATTGGAAAAGATGACGAGTACCATACCTGTTTAGCGTGGGGATGTTCCCTCTGTAATCAAACAACCACAGTTAGTCACAGACTGGTTAGTGAAAGCCATCATAAAGAACCATCATCAAGCTGATGCACAGACCAGCAACACGTTTACAATTGACTCTCCCAAATTTGTCAGCTGCCAGGGAGAACTCCCTGCCAGGGCCCTGGGGGGGCACCCACCGCCTGCCTTCGCTTGCCACGGGCACAGCCAGGCCATGCAGGGAACGTGCAAACCATGGAATATCCCAGGAAAACACTCAGCATTTGCAAGGGACGTTCCTATCTCAGCTTTCATCATCCTCACTTCAAGCCCTTTGCACACACCAAGTGCAAAGCCAGACCAAAGGGCAGCTTGCTCTCCCTGACAGAACAGCAAACAGCAGAGATGCAAAAAAAAAATAAATAATGACCATCTCACACAGGAAAACTGCAACAGGTTCAGGAAAACAAGCCAAATCCTCAGTGCCAACCCTCCAGGCGAAGCAGCAGCCCACGCACAGGCTCCCACAATGCAGGAACAAAGCAAACACACACAGCACCTTGGAACACGCTGCGTTTCCAGCATTCAGCACTAAAAAGAACAACCTTAAGGCTAAAAAGAACAAACTTAAGGCTAATTTCAGGATAACTTTACCAGTTCTTTTGTACCATCAGTCCAACACTCCACATATTTGCATGCAGAGCAGGGCTCAGTGATGCACACAAGGCAGAGAGGACTGAGGGGCACATTTTCACACCAGCAGAACAGCAGCATAGCCCAGCCCACACCAGGAACAGCCAGGAGAGTGCTCCATTCAAGATGGGAAAATTGCTGGGATCTGACATGCAAAATAGCAAAGATTAAACAAAAAAAAGTCCCTGCACACAGGAGGCTTGTGCAAAGGGATTAGCAAGAATTCAGAGATGGAAAGGAGAGCTTTGAGGAACACGTGAGTGGACATTCACCCCCTTCCCTTCAGGAGATCAAACCATAGATTTTTTTGACCTCCTAGACCATAGGCAGGACCCCAATTTACTAAGTATGAAGTCTCGGTGCTCAAAGACCAGTGTATTCCATGGGCACACTGCTCAGCACCCTGCCTACCTCACTCCCATCCCCAAACTCTGCTCACAGCAGAGCCACATTCACTGCAAGGTGATGTCTTGGGGGCATCA
Organism: Pachycephala philippinensis; assembly: GCA_013397055.1. Lineage (NCBI taxonomy): Eukaryota > Metazoa > Chordata > Aves > Passeriformes > Pachycephala > Pachycephala philippinensis. Next base: position 106,930 of record VWZT01014695.1, read on the forward strand.
CTGGTAGAGGCATGAAAAATTCCCATAATCTCCTTAAACCATATGGGAAAAAAATACCTGAAAACGTATTTGTTATGGTAAATAACACAAGTGTTTAATTTTTGGGGGGGTTGTGGGGACAGACCCTGTGGTGCAGAGCCTGTGGTCAGGACAGAATGGGCCTCGATCCCTCAGGGGGTTGGGACTATTTTTTGAGCTTGGCAAAGAGTGGGAAAGCTGCATGTGATCTACTTCAGTCGGAAAAAATAGTCTGGAGAGGACTGGCAGTTCCTACCCCCAGCAGGAACACTCCTGAAGCCGTCCCTGGAAGGCTTTCAGAAAAGAGAGGGATAAAAAAACAGTGTGACAAATGTTCAGCTCGGCCTCAGAAAGGGCTGTGCTCCGGGAACCATCTCCTGCACTCCACCCAGAGCTGGGGAGCCAAGGAGGGAAAGGAGGGAAACTGGACAAGGAGGAGGGGATTGAAACTGAAACAGAGCAGGTTCAAACGGGATGTCAGGAAGGAATTCCTCCCTGTGAGGGCGGGGAGGCCCTGGCACAGGGTGCCCAGAGAAGCTGTGGCTGCCCCATCCCTGGAGGTGTCCAAGGCCAGGCTGGACGGGGCTTGGAGCAGCCCGGGATAGTGGAAGGTGCCCCTGCCATGGCAGGGGTGGCACTGGATGGGCTTTAAGGTCCTTTCCAACCCAAACCATGCCCTGGTTCCGTGCCAGACCAGCCCTTGCACCCAGGGCCACCTCAGAGCCCCCAGCAGCACCAGGCCCGGAGGTGACACGGGCACAGCAATGGGGCAGTGCCACCCACAGCCCCACACCCTGCTCCCCACACCAGCCCCAGCCTCAGCCCTCCTCCTGACCCCTCCTCAGCCCCACACCCTGCTCTCCACACCAGCCC
>VWZT01014695.1:107917-148186 GCA_013397055.1 Pachycephala philippinensis
CTCCTCCTCAGCCCCACACCAGCCCCAGCCCTCCTCCTGACCCCTCCTCAGCCCCACACCAGCCCCAGCCCCTCTCCTGACCCCTCCTCAGCTCCCAACAGGGCCCTTTCTGACCAGGAACGCTGATCTCAGCATGGATCTGCTCCAGCCCGGTGCCAGCTCCGCTGTCCCCATTGCTCCTGCACTCCCTGGTGACTCTGGATTCGGTTCCCCTCGCCCCCTCCTCCTTCTCTTTCCCTTTTTCTGTGTCAGACAGGAGCTCTCCCCCAGCCGTGGCCATGCATGCAAAGCTCCAGCTGCGAGCGAGTGCCAGCGCAGGGCAAAGCTTTGGAAATGAGGCAGCAAAGCAGAATCAGCAGAGGTTGGCTCAATAACCCACTTGTAGTTATTAACAGCAGTACCACAGGAGAAAGAGCAATTCCACTGGCTCTGACCAGTGCCATTCCTCTTATGTTTCTTCATTTCTGTAGAAGAATCTAACCAGAAGGCTGTGAAACATGCCTCAAACCATACATTTTGATTGGGTTTTTCCTCTCCCTCTTTCTTCCCTTATTCTTCTGCTCCCTCTGTGATTCAGCCAAGCTGAATCTGCTACAGAAGTCCAATTTGCATAAAATTATCGTCGTTCCATTCAGTTTGCTGCCCCTTCCACAGCCCCTTCTTTGCTCTGCTGGAAGATTTTGCCCTTTCCGAGGCAGGCAAGCCAAGGGAACGGCAGCACATTACTGCTGCCTGCTGCCTAATTAACATCAAACCTCAGCACGGAGCTGCAGGGATTTACAGGTGTCCTGGAATCATTCTCCCCTCCTCCCTCCCTCTACAAACCACTCTCACAACAAGGAGGGGACCTCAGGCTACCTGACACCCCAGGAGTTATCCCTTTGGGGCTCCAGGTAGGGTCAGAGCCCACAGCAGCACGGCTGGGTCACTCCTGGCATCCAAAGACTGATGCCAGAGGCTGTTTCAGCAACTAGTCCACAGAAAATGCTTTCACTTTGCCAGAAATACAAATTTTATGAGTAGATGATTGTAAACTGACAGCAGGAAGAAACCTCTACACACTGCTCTGAGTGTAAGTGAGTTTGGGGTTCTTAAAAAAAGCACTGTTTGGGAGCAGGGATGTTTAACCTGGCTTTCAGCCTTCCAAATGGTTTCTACCTGTAAGCTAAGGAAGAGGCTGACAAAAAGGAACAACCAAAATACCCCATAGATGATAAAACATCAGGAGACAGCAAAGGAGAGACCATGCACCACTCTTAAGCCTTGAAATCAGCGACACCAAAGTCCAAGGAGAGCATGAACAAACATCCACTAGCACAGAGGGAGGAGATTCCAGGAAAAACCAAGCACAAGAGAGTTGAGACATTTACACTGATGGAAATACCCTTGGATGGGGCTCTGAGAAACTTGGCCTAGTGGGAAGTGTCCCTGTCCATGGCAGGGGTGGAATGAGATGAGCTTAATGTCCTTCCACCCCAGGCCATTCTGTGGTTTCACGGTGTTGATGAAATACAGAGCAACTCATGCCTAGGTTTGAATTCCAGCCTTGGAAACACCACAGACAGCAGGATGCAGTCCCAAGAATGAATTCAAACCAGACAAGACATTTGCCTCTGCATCCACGTTTGTTGAGGGTGCATCCCCAGCTCCAGAGGCAAGCAGGGTGTGCTGGTCTCAGACATCTGCTTTGTCCAGCCCCCAAAGTCATCTTAAAGCCTGCCTTAAAGCTAAGCAGGCTCGTTATCAAAACTTCATCTGCAGTGCTAAACCCTTCTTCACTTCCTCCTTCCAATGGTGCATCCTGGTCCAAGATCCCTCAGGACACCTCAAGGCCAAGTGTGGCAGCTGAGGGTGCTCCATGGGACAGAGGGAAGGTGTGGGCTCAGTGCCCAGAGGGTTGGGAAGGCAGGGCTGGGGCAGCAGGGACCAAAACAGGCTGGGCTGTGTTCCAGTTCCCTCTGGGGCTCACAGAGCGGAAGGCAGAGCCCTGGGCTATCCCTGCCACACCCCAAATTCGGGATATATCCAGCACCTCCACGTCTCCTTGTCAGCACCTGCCTCAGCATCTGACACAGGGGGCACATCCAGCTCTGGGACAAGCAGGGATCTGCTCTGGGGGAGCACAGTTACCTCTGAGCTCTGCCCTCCTGGTCCTCCAGCACATCTCTTACTGGGGAAGGGGGATCCAGGGAGCAGCTGAATGCCCTGCCTGGGGGAGCTGGGGAGAAGGGGATGCTCTGGCAGGAGCAGGGCAGCTGCAGGCTCCGAGAGCTGGCTACAGCAGACAATGTCCCAGTTTAATTTAAACCTTACAGCTTCAGACATAAGAAAGGCTGCTGGAAAGCAGGAGAGGAGAGGGGATTAGAAAGGAACACTTCTGTTGAAAAAGCACTATAATTCCCTCTCCTCCACACACAATGTTTCTTTGAACAGAAGATTTTAAGCTAAGATTAGGCAAGGCCTGTTTCGTGAACACCTCAGAAAGGCCTTTCAGTGTCTGTCACCTGGGCTGCCATCCTCACAAAGGCAGCTGAACTCTCTGAGCACCAGTCAATATTCCAGCATTTCCCATCCCAGCAGGGCAGGAGGAACAGGCAGGAGCAAAGCACAGCTCGGAGCAGGGCTCATTTCTGCCTCCCATCTCCTCTCCCCAGGCCTCTGGCTGCCTGCATGAGCAGGTTATCCCCAGGCAGGGCTCTGCACTCAGCTCCTCTCTGCAGCCCGTGGCCATTGGCATCCCAGAGATCCCCTCGGATCCAAGCCTGCAGATTGGATTTCTGCTCGCAGAGGGCTCCCAAACCCCATTTGCTGCCAGATGGTGACACTGCACTCCTCATCTGCCCTGCACTGGGCACGAGGAGTGCTGATGGATCCATAAAGCCCTCTGTGTTCCCATTAGAAGCTATTTTTCTCCCTGTGACTTTCCCTTGCCATTCAGTGGGGATTCTTAATTCTTACATTAGGACGTTTTCTGTTAATTTAAACAAATAATTCCCCAAACAGTTTCTGCCCACAAAACCCACCAGGAGCAGGCTGCACTTCTGTGACTTTGTCAGCAGATTTAACAGCTTTTCTGTCCTCTCTGCTTCCCTGTGGGCAGCTGATGGCTATCCTTCCACGGCCAAAAATACAAAGTCTGAGCCTGAGCTGTGATCAGGCAGCTCAGAAGGAGTGACTGGGATTGCTTCTGCCACAATTAAGTAAAGGCATACCAGGGTTAAATACCAATAACAAAGAATTTAAATATAAATTTAAAAACCTAATTAGAATTTAAACCATTATCAGTTTGCTGTTTTCTCTATGTGAATATTTGCTTCAGTAAAAATTTGGACAAAAACTGTATCACAGAAATCTCCCACAAATGGGACCAGGGTTTAAAAATATCTGAGGAAGTGGTGAAAAATGTGTGGCATCATGTAACAGCAGCTCCCAAAGGGAATGCTCTCCTAAGGGCTCTCTGGCATCTGCTCCTAGTTCACCAGCCCTGCAGAGCCTCGAGGGACATTTTGGGATATTTTGGCTTTGGGATTTGCCCTTGGAATGCATTTTTAGCTTCTTCAGCCTAAGAATTTGTGCTACAGAAGATACAGAAAAGCACGTGATGAACACAGACCATGGTCAAGAACAACAAAGAAGACTCGAGCAGGACAATGTCAGAGTTTTGAGATTTCCATGTCCTGGGTTTAACACCAGGTGTGGCTTCAGAGCTCCTGAAACCCACACCCCTGTGCCACCACCAGCCCCTGGGCACCCTGTGCTTCCCCCTGGGCCCCCTCCAGCCACCCCAGAGGGAGAGCAAGAAGCTGCCCCAAGCACCAGCAGCCAAATCCATCACTGGCAGCTGGAGGCACCTCCAAGGAGCTGCCCCTGCTTCCCTCTGCACAAGGAATACGGTGCATTTCCCATCACCCAGCAGCCTGAGGAGCAGGACTGAGCTCAGAACATGGTCCCAGCCAATTCAGTGCGAGGGGAGAGGAGATTTCAGCACAAAGAGCTGTTCCTGGAGCAGGGAACATCTCTCCTTTTCCAGCTGACCTTGTCTGATTAAGCCTGTGCACAGAGCAGAGCAGTGGCCAGCACTGGCAGGCCAAAAATTCCCCAGCAACAAAGGTAACTGAGGCCAGCAGAGAAGCAAGGGAGGAAGAATGAAGGGTGGAAGAGAGCATTATAAAAGGCTACTAAAAATAGTATGCAATTATTTACAAACATTCTAGAAATGTAGGGACCAGATGAGCCCAAACACGTCCCATTTGTACCAGGAGTGGCTGGTGGGGCTGGCTGGGGACAGCCATTCATTTCCAGCAAACCAGATTCTGAAAACCATTTCATAAAAGGTACTGATGGATTCTCAATGAAGCGAGACTGGACCCCACCAAAAATAAAACCAGGGAAAAGATGTCTGGAAACAAAGGAGGGAGAAAGGGCCGCGGTGCCCGGCACGGAGCAACAGTGGCACCCGGCGGCCAAGGGGACTCACTGCGACCTGGGAGCCAGCAGGGAACGAACAGTGCCAGCTCCAACACCCTCCTGGGGAAAACACGGGACACACCGACCCCACAGACACCCAGAAACACCCTGCTCCAGTGGAACGGGGCTGGAAGGACATGAGCTTTAGGGTCCTTCTAACCCAAACCACTCTGATTCAATGTTCCTGTAAGTTCTGACAATCAAGTTTTCTTTTTTTAAGTGAATTAGACATGCCACCCGTCTCTGGGCAGCAGGAGTTGATGCTTTTAGTTGTAGTCACAAGAAATGCAAAACTGACTGAAAATCAACTATGTCAGCCCCGGTATTTTATATAAAGCTCTCATCTTGGTCTGCTCTGTCAAAAAATCATGTGGTACAAAGGATGTCACTTTATCCAGCAAAGCCAGGGAGAAGTAGAGCCACACAAACAGTGAGAAAGGGCTGGCAGGAAGGGCACAGAGACTGTTTGACTGTTCTGCAGTAAGATTCCAATTAACTGATTATTCTGTCTGGAATTGTATCTTTTGGAAGGCCTGGGATTCAGCTAGGACTGACATTCTAGAGGTAAGTTACTCCCCAAGCTGAAGTTAAAAAACAGAAAATACACAAAAACTGTATCATGCTTAAAGGAACCCCATTTCTCCACCAGCCCCACTGCAAGTTTTCTTTGCCAGGGCAGAGTGAGCCCCTCCTAAATCTGCAATTCCAGAGGCAGGTGGTCTGACCTGTTGGGATGGGAGGTGGGCAGCATGAACTGGAATTCCACCACGCAGGTGTTGTCCTTCAGCTGGCGGTGCTGGACACTGTTTAACTCGTAGGCAATGTAGGCCCTCCGAACGTACACCTGGGGACAGAGAAACTCCATCAGCTGCACTGGGCTGAGGGCAAATAACACACCAGAGACCCCAGAAGTATTCAAATCCAAACAGACACCTCCAAATGAGCAGCTGGATAAACTCTAATTCAAGTAGAATTTAAAGTTATTCTTTGAGGAAGGCTGTAACCATCAGGATTATGACCATGTCCTCTGACAGCAGCTTCACTTTCTGCCTTCAACCACCTCAGTCTCCACACAAACACAACTTGAATTTGAAATTTCACTCAGTTATCAATGTTAGCGCTGTTAAATGCCAGATTCCAAGCATGCCCAATTTCACACAGCCTACAGCTCTCTTGGATCTTGCAGGGTGACAGTGTTCAAAACAAACCAAAGCCACAGAAAAATTAAAAATACTGGTTTTTTCCAATGGGAATAAACTCACCTCCAAAGCTGCCATTCTTACCACCTGGTTACTGTGGTAGAAAAAGTTGGGAAGCACATCAAAGATGGATGTCTCGGACAAAATGAGTTTCTAGAAAAGATCACATTAAGCAGACTCTGTCTTGAACCAGGATCAGGCAAAAAAGAAAACGACACAAATCAAGCCTGGCTAGTTCTGATTTCTAAGCTTTTGCTGTAGTTCATCAAGGATGATGACTTTTTTATATTAAACCACAGAAAACCTGAAGCTGGAAGGGATCACTGAGTCCAGCTCTCTGCTCCTCAGAGAAGCACCCAAAACCAGACCATATGAGAGGAGCTCACCCAGGCACTCCTGGAGCTCTGGCAGCCCATTCCATGGGGAGCCTGTTCAGTGCCCCAGCACCCTCTGGGGGAAGAACCTTCTCCTAATGTCCAATCTGAATTTCCCCCCTAACTCCACTTCCTCGTGTCTGGTGACCAGAGGGAGGAAGCAGCCCCTCTCCTCCGCTGTGCCCTGTGAGGAAGGTGCAGAACTGGCACGAGGCGATTCCAACATCAGCGTAGGGATGAGAACAAAAAACAGGGGAAAGCTGACACCAGACCAATACAACTTAAAGCCACAAGGACCTTGGGCCATGAAGGTCAGTGAGAAGGAAGCAGAGAGGCACGGAGAGAAGGCTGGTGGGTACCTGCAGGTTCTCAATGCAGAACTGGTGCCCGTACATGTCGATGGCCGACAGGAAGATGGACTCCACCTGGTTGTGACGCAGCTCGTAGGAGGGCAGGTGGGAAGCAATGAGAACCTGGGGAAACACAGGCAATGTCAGAGAAAGGAGCCACGCTGGGCCATCAGCAGGGGGCTGTCACCTCCAGGCAGAACCAGTCAGCTCCATCCCTGAAGAGGAGCACAGATTCTCTCTGCGGCACCCGGGTGATGCCGCAAACCCTCTCCCCTCCCCGGCCTCATTTGTGTATCTGCTCCGTTTGTATTATTGGCAATTCCCCACAGAGAAAGGGAACAGCTTCAATCAAGTTCCATCAGTGCATGTGATTTAGCAGCACAGAGCTGCCAGTCCTGGGGATTGCCTGCCCAGCTGGTAATTGGGAAGCAGAGCTGGGGGGAGCAGCTCTGGGGAGCCCCACGCCAGAGCCACGCTCTGCTCGTGAGCAGGGCAGAGAACAGACACCAGTGCCAGGTATCAAGTGCCCAACACGAAGGATGCAGAGGCAAGAAATGGAAGCAGCTTGCAGGGAAAATGAAGTGGAAGAGCAACACAAGGACTGCAGCACCGTCCCCAGTTGCTGCGGGGAGGTTCAATAGCGGAATGGTTCAAGGACACAAACACAATCCTGAAGCAAACAGAAGGTCACTGAGCAGCTTCAAACACCCTGTTCATTTTCACTAGTCAAGCTTTGAAATAAAAGGAGAGACCCCCAAAGTGTGAGCTTTCCTGCTTTAGACTTTCAGGCTGGAGATGGGGGCTGTGGAGTGAGAGGAGTGATCAGGCTCTGGGTCAGTGTTATCAGGAAACCACTGCACCCTCTCACCCCTTCCTGGCAACAGAGGGAGGGTTAAACTGAACTGCTGAAGAGGAAGCTCACAACAGTATCTGGGTGCCTCTGTGACATTCAAATTCATTCTGTACCACACTCTTGGAACTGACAGTATCAGGAGTTTTTCCAATTATTTCCAGGTTAAAACAAAATTGACAAAGCGCAACTCAGAGACAGAAGAAAACCTGCAAAAGGCCAGCATAATTCTTTGTGGTAATTCCTCAGCAGCTGCAAAGAACATCTGGTCCTTGTGTAAATGGCTCTCCCTGTTCTCTGCACACGTGGATCCACAAGGATTGTAAGGCAGCTGAGGAGCCTGGAGAGCACGTCCTGGCTGTTCCTGCACAATCCAGGCAGCCTGTGCTGGTCAGGTTTGCTGATGACAAAGCCACCAAAAACCACAGTGACCATGCATTTCCACTTCCTCCCTCACACAAACCAGGGGCCACTCCCAGCTAACTCCTGTGTGAGCCAGACGAAACTTTTTGGAGGAGCAGGGACAAAGCAATGCACGTTAAATTTAAATATTACAGCAATTGGCAATGCATCGCAATCTTCGCCTGTCACCACGGGTAATCTCTGTTAATTGCTTCACTATCAAAGTGCTGCTCACAGTAATCTACTCTCCCCATTGCACAGTGACCAAAATAACCATCAGGAGATCTGGATTTCCCAAAGGGGTGAGCTCCAGGTGGGAGCAGCCCGTAGGGATCTGGGCAGGGATGCCTCACCTGCCGCGCTCGCAGGGCCACCTTGGCGTTGGTCGTCTTGCTGAGCTGGGTCAGCTCTGTCAGGATATTGATCAGCTCGTCTGTCAAGGTGGGGTCACGGCCACAAAGCTGGTCCTGGCAACAGAGAGATCAGCAAATGCTTAGAACACAGGGAAAACATCATCCGTGCTCCCTCAAAGGAGTTTGAACCCGGAATATGAACACACACTCAGGGCAGGACCACACCATCCCCATGAGTCCTGACCTGGATTATCCTGGAATTCTGTGCTGACAAGGATACAAATATTCAGCATTCAACAATTTTACACACATAAATAAAAGGTGAAAGAAGGGACGGGCACCATCTCCCATTTTCCTGTTTGTAGCACATGTTTTGGCACCCAAATACATGAGAAATGCTGACTTGTCAGAGATACTCAGAAAACCTTTTCCCATTACCCAGCTTCACGTTTGTACCCAAAGTTTCTCCTAGCACCAATGCAAAATTCAAAGAGCATAAATTGCAGCCAGACACCTTGTGGAGCATGTAGAGGTCAGCAAACCTTCCCCATGAAGGGTGACCAGAGTTACACGGCCAGAGAACCTCCTGACGTCCACTTAAAAAACACCTCAAACCCCAGAAGTCCCCACAACTCCACAACCACAAACCACCCACAAACTTTGTGCAGCTTCAGCCAACACCAGAAAAAAGATCTGTCATTCCTCTGACAAGGCTAAGCAAAGCCAACTAAACCCACGAATAATGTCCTGTATTTCCAGCCATGGTGCAGGACTGACTCCACAGTATTTCTTCTAACCAGAGAATCCTGGATCTGAGGAAATCCACAAGCTTACCTTACTGTCTAAACTGGCTGGATAAAACAACAAAACTGAAGAGCATAACTTCCAGTGTTAATGCTGTTCCAAAACTCTTCTGAATTCATCCATTCAAAAAAATGCAAACAGTAAAGACTTTCTTCCAAAAATAGTTTCAATTCCCATGAATAATCCCTCAGTCTTCAACACTTCTTGTGAGCCTCTTCCCTCCCACCCTGAAGCTGGAAACCCTCTAGGAGCCTTTAACGTGCTTCTTCCACACAGCACTTAACAGCTTGTCTTGATAAATTAATCATAGGAGGGAAATGTGAGATGAAACAGGGATTTGACACGGGAAAAGAGCTGGTGCCTTAAAGTTTAAAGAGATCTTAAACACCTACAGACCAGAATAGGCCATTTGAAGATCCAAGAAATATAAAAGGATAAGGGGAAGCCTCTGTGCAGCAGGTTGGATTGACAAACCAGGGAAAAGAAAGTAAAAACCAAAACCAGATAACACAAAAGTCCCATGGAGTGGCTAACTTATCAACAGCTCCACGAGATTCCAAAGCTCACCAGCTTTTCCCTCACACTGCCCTTGATCCCTTTCTCTCCAGCTCCACTCAAGCACCTCTAGGAATGATGACACAGATCCCCCAGGGACACACACCATGCTCAAACCACTGAGAAAACATCTGGGCCCCAAACTCTGCTTAGACTGCTGTCCCCTCCTGACTGTCCTGGGCCACGAGACACGAGTGTGACTGTCCCCAGAGAAAGTTCTGTGCATGTATCCACTCCAGGGCACTGCAGGGGTTCACAGTGAATAATTCCAGAACTGCCTTTGCTGGATTTGAAACACAAACTCCTGGGTGTTGTTATGCTGCTGCTCCAGGGAACAGAAATCCGACAGGACACGGGACCCTGCCACGCCAGCAGCCACTCCATCCTGCTCAGGCCAGGACGTGCATAAGTTAAGCACAGAAAATGAACGTACAACAACAAATCACACCATATTTCAGCAGATGTATGAAGGATGAAGCAGTTCCCACCCTGCCTTCGGCGCCTGCTGGCTAAAAAAGGTGAATGATGGCAGCACAACACCATTACTAAAGGCATCCTCGGAGCCCCTGGTTAATAATGGATTCCTGGGACACATCAATAACAGCCACAGAGGCAGTGAGGCTGCCCTTGGAGGACACACTTACCCCACCCCACCCCACACAAACAGCTTGGCCACCCATAGAACACCTGAGCCTTCACCGTGGTGACACCAAAGGGGCCACGGGGACGTGAAGAGCCATGGGTTGGAAGGGAGAGGAGTGATTGTCCTTTGGTTCATGTAGAGCCTGGAAGCTCAGGGACACCCAGCTGTGCCAAGGGTGACCACAAGCACATTGTCCCTCCCGAGCCCCTGTTCCCACCCCAGGGGAGAAGTCCCTGTGCCCCCTGTGGGGTGGCACCGTGGTCTCACAGATGGCACTCAGATAACCAGGAGTGGTTCTTCCACCGTGGTCTCCCTGGTGTTTCAAGTCCTGGCAAACTGGGATGTTGGCCTTTACTCGAGCAGAAATAAGTGGCAGTGGTAGTGGGAAGAATGATCCAGGAACAAGGAAAGCTCTTTGAGGCTCTCTGAGGTCTCCCCACACGCCCCTCGCTCCCTCACATGGCCAACACCAAGAGCCAGCAAGGCACGGCCCACACGAGGTGACAAACCAGACCCAGAGTTCCAGGCCCATTTTAGCAAGGAATAATCAGGATGACAACAACAAACTAAAGCCAGGCTCTGGCTTTGCCTGCACTGATTGGCAAAGGCAGCAGCAAAGCCTCAGCCCAGCTCTCTGACAAGGGCTAACGCCTCGCCGGCACCCCCGTGTAATTACACACTTGAGTGACTGGACTCTGAAGAAAATTGAAGGCCTGAGCTGTGAACAGCTGCCATTTTCTCTCTCCATCACGCCAGCGTGATTACTTGAGAAATGAACAGCCCCGGCTCAAAGCTACTCCAGAATTCTCAGAGGAAATATGGCTCCGTGTTCAAATAATGAGATTCTTAAGGCAAGCGTTACTTACAATCACACCACACACCAAAAAGGGAAAGGGGGAAAAAAAAGTGGGGAAAAGGAGAACGAGGAAGAAAGAATGCCAGGGTCCTTACATCTTACAAATGAGAATTTAAGAAACCCAGCCTCGGTCTAGGAAAATTATGACGCTGTTTTTGCTTTGGAGAGTTATTTCGTGGATGGCTACTTTGGATGTATTTTTGGCAGTAACAGACCACATTATGCTTGTAAAATAAAAGACAAAAGAGAGAAAGAGAGAGAGAGAGAAGGAAAGAAAGAGAGATAAAGAGGGAAAGAGAGAAAGCAAGCATCAGACACTTACAATGAGCATTGTGACCAGCAGGTTCTTCTTGGTGACCTGGGCATGGGAGAAGATGTAGTTCAGCACCGCATTCATGTCACTCTTGTTCTCCTCCCGAAGGGTGAACACACACTTGTCATAGTGACCTGCAGGCAGAAATGCACATTTCCTTTCCAGTCTTCACACCTCCGTGGCAAGGAATACAAGTTACCAGATGTGTCTTTATTTTTCTACATGAACTTTTTGAGAATCTCCTTGGCTTGAAGGGAGCGGACAAGGAAGATGGAGAGAGACCATTTACAAGGGATGGAGTGACAGGACAAGGGGGAATGGCAGGGTTAGATTGGATATTAGAAAAAAATTCCTCCCTGTGAGGGTGGGGAGGCCCTGGCACAGGGTGCCCAGAGAAGTTGTGGCTGCCCCTGGATCCCTGGCAGTGTCCAAGGCCAGGTTGGACAGGGCTTGGAGCAGCCCGGGATAATGGATAGTGGCCCTGGCCATGGCAGGGGTGGAATGAAATGAGCTTTAAAGTCCCTTCCAACCCAGACCATTCTGTGATTCTGTGGTCCACACAATCAATTTGGGAAGGAAGCATTCCCACCATCACCTACTGCAAACTTTAATTCAAACATCCCACTCTCATTAAAGAGCTCCAACACCAAATGCCTCCTTTGTGAGCAATACTTGTGAGAGAGGAATAGGGAGCTCAGACTTTCATTCAAATGACAACCAAAATGAAATAACAGCAAAAAGCCTTGCACCATCCTCTGCTGCCAGCAAATTGAAGTGGAAATGAATGTGCAGTACCATTAGGCTGGGGCAGGTAATGGAGCAGCACAAAAGAAGAGTGGAATCGAACTACCTGTAAGAGCCAGAGCCTCGGAATTAGCCAGGGCTTCATTGCCATCTTGTGCCTGGACACAGCAGTGCAAGGCACTGATTTCACCCCTCAGCTTCAGCTGAGCTTTGGGGACAGAAGCTCCTCTACAAAACCCAGACTGACTGCAGACCCTTAAAAGCAAGCCTGTGCAGCTCACCCTCAGCACAAAGTCAGAGCAAACTTCCTTGAGGAGGCTCACGTGGACTTTCCAGGACCAAATACAACTCTTTCAGAAATCAAACCCTTGATGTGCCCAGGGACTCACCGTGCTGGAACTGAGTCTCCACCTTCAGGTACTGCCGGAGCAGATCCATCACCACGGCCTTCATGTGGCCCCGGATCCCACTGCGGTACCTGCAGAGGCACAGACCCCAAACCCAGCACTGAGCGAGGCTGAGGGCACACAGAGCCCCTCACACACAGAAGCCCTGCCATCCCTGCTGGGGCAGCTCCTGTCCTGCAGGAGCCCTGGCAATGGCTCACCTCTGCACGAGCTGCACGATGCTCTGGGTGTTCATGAAGAAAACCTCGCGCTCTGACTTGCGGTTCAGGGTGGCTGCGTGGCTGTCCAGGATGTTGGCAATCTGAAAGGGAAAAGCACGTCACATCCCAGCCCTGGGTGGGCTGGACAAGCAGCAGAGACACACCAGAGCCCCAGCAGACTCCAGCAAAGGGAGTTCATGACCTGCCAGTGACAAAAATCAATGCACGGTATCATACAGTGGAGAAATCAGCTTCCAGCATCTCCTTACCCAACCAGGCCTCCCTTGGCTGCAATCATTGTTTTTTGAGCTTACACTGGCACTACAAATTGCAGTCCAGCACATGTACCAGGCAAAAAGCAAACAAATAAATGCCCACAAGGCCTCTGCTAAGATTAAAGAGTTTCCAAAGTGCCTATTTAAAGCTGCACTGAGCAGGGAACACGTACCCTTCAGCACAGGCCTCAAGCACAAGCCTTGAGGCGATACAGGCAAGTGTCTTTCATCATGAAGATCCCATGTTCAAACACACCTTTCAGGTTCAATTAACCTCCAATGTAATTTAAAGAAACTTTCTCTCTCCCTGCCCCAACACAAACCAGTTTTTATCCCTCCACAGAAGTGTGGTTGGTCACCTGTTGGCTGGGAAACTGGCAGAGGACCGAGGTGATGTTGCTGGCATACTGGGCCATCTCCTTCTTGATGGACTTCTCTACATTGGGTGGGATCCGTCCAGAAACACTGGTCATGATGTCCTGAAGTTCCAGCAGGGGCAAGGATGGATCCCTCAGGGTCTTCATTAACCGCTCAACCCAGCCCTTCACCTAGAGAGAGACAAGGCAGTGTGAAGACAAGCACGAAGAAGGGAATAAACAGCAAAAAGGATAAAAAGGAAAGGGGTGATGTCCAACATCCCATCTCATGGGTGCTGCCCTGACTCGGGGCCCTCTGGCTGTGGCAGAGGATTGCCCAGCCCTGCCCTGAGCTGCAAGAACAGTGTGTTTTGGCTCTGGAAGAAGAGGCCCCCAGTACCTTGCTGCTGAAGAAGGGCTCTGGCAGGCAGTAGCCGTTCATCACGTTGACCAGGTTGTCCAGCACGTAGTGGAAGATGCGATGCAGTTTCTCTCCCCTCAGCGCTGTACTCTGGATCTGGGGCAGGGTGCCTGTGTGCAGCTCAGCCTGCAACAAGGAACAGCCTCACTGACCCTCCTGTGGGGCTCCAGCCAGGGGGAACAGCCAGCTGCCCTCAACTGGAGCCGAGGTTGGACTTGCAAGGATTCCCAGAGTGGGAAATGCACTTGGTTGGAGACACATCCCCACAATATTACTGAGGCAAGCAGAGGGCAAGAATGGTAGATAAGCTTAGCCTGAATTAGAGAGAGAGAAATCTCAGTCCCAGTCCTCATCTGAGACAAATAAACAGTGAAGTGACAATTCCAGTACGATGCACAAATGGGAAATTGGTTCACTGGACCATCTCGTACCCCCCTATTAAAACCCCACAAACATCTGTGCTTTCTGCAGCTCCTCACCTGCTGAACCCTGCTGGGATCATCCAGCTGGAGCTTGGCAATCACACAGCCTGGATCCAGGACAGCCCCTGGGCGTTTGACATAGTGGATGCAGCCCGATTCTCCTGCTGTTATCGTCATCACCATTTTCATCACCTGGAGCATAGAAAACGGGTTACACACTCAGCTCCATGTGCCCCAGAATGGTTCTACCTTTGGGAGCCAGCAGCCAGTGTCCCACCACAGACAGACCTGCATGAGCACCTCTGGCACACAGGTGTTCCCAAAAACTTACAAGCACAGAAACCCAGACTCTAAAGTGAATGGCATAACAAAATAACTGGCCACAAAACAGTGCAGCAGGAACTTGAGGAATGTCACTGCCCACACTGCCTGAACCAACAGGGGACTCGGGAAAGTCCCACACTCAGCACAATGAACACAGCAGACAAGTTACTGCTGCATTCCAAAGGCTCCTCTCAAAGGCTACAGCCACACCTTCACTTCAAGCAGAGCGAACCAGGATCGCTTTCTAGAGCTCTCAGACAGCTTTTCCCAGACAGAAATGCTTCCTTAGATCAACCATGGGAGCTCCTGCCTTTGGAGCAGCAGGGCTGGGTATGGGGGAGCCAGTTTGGTTTTACCCTTGCTGTGCTCCACACCACTGGGAGCAGAGGGATTGCGTGGGTGGTTTCTTAGCCACGACCTGTTGCAGTGCAAAAGCACTTACATAAAATAGCTGGATCTCTGTCTTGATATTTTTCTCCTACACATTGTCCCCAACTGGTTTAATTGCCCCTCTGTCATCACACACCCTCCCCTCCCTCAAATCTGTTTTGAGCCACACACTCCTACACAACCCCCTGTGCTTTCCTCACCGTGATGCAGAAATTGCTCATCCTCCTCCTCGGTAAGAGTTAAGTAACTTGCCAGGGAGAAGGGAGGAGTGATACTTATTAACTTATGGGATAACCCAATAAATGATCAGCTAATCAGAGAAGTCTTAGTTTGTTACTTCATCCTGGCATGTAACTCTGAGTCTGTGTCAGTACTGCAAGGAGAAGGCCTTCTTCACCACAGCTGGGGAACACACGGATCCCACTTTCCCCTGGAGTCACAGCAAGGTGATAACCATGGTCTCACTGCTGAGAAATTCTGCTTATCACTTGGTGTACAGTCATTAACACTCGAATTTCTGCTATCAAGTAATTTCTTCCCCTCCCATCACTCTCACTGACGATTCCTGCTTTAGTTCAGGTTAAAGTTTGCAAATGAAATACTGTGAATTATCCCTCACACTCAACCCCCAGTCCCAAAGCACCCATCATCCCTCCCCCTGAGCTTTTTCCTGGGCAGCCAAACCAGTTCTCTGAGACTTTTACCTCAATTTCTGCGAAGCACTGGCCTGCAAACACGTGTCCCCCATCCTCCACCACGTACTGGATCAGCTTCCCAGCGGAAGGGGAGCGCAGGATGGAGGGATCGTTCTCCTTCTCAAACACACAGGTCTTGTTCCCAATGGTGATGCGGTACCTGGGGCAGAACAGGACACATCAGTGCAACAGAATTCCTTGGGGAAGGCGTGGGAAGGGGAAAATCCAGTCTCCCTTTCCCTATTCTACTTCGAAACAAAACTAAAGGAGAACACCTCAACCTACTGAGAGGTGGAGATGCAAACCCAGAAAGTTACCCAAATTCTTCGTCCTGCTGAGCAGTTCCATTCATTTTCCCAGAAGATAACACAGCAGAGGGGGCAGAGTCCACATTCCAGACCTGGGGATGCTCTTTACTGCCCTTACTGCTGTGATCCTTGCAGGGAATTTTGAGGGGATGCACTGAGACAGTACAGCTTGTCTCTATTTCTAAGGCAGCTGTGGAGTATCAGGAATTTTAAAGACTTTCAGATTCTGTTTTTCTGGTTTTTATAATCCCAAAAGTCACTTTTAAGGACCAAGGAGAGGAATATGGACTCCATGTGGTGCACAGCCAGATCCTTCTTCTAACAGCAGCCAAGATCTGTTCTGTCTTAAAACTCACCCACAGTGCATCTGGTAAACTCCTTCTAGGAGAGAATTCCACTCCCAGCTGATCTTTTGGGAAGCAGAAAGTTACAAATACACCTCGTTTTGGCTGTGTAAATGCCAAACATGAACCTGCACAGGTTGCTACCTGTCCACTTCCTCCTTCATGTAGGTGGTGTAGCTGCTGCCGTCGTAGGAGAGGAGCAGCCCCCCGTCACTCAGGCGATGCACATCCACTTCCACACAGGAGCTGTTCATGATGACCACGTAGGAATTGGGAGACTGCCTGGTCACCTGCAAACCCACAAGAATGGGAATTATCCAGTGGATGGAACACAGCATTGAGTGTCTTGGTTGCCACAACACCCAGAGTTTTCCCAGTTGGAAGTTTTGGTCAACAACAAAGTGATTTTCAGCCTACTCGGAGCAAGAGGCTGAAATGTTTACAGAGACATCAAATGGAGCAACGTGAGGGGTGTTATTGTAAGGGAGGCTGTGCCCATTTCTTCACCCACTAAAGCAGAGAAAATAAACCCTGCTCAAGTGTAATTCCCTGCACAAATCTGTGCAAAGATGAGGCCAGAGCAGCCATGTCCAGCTCAGAGGCAGGAGGGTGGGTCAGCCCCACTCCGTACCTTCAGCACGTATTTCCGTCCCTCGTAGATGAGCTCCACGTCCACTGTGTTGAGCAGAGTGTGAGCAGGCAGGACCTGGCCCCTGGAAAGGGAAGTACAAAACAAAACTGATCTTCCACAAGCCACCAAACGACTACCAGGGGTCCAGATATGTTCAGAGATGCATGCAAGGCTTTGGGGAACACCAGCAGAGAGATGGGAGTAGGTTTTTATGGAGTCTCTTCTTCGGAGAGACACAAATCAGTTTGACAAAGTGAAACCAAGTCCCTCCAGCCACACAGGCTGGCTTTGCTCTCCTTTCCATTCCCTCCTGGGTGATTCAAGACTCCCCAGTGCTGCCCCAGCAGCACACAGAGAAAGAACTCCGTGTTTCTGGGCATTTTCCTGGAGTTCCTGCTGGAAACCAAAGCAATCTGTGCAGACAGCAGGGGATATTTTGAGGAGATGCAGATACCTGCCAGTTTTCTCAGTGGATAAACAGCTCCCTGGGGCCAGGGAACAGTCAGCAGATAACAAGCCCTGAGCATTCCTGGGCTGGACTGGAACAGAACTCGTAAAGCAGGAGTTATTACTAGAGAGCAGCTGGCACTTTTACCTTTCCAGGGAGTGCAGGAAGTTGGAGACGCTGTTTCGGAGGCTCACGTCAGCCACGTGCAGAGCTCCACACACCACCCCCAGCATGGTGTCAGGTCTCTCAGCCTGGAACGGGGGACAGACACAGTCACACCTCCTCCAGCTCCAGCCCAATCTGCACACCCAGCTGGAAGAATCACCAGCCTCAGCTCTGCTTTTGGTTCATGGCCAACTCTCTTTAAAATTAAGTCGGTGTAGCAGCCATGTGAACTCTACATAGAAGCCATTATTTCTGTAACTCCTTAAAAACTACATTTTCTTCTGCCTGGATCAAGTCTCAAGGTTCCAACAACATTTCCACTGTCATGTGTCCCAGATTCCAAACACAACACTGCTCTCAATGCTTTTCTGGACAACTTTAAGACCAACTTTCCCCAGCAGCGATGACCTGGGATTTCAGTACAAGTAAGAAGTAATGCCAGCAGTGAAAATGTTTATTCATTAAGTGGACACTGACCACTCCTAAATCCTTTTGCACCTGCAGGCACCCACCCTCCCCTGCCCATCCCCAGCCCTGCTCCTGCACGGGGAGCAGCTGCACCTGCACTTTCTCGGCGATGAGCCGGTCCAGCCAGCCCGTGTCGATGCGGTTCTGCTGGAAGCTCTCTGTCTCCAGCAGCTTGATCAAGTATTCCACAGTGGTTCTGAAGTCCCCTCGGATGGACAGCTCCTTCAGAGCCACCACCATGTTTCTGCAAGGGAAAAGAAGCCCTGTTATCTATCCCATACGGATGGCAGCTCCAGGCAGAAAAGCACCTGAAGGTCAGAGCAAAGAGCACAGGCACTGGGGCAGGATCCTCTAGGAATGTCTGGGAATGGGGAAATATTGATTTCCTTCAGCCTGCTGCTGCTGCTGTGAAGAAGAGCAGCTCAGTGGGATCAGGAGTTGCCCCTGCTATCATCACCCAGGCCCCTACCATGTGTCAGGGGTGTACAACAGACAGACAGACAGACAGACAGACAGACGTGGTGCCCACCCCACCCAGAGTGGAACTGGGGAAAGGCTCTGGATGAAGAACGTGGATGACAGGTCAGACAGGTCTGCCCTAGGAGCAGATGCTTTAAAACCCCACACCACAGAGGACACTCCATGGTTTGCAAACCATCCTGAAGCATTGGTAAGTCAGGTTAGCAGTGTTTTTCCTGTTAGAAGCCTTCACCTGCATGCTTTAAGCAGGGACTTCCACACTGTGGTAGCTGTGTCATACCCCAGCAGCAGGTGTACAAGGCAGGGATGAAACAAAAAAGGAAAAAAAGCAAGGAAATTAAGCAAAAAGCGTAGAAATGTAGGTGCAGCATAGTGGAATTGCAAAGCAAGACAGAATGAGAAGCCTGACCACAAAATGGAAAACAAGATAAAAACAGGGAAATTTCTCTTAAAACTCCTAGAAGTAAGGAGCCTTGTTTTGCCATGGCACTTTGGATCAAAGAGGGCAAACCCAAGCAATTCCTGAGGCTCTCCCTCATCTCTGACTTACGAGATGGCTTCTTCACGGTTCTCTCCCCAGGAGAAGCAGTGACCAAACTGGGAATCAGCAAATTCATGGAGCCCTCCTGCAGCAGCAACACTGAAATAGCCCCAGACATTCTTATTGCTGCGGAAATTCAGCTCCTGAACCGTGCCAGAACTGGGCTTAAATCCCTGCAAAGACAGACAGACGTTGCTCTACACCCTAAAGAAAAGGTGAATGCTCCAGAATTAGGGTTCGGAAGGCTCTGGGAACACCTCTTTGTGCTGTACATGGTGCAACAACTTCAGGCTGTGTCTAACCAGAGTCCACGTGAGGTAAGGGAAGAATCTTTTAAATTTGCTGCCAAAATTTCCAGCAGCAGCAGGGAGTGGCCCCGTAAAGCCCACGGAGAGCAGCAAGCACAGAGGTTGGAGCCTCACCTCGTCAGGATTCTCGCTGGTGATCCGGGCAGCGATGACGTGCCCACGGGGGCTGGGGACATGGGCTGAGTTCTCAAAATCTATGGTTGTGTCTCCCCATGGAGAAACTCCATACATCACCCGGATATCCTTGATCCTGTGCAGGGGGATCCCCATGGCAATCTAAGGAGGGAAAAAAAAAAAAAATTAAAAAAACCCCACCAGTAAGTTTCTCTCCTCCCAGACTCGAACATTCCCATTTCCCAGGACAACTGAGCTCAGTGTAATATCCAAATATCCACCTTAAGCCCTTCAGCTAGTATTTTCCATTGACTGATTAAAGGGCTCCAGGGAAAGCTGACAGTGCCAGGTCAGCTGAGGATGGGCACGCATTAGGGCTGTTAAAAATATACTGAGGTCCCAGTGAGACAGAAGGGCCCTAAGTGGTTATAGGAAACTGCGGAATTTTGCAATCATAAACTGTGGGGAGAGTAACCTGCAGAACCAGCTGCTGGCTGCACCCTTATGGAGCAAAATCCCACGTGCCTGTTCATTATTTGGGTTTTTTTATAGATATAGTTCAAAAAGGAAGTAGAAAAGCACACAGAGCCTTAAAGAGGTGTAAGGGGACTGTGGCATCCACCCACTGCTGGAAAGTTGGGGGCCAGGAGCTCTCTACAGGATCTCTGAGGGATCCCCTCATGGGTTTGGGGAGCTTCAAACAACGGCTGAAAGATGAGAAATTGAATTTTCTGTGCTCACCTGGAGCTGTGCTGCTGGCAGGTTGACATCAGCCACCATCTCCGTGCAGGGATGCTCCACCTGCAGGCGTGGGTTCAGCTCCAGGAAGTAGAAGCTGCCATCCTGGCTGTACAGGTATTCCACAGTGCCTGCACTCACGTATCCCACCATTTTGGCGAGCTTCACTGCACACTGGGACACGGGAAAAAGGAATATTTCATTGCCAGTTACCTGTGCTCTCTCTGTCCATCCACCACACCCACTTCAGATTTTTGCTGGCATTCTGAAACATCCCAAAACTTGTAACAGGCCCAAGGCCTGCTCAGAGAAAAGCCCGTGGCACAGGAGTTTTGATTCCCAACTTATTTAATTTACGCTTTACAGAAGGCAGAGTTTGAAGCAAATATTTGCAACACTCAGCATTAGGCAATTCCTACAACTCCTGCAGCGTGCTTTTAATATGGTAACACATGTTTAAAACACACTTCCCTCTCCTTTTTGGGGGGCACACAGCTTTGAAGGGAGCTCAGTGTGGAAATGTGAGTGGCTGCCCACACTAAGCAGTTTGAGACACACAACCCTGTATTGCTCCTTTAAAACATTCAACAACGCAAAACTCCAGGTAATGTAAAATAAAAATACAAAGTCCTGCCTGTTTCTGGAGCCTGGCCAAGGGAAGGGAAGCTGCAGAGCCCCTCTCACCTGTTCCATGTGCTCAAACACTGCTGAGGTTGCAATAGAGGCTGGAGCTTCCTCGATGATCTTCTGGTGCCGGCGCTGCACGGAGCAGTCGCGGCCGAAGAGGGAGATGGCATTGCCGTACTGGTCTGCCAGGATCTGCACCTCCAGGTGCCTGGACTGCTTGGCCAGCCTCATCACAAAGATGGGAGAGCCTGGGACTTCGGTTTGAACCTACAGCAGGGACAGAATGAACAGGGGGAGCACCTTTTGTCAGATATATTATCGATACAGCGTCTCAGAACCCAGCCCGAACATTCCGAACAAGGCAGCACAAATCAGAGGGAAAAGTCACCTGTCTGAACAGATTGGGGAAGTCATCTGCATTGTTAACTTTCCTGATGCCTTTCCCTCCTCCTCCTTCAGAAGCCTTGATCATGACAGGGTAGCCAACCTCCTCAGCAGCCTGGCAAGATGGGCAGAACAACAGGGTCAGTACAAAAAGGCAGCAGAATCCAGTGAAAAGATCATTATTTCCCTGTTGATTCACATCCAAGCTTCCATGTCTGACTCTATTTAGCAACCAATGGGATAGAAACCAAATATCCCAGTTGGAGAGGGTGCCTGTAGCTGGAAAAATCAGCAGGGATTTTGTGATTACAGAGAACTCTGACCTCCCCAAGTGACCACAAAACCTTTTTTCAGTGCTTCAATGCCATTAAATCTACGAACCCACAAAAAAGCTTTTGTATAACACAGAAAATCATTAAGCTGGGAAACATGGAAAAATCACACACTCCACTCCTGCTCTTCACAAAGGAATACTCCAAATCCTGTATTGTTCCAGGAATCTTTCTTATCCAAAAAATCTTCCTCAAGGAGAAACTCAAAAGATGGAGTCAAGTGTGAGTTTGTGGGTCTTTATTAAAAACATTCCTGCACTAAACAAGAACTAGACGACAGCTTTTAATGCAACACAACCTCGGTCCCATATTTTGCCTCTCCCTGCTAATCCTCACCTAATTCTGCAGGCTGGGGCCAAAGACATGTGAATGATCACTTCCCAGTTTCCAAGACCCTGCTCTGGGGCTGCAGCCTGGTTCCAGTTTGTGCTCCCATGAGCAGAAAGCCCAACCCCAGCTCTGTGACACCTCCCCAGACCCACCCGCAGTCCATCGTCCGCGTCCTTCACGTAGCCCTTCTCGTAGAGCTCCTGAGGAACGTTCAGGATGCGCTTCTGGAGGTCATTTTCCTGCCAGTCCACTCGAAGGCCTGAAGCACAAACATCACCCTCTGAGCTCCTTGTGCTGCCAGGCTGTGAGAAGCCACGTGGAGCACAGGGGTGACACAGGGAACCAGGCTGGGAGCACTCAGAAAAAGGAGAATGCAGAATCAGACATTCCTGATTTCTGGGGAGCAAGTATTTTCATCCAATCCATTGTATCCTCCTCCATTTATCTGTGAGAGGCAGGTTGTTATTTACAGTGTTTTGAAACTGCAGAGGACTTCCACAGAAGGAGAGAATGGGCTCCAAAATGGCACAGAATCATGGAATTGTTTGGGTTGGAAGGGACTTTAAAGATCAGCTTGTTCCAAGGCCCTGCCACAGGCAGGGACACCTTCCATTGTATCAGGTGTCTCCAAGCCCTGGGTGCACCAGGGGAGCCTGTGAGCATCAGCTGCACTCTAGGAAACAGCCTCTGCCATGTTTCCCCACTTCTCCTCCCAATCCCTCCTCCCTGTCCTGCCCTGCCTGCTGCCAGCTTCTCCCACCACCTCCAGGCTCATTCCATCACTAATGGAATTGCTTCCAAGGCATCTCGCTGCTGTGGTGGGCAAACAGCACAAACGTGAAACCCTGAACAGATGGAACGTCTCTTGGAGCACGGAGCTTCTTAAAAATTGGACATGTTGAAGGAAAAAAAGATTAGGATGATCTTGATAAACACAGGAGGATTTCCTTCTTACCACTGCCACTCCAGGGAAGAGTGGGAATGCCAGCAGTCTGAGCCACGATGGAAGATGCAATTTTATCTCCTAAGGCCCACATGGCTTGGCTGGGGGGACCTGCAAAGAGCAAAGACAATGCATGAGAGAGACACGAGGGATGTCACACATTGGGGCAATGTCCAGAAGTCTGATTTAGGAAAAACTCCACTCTTCCCATAAAACTGAACCCTCTTTAAATGAGAACAGGGACATTCAGCTTTGGAACAATTTGGTTTAATGGGAGTCTTTTCTGACATTTTATGTCAAGATTAAAGGCTATTTTGGAGAACTTTCCCCTTCTTCCATACATGAACTACTGCAAACAACAGATAATCCATCTTGCACTACAGACCATTCCTCATGGACTCAGGATTTTCTACCTCCCTAAA
Source organism: Pachycephala philippinensis (assembly GCA_013397055.1). Taxonomy (NCBI): domain Eukaryota; kingdom Metazoa; phylum Chordata; class Aves; order Passeriformes; genus Pachycephala; species Pachycephala philippinensis. Next base: position 130,901 of record VWZT01014695.1, read on the forward strand.
CATCCCCATCTTCAAACAAGGACTAGACACGAGACGAGCAGTCCATCTCCTCACCCATGAAAGCAATCCCATTTTTGTGGAGAAGTTCTGGCAGTTTCGGGTTCTCTGATGCATGGCCCCAGCCAGCCCACACAGCCTGCAGGAGGAAAGAACACAGTTTGCTCTTTGTTTGAATAAAACAAGCAAGCGAGCAGAAACAGACACATGCAAACACTCCAAGTCTTTCTTTTCCTCAAGGAAAGCAGCCTCAGAACACCCAGGAGGCAGAGCAGCCTCTGAGCTACAGGGTGTGCTGGGTTTAAAGGATGACTTGCACCTTGCAGACGAGTGCAAGCAGGCTGCTGAGGAGGAGCTGGGTGCAGGGAAGTGCAGGGCTGCAGGGAACCTCCCTGTCCTGCAGCTACTCATCCTGGGACAGCCACTGCACTGCCACACGTGTTGCCTTTGGGTGCTAACACAGGTTTGCAATTCTAGTTTCTTTGTCCTGCCTTGTTCCCCAGGCACAACTCCTTACTGAAGGAGAGAAGATTGCTCAGTGTCTGGGACACTCCTCACCTGCACTGGGATCCTCTTGGCAATGTCGAGGATGAGCTCCACGTTTGCATAGTTGTTGTTGTTGGGTCCTCCCGGGACGGGCACGTAGTGATCTGCCATTTTAATGTACTCTGCAAACACAGAGGTCCCATTTAGGCTGCAAATCTAACAACAGACTTGGTCTGAAATCCTCCTTTTCCCCAGGCTGAGCCCCCCCAGCTCCCTCACAGGGCTGACTCTCTGGGAAGCGCTGATCCGCTCCAGAACACCCCATCACTGACAGATCAGGTGGGCACTCCACTCCCTGCATGCCCAGGGCTGTGCAAGGAGGAGCCTGTGGCCCTTCCCCAGATCCCCAGCTCACCTGCATTGGCTTTCAGGTCCTCAGGGGTGACCATGACCACGAACCTGATGGCCCTCTCGTTGCGGAACATCTCGTAGGACCAGCGCCGGATGGACCTCATGCACTTCACTGCTGCAATGCCATTATTTGCTATCAGGACCTGGGTGCATTAGAAGCTAGGATGAAACAGAGTCTAAATAGCACAGAACAATAAACAATCATGAAAGCAGGTTTTTTTTCCTCCCCTGCAGACTCTTTGCCCAGTTTTGGGCCGTGCAGTTTCCTTAGCCAGCATCCAGTTCATGGCTCATCTGTCAATTCAGAGAGAAGCTCCTGTTTCACCATAAAATTTTAATGTGTTATGCCTTGGTTGGATTAAAGAGCAGAAGGACTCAAATCAAATCATTGTTCATTTAAAAATACATTTCCTAGTGTTTTTTCAGTCTACTTTTGCTATATCTGTCTATAAATCCTTCTGTATCAGCAGAAGTGTTCTGGCTCACTCACATTTTTTTCCTTATTACATTAAGCTAAAATAATGAAATGTTTATTTATCACATAGAAAAAGGAAACACAACGACTCCAGGTAGAAGTACAACTTCCAAGCTCAGGAATATCAGTAATGTGATACCTGCACTGTACAGCCTTGGAGAGAGACAAGTCACAGCTCCAGAGAGGAGCTGTAATATGCCAAAAAAGGTCAGGAATTTACCTTTTCAATGACTTTATTCCCTCCAAAACGAGTAACAAACTCTGCTGGGGAGGCCACGGTGAAATCCCGCTGCACATCCACCTTCTTCCTGTCCCGGCCTTGCTTGACAAGGTGCAAACCAGACATGCTGGGCCTGAGGGAACAGGGGAGACAGAAACAACCTGTCAGTGCAGCTGCACACCAGTAAAAGAAAGATGTGAATAATATGGAAGTTCTCTTTGATCCCATTCCCCAAGCAGATGAGCAGAATTCCCCCTTGCCTCCAGACCCACATGGCCTGGTCCTCAGTTTTACATGGATGACCCCTTTTAAACTACTCTTCACTTATTTCCATGCAAAATCCAGGTTATCTGGAAAAATTCCAGCTATGCCAAAATATAAATAGGTAAAAACATGTTGCTGCCCCACGCAGAACAACAATGCTCCACCAGATTGCTTTCAATCCATCTAGAGAAGCTGGAAACAGCAGTGATTTCTGGCTTTGGCAAAACAAGCTACAAAGATCAGACTCCATAAGGAAATGCCCTTGGGAAGCACAGCAAATTTATCTCCAGGTGCAAATGAGAGACTCAGGCTGGCTACGGAAATCATTTTCCAAGAGTTTTCCACTACCCAGCCTTTAACATCTTCCTCAAAAGCTCTGAGAGCCAGAGGACAAATTAATCACGTTACTCCCACTACAAACACAGAAAGCCAATTTTGTGCCTGCCAAGACCAGCCCCGTGTCCTGCCACAGCCCTTCTGTGTGGGAATGGCACAGGCACTTCCCCTCCTTCTGCTTCAGCTTCCACAGCAACAACACAGGGACACATCACCCTTTGGCTTTGGTTTGCTCAAGTTTGCAAAGCTGAAACTGTGAGAGGAAATTCCAGGGGAAAGCACAGAGCTGCTCCTCACCCCGAGTGTCTGCCATGGCCCAGCACGACTGGGAATTCATGAGACACTTTTGATTTCACAGGTCCTGAAGCTTCACCTCTCTGCCCACCCCACAGCTTACTTGTTTTTACTGTATTTACTGTGCTATCCCTAACAGTTTCCCTTCCCAGGAACACGGGGAAGCCCTTACCCTGCCACTGGCAGCATCACAGAACCCTTCTGTAGGAATGAAGATTGGGAAGCTCAGCTCAGAGCTTTGGAAAACCCCACAAAGGGGTCAGTGCTGGTCACTGGCAGAGCTGTGCCCAGGAGCTCTCTGGATGGAACCTCTGGCCTAATCAGCTGCTGGAGGGCTGCTCCATTGAGTAATTCCACTGGGAAGTGGGATGGACACGGGAATGGCTGTGCTAGGTCACACCAATCCATCCAGTGGTGTCTTATCTCAGAGAAGAGCAGGGAGCTGACAGCCAGAGAAAGGCAGAGAACGAGCTCTGTGTGCACAGGTTCATCCCCTCGTGCTTTCCCTTCTTCCAGACATTGTCACTGAACTTAGAACGTGTCCCTGTGAGCACAAGTTCACACACTCCTGTGAACTCAGCCTGGGAATACAAGGACAGGAGCCAACAGGCAGGAAAGAGCAAATGTGTAGTTAAGGTTGAATTTCTACTAAATTTGTGCATTTAGGGGGTCAGAGTCTTCCTGGCAAGGAAGGAGCACAGTCCAAGGAGTGAGAGAGGTTTATACATTGCAGGTTTACTGAGAGCAGTCTCAACAAAAACAGGAAGAGATAAAAAACCCAAGATAAGAATTTGTGAACATGTTCAAATACAAACTGTCCCACCAAGAAATTACTACACACAAAGATACTGCTACAGGCAAAATGTCAACAGAGCCTGAGGTTCATCATCCAGAATGCAACAAGTACAGTTTGACTTGTGAGCATACCAAGAACATTAAGTTTATTTATCAATGATCACATTGTAATCAAAACAGAAGAGTTGGGGGTTTTTTGCAGGATAAGATGAGGTAGAAGCTGGGCAGCAAGGAAGACAGCACAGAGCTCTGAACAAAACAGAATAAATGCTGAGTTAGTGACTATCATCCCTGTTAACCACATGCTCACAACTGCAACGTTTTGTGATGGAGGAATTTTCAAAATGCTTTTCTACCCTTCAGAGCTCACAGGGGTGGAAGTTGTGCAGAACCCCCAACTTGAACAACCCTGATCCCCCAGCTGAGCTGCATCCTGGCATCTTTGTCAGAGGCTGCATGCACGGAGAGCCCACAGGCTCTGCGAGGCTCCAGAGGATAAAATGAACACCAAAAGCTCAGTGAGCATCTCCAGCACAGAGCCCAAGGAGGAGGAGACAGGCAGATCTGTGACTCTTACCTTTGCAGCATGTGGTACCTCATCTCCTGACTCTGCTCTGCAGAATCCTCCATGCTGAGTGCAGGAATTACTGGATTTCAGGCTCGCTCACGGCTCCTCTCTGCAGCTGCAGCTCCTAAATTTTGCCAATTCTGCAGCTCAAGGAGAAGCCGCAAAGAGCCTCACGCGGTTTCTCCTTCCAGCAGCGGCGCTTCCCCGGCTGCTCCAAATCTCTTAACCTTTGTCCCTGGCTCCCCCCACGGCCGTGTCACCCTTCCCGTGACGCAGCAGGGAAGGGGACCAGCCTCCCTCCCTCCCTCTCGTCACTCGGAGGAGAGCAGCTGATCAGGAAAGGGAGAGAAGCAGCCACAGGTTACGTAACCAGCTTTAACACTGGCGGCTGCTGCGAGCCACGGGAAGCCCGGGGTGAGCTCCCGAACTGGGGGCAGGCTGGGAATGGGGTGCACAGCTCCCCACATCCTGCACCAGCACCCCCAGGGATGGATGCAGCACCCCCAGGGATGCAGCACCCCCAGGGATGCAGCACCCAGCAGCAGGTGAGCACATCCCCAGCTGCGGGCTCTGCGAGGGCTCCGCGACCCCAAGAATTCAGTCCACTTGTGGGATTTGATGTGGGGTTTTCAGGAGGGATGGGGACAGCGTTTCCAGGGCTGCAGAGAGGAATGTCACAGGCAGCTTGTGCAGGCATGCAGACACAGTGTGACAGAGCTGGCAGATCAAGCTGGACACCAGCCTGGGAGCTGGGAGACCCTGGGCACGTCACTTCAGTTTTCTGTGCCTGTTTCCCACCTATAAGATGGAGATGAGATCACTCCACGTGCTGGGAGAATAAATATCCTCACAGGCAAAGTGCCACAGCATGGCAGGGTCCAGTAACATCACTGGAGGAAGGAAGAATGTTTTCTCAGTACCAGAATCATGGAATATCCTGAGCTGGAAGGGACCCACAAGGATTATCAAAGTCCAACTCCTGGCCCTGCACACACAAAGACATAAACTGCAAATTTGGGGGTAGAGTCAGGATACGGAAGGGCAGCGACTGCAGTGCCCTGATGGTAAAACCTGGACTGGAACTTGGCACAGCAGCTGGGAATTTTTTGATTTTGGCATATTTGGGTCTGTCCTGGTGTAGGGCCATAGCCAGGCAGCACAGCTTTGATTCGGGGCACAGAATCCCAAAATGCAGCCAGCCAGGAGGGGATCACTCAAAAAAAGGAACAAGTATCCACCTTAACCAAGTGACAGGAGGTGACCTCGCTGCAGGGCCAGGGGGCTGAGGCCAGCACAGGTGACACGGTGACACGGTGAGGGGCAGCAGCAGTGCCATGGGCTGCCAGCTCCGGGCACATCCAGGACCAGGAGGGAACAGGGACAGCGACACGCTGTGGAGTGAGGGCGGCCTCACTCTGCACACAAACCTTACCAGAGCCAGGGGATCCCAGGCAGAGAGCAGAGTTTAACAAACAGGAACACCCCAGCGTGATGTACCTACCCCAGAACCCAATGCCTGTCACTTGCCAGCCTTTATTCCTCCTTGCAGAACAAATCAAACTGCCCAATCATCAGGTACCCCACAAATCCCCCGTTTAATTCATTCCCAAAAACCCCACCCACAGCCCCCAATCCAAGCAGGTTCTGCCCATTGTGGCTGCAAGGAAACAAATCTACACACAGCTTGTGTGTTAAAAATATTCCCTGTGCCTTCCACCAGCTGAATCCACTGCTGTGAGAGAAATGGCCACGATTCGCTGCTGGAGGAGCAAACGCAGAGGAGCAGCTTCAGCATTGGTTAGAAATATTAAATATTCACTTCTGCCAGCTGAATTCGCTGCTGAGAAATCAATGGCCACGATTTGCTGCAGCATCCCTACAAAAATGAGCTGCACAAGGACGTGTGGCTGGCTCGGGGCTGCCCACCCAGCACACACACGCTGCACAGAGCTCATTCCCTGCAGGCAGCGCTCCCCAAACCCCGTTATCCCCTGGAATCCCCCCCTCCTATCCCATGGAATCCCCCCCTCCTCGGCGCTGTCAGACAAAGGCAAAGGCTGCTCCTGCTCCTCTCTGCAGCCTCCAAGGGAAACCATTCCTTGGGGACACGTACCTGAGGCACATCCCAGCCAGGAGCCCGCACTGGTCCCAGCACTGCCACATGCCAGGGGCTGTTGCTGACGCTGCTGGGTGTTCCAAAGGCAGGGATGCATGAGCTGCCTGGAGTGGAAGGCAGCCCGGAGCAGACTGCAGCACACACACACACACACACAGTCCCCAGAGAAAGGGCTGGGGATTGTTTCCCTCTGGATCTAGCCTGGGAAGGGTGTGGAAAGGGCAGCTCTCCCCATCCATGTGGGCTCCGTGTTTTGTAAATATGATGAGAACACGGATTCGATCCGGGTGATAAGACTCAGGCAGCTGAAGCCTCCCTGAGATCTGCTCCAGTTTTAGCTCTGCCCTTGCATCCTGTTTCACAGGAAGGCAGAGGGAAGGAACAAGCAGAAATGCTGTCCAGCAAGGGATGCAGAATTCCACAGCTGGAATAAAAGGTTCCCTGTGCCTCAGGTAACAGGCACTGGAGGCAGCAATCTGCACTCACTCAAAGACAGCTTTGCCCATGTTTTAAAGAGCCAGAATTGGCTTGAACACAGACACTGTCAAAACCAGGCCTTTGCCTAGAGATCAAAACAAATGAAACTTGACTCAGCTCTGACAATGAATGGAGCCTCAGGATTTCAGGAAATTAAATAAAGGATGCAGCACAGAACGAAACCAGCCCTCTCTGCACTCCCTGGCTGATAACTTCTGTTCCATGCTCACACAGAATTCCAGCATCAGTCCAGGCAGCTCTTTGGCCTAAAGCAGGAATTGTTACAGAGCCCAAATGGGTACAAGCTACCAGGATTCCTCCCAAAGAACCAAGTGCCAGCAGTTTTCCAGACATTCCTTTTGCTAACCACACACCTGGCCGTTTATCTGCCGTGCCAGATGCATTTGGAATTGGACCACTCCCAGGACACAGAGCCCAAATCACTGAGGTTCCTTGCAAGTCCAAAAGCAACACCCCGACACTCAAAATACCCAGCGAATCCAAACATCAATCCAAATAAACAGCCAAGTTTAAATCAAATTGATATCCACACTCCAGTTCCTAAACCTACAAAGTACCAAAAGAACTTTACTTTCACATCCTCATGAAGTATAAAATTCCACGTGTTCCTGGAGCAGCAAACAGCCCCACACTCTCCAGGTCAAGCCCTGGCACCAAGATAAGAGTGAACAACAACAACAACAGCACAAGATAATTCTGCAGCAGAGGGTGGAGCGGAATTGGAGTCCCTGGCAGGGAGCCCTCCCCGTGCCCTCTGACAAAGTTCAAGTGTTGAACAGATCTGATCTGTAGGAACACGAGAATGGACCTTTTAAAACCAGAGTTAGGGGGTAGGTGGGGGAGTTTCACATTAAATTTACCCAAAGTAAGAGATTCGTTATCTTTCAGTTAGAAGGATCAGATAAGTGAGCACGTGGGAGATGCTGTCACCCTGTGGTATCTCAGCCAGGGAATCTCTGCACAATCTCCCAACAAACGACTGAATTTAGAGAGGACATTTCCTCTGTTAACTGAGGTTAAAGGGAGTGAAACAACAACAAAATAAGAATACAACTTCTGAGAGGTCTGCAGAGGAGAAATCTTTACAGTGTGTTTGCTCAGGAAGCAGAGCAGCTTTCAGAGAAGGCAAGAGCTGTAATTCCACATTATCACACAGCCACGAGTCCAAACCACCTCCTCTTCTTTCAACAGAGGAGGAAATTAACTTTCCACTCCAGGTGGATGAAGTTCATGGCCTTAAGATGAAGGAGGGCAGGCTTGGATTAGAAATTAGGCAGAAATTCTTCCCTGTGAGGGTGGGGAGGGCTTGGCACAGGGTGCCCAGAGAATCCGTGGCTGCCCCATCCCTGGAAGCATCCAAGGCCAGGCTGGGATAGAGAAAGGTGTTCCTTCCACACAAGTCACCCTACACAGAACCAGCAGCAGCACAGGCAGAGCCAGAGGAGGATCAGGCCCCTCAGCAGGAGCCTGCAGACAGCCTGGAGCAGCAAGGACTCCAGCAGCAAAGCAGAAATCCTCTGTGGTGGGGCAGCAGCAGCCCCACAGACCCCACAGCACATCTGCACCTCCCTGCCCACAGCTGGGGGAAACCACAGCAGCACCAACAACTTCACAGCATCAATGCTCCACAGTGCAGACTCCCAGCCACAAACTGCTGGGTTGGAAAGGGGTTTTTTTAAATTCAGAAGAGGCTCAAAAGGATCTTTCATTACGTTCAGGACTCTGTGCAGTCACTCTAGGGCTGGTTTCTAAGCAGGCACCTTGTCCCAGTGCCAGGCTGGGCATGCTCAACCACTACTGCCCAGGCTGAAATTGAGGCATTTGGCCAAATTTCCTTTAGTAGATGATTAGTTCTGCTTAAGCATCTCCCCATTTTATTGAGACAATACACTGAGAAGTCCAACCAGTGTCAGGAGCAAAGGGATAAACTCTGTGGGCTTCATATGAGGTAACAGCTGAATTCCATCCAAAAATTTGGCTTTCAGCTGATACAAGTGGATTGTCAGGTGACTCTCTACACCCATGTCATTGCTTATGAAACCAGAGCCCTGATGGACAAATACCAGAAGACATCCAGGTTTTGTTCTATTTTAAACAAGAATTTGATACAAGATACCGTCTTGGAAGCTAGAAATTAAATTTAGCAGTAATCAAGAACAATTTATTAAACAAAACAGACAGGCCCAAAGTGCCCAAGTGGCATTTAGGGAGGAATTACTGAATCCACCACTAAAACTTCAGAAAGGAGCACAGCAACTCTCTAACAGCTCACTACAATACAAGGAAAACTGAATCCCAGCAGGACTGGCTGGAAGTGCTGATGGAAACTTTTGAACCCAGAGACAACACAAGCAACAAAAAGGAAAAAATGGCATGCTTGGTTTTATTATTTAAAGGTGCAAAACGCAGCAAAGACCCTCTGAACACGCAGTCTGTGTGGTTACTGTCCCCACACACTGATTTTTAAGCGCTGATGTTGCACACAGCAATTCAAGGTTCATTCTGAGAGCGTGGCTTTCCCAACCCTCCAGAGCAGCAGCCAGCTGGCACAGCTGAAGGTCTCCATGGATCTCCCGTGGCAGGAGAGCTCACAGTGCACAACCTGTCCCAGCAAGGGTGGCTTTAGCAACAGCATGAATGCTCCACAAGATCAATAAGGTGCCCTCACAAACCCTCTGGCAGCTGAGTAAATCCTGTGTTTTAATCATAATTGTTCCCTGAGAGCTGCTCTGCAGCAAAGCCCCTCACCTCAAACAAGAGCCATCTCTATTTTTATCCTGTGGGAAAATCACCAGCACACGGAAAGATTTTTGGCAACTTCTTCCAAAAGATATGCTCCCTTGGAGCTGCACCTTGTGTGACCCGCTGGCCAAAGGGTACAGAACTCCCTGTGAATTCACCTTTATCACTTTACAAAGTGTGGCACCTTTGTGATCACCAAAAGGAAGCCGGGAGCAAGAGCACCTCTGTTTCATTAACTGACTGTCACAGAGTGACTCCAGGCAAGTTGTTGAACTTGTCTTTGCTGTTGTCTTTGTCTCAGTTTCTCCATCTGTAAACACGATTTAGAAATCTTCCGATGAAAGGGACAACCATCCTGAAAAGTATTTCAACTCATCTGAGTTTATCTTAGAAAAACAGCCTATAATGCTGTAACTTTTTTATTTGAATTGGCATTTCTCTCCAATTTAACTCAAAAGTCAAGTGCTCCCCGAAGTGACTGCCAAAGTAAGCAGGTTACAACAGAGGTGCCCAAGGTTGCACACCTCTTGCACTGAGGCTCTCTGGTGCCAGGCACCGTCCCAGAAGCTTCTTGCCCTGCCATTGTCCATTTACACACTTGTGGTTAGGTGCTCATCCAACTTCTCCTGTTCCTAAAATATATACAGTTACAGTTTCCTGCTTCAAAATTACCTTTTGTGCTGCCAAACCATGGCAGCTGGCAGGCTCTGGAAAGGTAACCCTCTGTAAATTTGCTGTAAGGTTTTACATCAGTTGTGCCAGTGCCAGCTGGCTGAACGTGCCCAGCAGCCTGACCACAACAGCTCTGTCCAGTACAGACCAACATCCCCCTCCTGCCCCAGCCTGAGGGGTTTGGTTCTGTGTATTCCCACAGGCTTCCCCCTGAACTGGGAAGGGAACCACCAAAAAAAGGAGAGATTACAATTCCTTAATCTGCCCAAGCCAAGAAACCAGTAAAACACAAGAGCAAGGATTAGCTGGTTGTGTAAATACCAACCCCTGGTCAGGAAACCTTTCTGGAATCGAGCATTCTTCCAAAAGCCACAAAGCAAAGGTGGTGAGGGATTGCCCAGTAAAAACCAGAGCGGGATTCACACTGTCCTGGCTGTTCCTGGAATGGGATGGCACAGGCAGAAAGAGCAGACCTCCTGGAATATGGCAAACAAACGAAGGACACGTGGGAGAGTGAAGCAAGACTGGCCAAGAAACTGTGATCTGTGCATGGAAAGTGCCCAAAGTACAACAGGGAAAATCCAACAGGCACATCCCACCAGTGGAATGCAAATCAGCAACACCTGAAAATAAAGGGGCCTTTGGACAAGGAAATACCACGACCTCCAAAGCCCAGCTTGTGGCTCATTCACAAAGAATCAGCAGCAATCACATTAAATCTTGGCTTATCACCACGTTGCAGGACTCCAACCTTCACTACAACCATCACAATTTTCTCCATCCAAACCAAAAAAATTCCACTATGGAGCCATTGATCCTACCCACTGCCAATTCTCTGGCTACATTTAAAGCAGCAAATCCCACACAAAGACAAAATAAGCAAATATTGTTCTTGCTCTCAACAAACAGGGCCCAAAAAAGCCACACACAAGTGAAAACTTTAAAAATCTCAGTGAAGACATTTCCATTTCTGAAAGCCAGGACCACACAGGCAGTACAGGCAAGGTGCTTAAGGAATTTAGGCACAAATATTTCACTAAAACCAAAGGAAAACGGAAGGGTTTGATACAGATAAACATACAAGAGGTCGTTTGGAAACAGAATGCTGGAGCGTGTCTTGGCACAACAACAACATTGGAAGCCAAACATGGGTATAAAACTTTGGATTATCTTTGGAATTGACAGGACAAAAAGATTGGAGAATTACTTTATCCATACCTCATGTGGCTGGCCAGGCCATCCTGAGCATTTGGAAGCCCGAGGTCCGAGAGGGAATCGGAGCAGACGGACACAGGGGACAAAGACCTCTCCTTCTCCTCCAGCAGATCGAGTTTCACCAAGGAGCTGGTCTCATCTTCCGAGTTATCCTCTGACACGGAGCCAATGATGAAGCGGGAGTGAGCGTTCGTGTCCAGGGCTTTATTGGCTGGGGAAGACTCCTCCATGGCTCCCACAAACTGGGCTCTCAGCACTGGCAGGGGCAAAAGAAAGGAGAAAACCAGACCTGAGGTGAATATCTGCCCTTAGAGGAGGACAAAGCAAGGTTCACTGGCAGGAAATGCAGCGTTAAAAGGTCAGAGCTGAACCCTGAGTCTGGGATCAAAAACAGTTCTGCTCTAGGCATTTATTTCTCTGTTTGCACAAGGACTCTGAGATCCACAAGCTGCACAACCTCCCACCCTAAGACAAAGTTGCAGGAGTCACTTAAAGAAAAAAAAAACACCAAAAAAAGCCCACACACCAGACCCAAAATCTACAGACAAAGGCAGGGAACTCTGAGTATCAAAAATTGTAGAATCAGAGAATCCCTGACTGGTTTGGGTTGGAAGGGACCTTAAATCTCATCTCATCCCATCCCCTGCTATAGGCAGGGACACCTTCCACTAGCCCAGGTTGCTCCTGGCCTTGGACACTTCCAGGGATGGGTTTGAGCATTCCAGTATTCCAGCAGGGAATTAAAGCATTTTCTTCAAAATTAAAAAACTTATTGCAACTGAGAAAGAGCCATGAGGGATGTGGAAAAGAAAGGGACACCCCACAGCACAAAGGTGGGATGGGGAATAAACATTTGACACCCCCTGCTCTACCTGACTTTGCTGCATTTATATGACAACTACACCCAGCTGGAAACACATCATTAGGAGATGAGGAATGCACTAACCTCTCGTTATCCGTGCAATCTGAGCAGTCAGCCACTTCCAAAACGAACTGGAAAAGGAAAGAATTAGGAAGTAAACACTAGGGTTATAATGAAGCATATTCCACGTGTGTTTTCCTGTTTATACCATCAAAACCATCCTGAAAAAAACCACAGGCACACCACGGGCTGGCTGGCTGCTCCAGGTACAGATTAACCCAGGAGCTGAACCTGCAGTGCCCAATGCCAGCTGTGGCACCTCCTGCTGGAATCTTCCAAGAGATCTGACCATCCCACCTGCCAGTTTTGTTTCTAAAAGGAACAACGGGTTGTGCCAGCACTATCCACTCATATCAAACCTTTTCTGTCACCTTCTGCACCTGATTCCAGCTGAAGCCCAAGGAGTAAATCCCAGTGAAAACCCCATCAGCCCCGCTGGTCACAGCCACGCTATGCCAAGCACAAGGATGCAGCACAATCAGCTCGACAGGAACACGACAGCTCTCAAAACCCTGGCCCGTGGTGTCACCCAAATGGGACATGACGGTGCCTTTAATGAGGGCCCAGACCAGCATTTATAGCCAGAGCAATCCCTAAACACCACGCTCCTGCTTTCCCTCAGTAACTGAGAATTAAAAACCCATCCAACTGGCTCATGCACTTTTGCCATGAATGTACTTGACTGAATTATTTAGATCAAATCCTGTGTTGACATCACTCCTCCCACAAACTCCAGTTGCCCTCGGGCCACGGGCACTTCATTTGACAGAGGCATCATTAACCATTTTATAACTGAAAAGCCCCAGATATCTGTCCAACATGGACATTAAAAGCATTAAAAAATCCTTTTTTAAAGGTAGAGATGAGAAGAAGGGTAAGCACGACCATAAAGTCTCCCTGTGCACCTGTGATGTGCAAACTAAACCATGCAGGGAGATCTCTTCACCTGAGGTGCTCAGATAGCACAAATCCAATTTTGTTTGTGCACACGAAGATGCAGACAGTATTTACGTGTATATTTATCCTGGCATCAGATCACTCCTAAAGGTTTTCATCCAGACAGATTTACTGTTGGCACAATCACCAGCACCGAAGAGCCTGGGATGCAGCCAAACTAACTCCAACCCCACTCCATTGAAGAAAAACCTTTCCTAATTTCAGTAACTGATATACTAATAAGCAAGTTTCAAGGCTTTTTTTTTTTTGTTTTTTGGAAGCAGAGGAACAGGAAGTGAAGTGTTTCACTCAAGTATTCCATGAGAAACCATCCACCCAAGGCCATGCACTGCCACGCTCACACAACTGCACTCCAACACCTTGTTTGTCCAATCCAGCTCCAAAAAAATCAGTTGTTATCCATGAAACCCTGCTCAGGTCCATTTCCCAAGGCACTTCCAAGCCCTGGGAGCCTAGTCCCAGAGGCAGGAGTTCTGCTGGGGTTGTGCAATCAGCGTTGGGCTGAGCGATAAGCTCGGCTTGTTCTCAGCACGCCGAGAGTCCTCGTTCACATTTAAATTAATTTCAGCATTGTCTGGGGCTAAATTACACAGGGACTTTCTCAGAGATCTCCTCGCTGAAGCCTCTGGATTTCAGGGCTGTGAATGGAATGCACAAGGCTGTGCACTGTACACTGGTATACTGTATATACAGAAATATAAAGGTAAATTTTATACATATATAACTATAGAGGTGAATTATATATAAGTATAGAGGTGTATTACATACACAAAAATACACTTATATTATCCATACAAGTATAAAGGTATATTTTAGATATACAAATACAGAGGTATGTTATATATGTACAAATAAAGGGGTATGTTATATATACACAAATAAAGGAGTGTATCATATATACAAATATAGGTGTATATTATATTTATGCACCTCTGCATATTGTATTGGCTCTCTGAAATGCAGCTGCCACAGCTCCATTTTTACACAAGCACCCTGAATTCAGCTGAGCACCAAGATAAATTCGTGTGCCACAAACCACTGCACACGTACCGTTTGTCTTAATAATAATGCTGAACTAGACCCTAAAACCCCAAAATTATCCAGATCCTCAGCTGTGCACAGCCCCTGCCCTCCCTTCTGCAGGTGCCATCAGCCTGTCAAACAGGTGACTTCTGCAGAGGCTGAGAAAAAGCTGGAGTTTATGGAAGGATGAAGATGGAGAGCTCGATCCTGTGAGGATGTAAGGACAGGCGACAGCACTGAGCCTCCTCAGCTGCACAAACACCTTTAGTCACAGCTGGATCTCCACAGGCTGAGCCTTGCTGTGCTCCCTTCTCCCAGGAAATCAGCTCCCAGCTCTGCAGGTACCCAGGCATTTAACACCCAAATCGTGTCCGTGCTACGAGCAATGAAAACTCTGCCACCCAAACTCAGAAAGTGCCGTGTCTGGTTTTGCCTGAGGTGAAACAAACCCCACGTCACTCCTCCACAGCTCTGCTGTACCATTAGTCACATCTCTGGCTTGACAGTGCAATGCACTCGTAAGAATACCAGAGTGCAGAAGTTTTATAACAGCTTCACTTTAAAATCGCTATTAATATTGGAAAATACGCCCAGGCATGAACCTTGGGCAATGACAGCTGGAAATTAAAGTTTCTTATTTTTCTCTAAACCATCCCATTCAGAAGACAAATCCACAACTGAAGAGAACATCAGTATTTCAGCGGGCTCTTTCAAAGAATCAGAGTAACACTTCTACAACATTGACATGGCATATAAAAAGGAAATCAATAAAACTAGTTGTATTCAAATGTCTCCTGATTAAAGCCCGGGGAGCTGTGGCATTGCTGATCAACATGAACTTTAAAGTGATGAAATGGATCTGTGCTCTCACAGCCCTACCTGGAGGAACACAGAAAACAATGGAGGAAAAAAGGTAAAACCAAATGAAAATAGAGTTGCTTCTCTTGAACACAAAACAATCAGCAGCGTGCTCACCTATACCAGGGCTGGGCGGAGAGTTCCAGGTCAGGAGAGGGTGAGGTGGTGGTTCCTGCTCCAGAGGGTCCCCAGCTCTGGACACCCCTTGGTGGCTCCCTGGCTGCGCTGTTTTAACACCCCCACGCAAGCGCTGAGCCCGGCTCGGTGCCGGCTCCTCCTGAGCCTGCCTCCTGGTTAATCATTGGGCATTGCTTCACCCCAGCCCAAAACGGCCTGGGCTCACACCAAACACCCCGAGAGCTTCTGTGGGACAGGCTCCTCACACCAAACACCCTGAGAGCTTCTGTGGGAAAGGCTCCTCACACCAAACACCCTGAGAGCTTCTGTGGGAAAGGCTCCTCACACCAAACACCCTGAGAGCTTCTGTGGGAAAGGCTCCTCACACCAAACACCCTGAGAGCTTCTGTGGGAAAGGCTCCTCACACCAAACACCCTGAGAGCTTCTGTGGGAAAGGCTCCTCACACCAAACACCCTGAGAGCTTCTGTGGGAAAGGCTCCTCACACCAAACACCCTGAGAGCTTCTGTGGGAAAGGCTCCTCACACCAAACACCCTGAGAGCTTCTGTGGGAAAGGCTCCTCACACCAAACACCCTGAGAGCTTCTGTGGGAAAGGCTCCTCACACCAAACACCCTGAGAGCTTCTGTGGGAAAGGCTCCTCACACCAAACACCCTGAGAGCTTCTGTGGGAAAGGCTCCTCACACCAAACACCCTGAGAGCTTCTGTGGGAAAGGCTCCTCACACCAAACACCCTGAGAGCTTCTGTGGGAAAGGCTCCTCACACCAAACACCCTGAGAGCTTCTGTGGGAAAGGCTCCTCACACCAAACACCCTGAGAGCTTCTGTGGGAAAGGCTCCTCACACCAAACACCCTGAGAGCTTCTGTGGGAAAGGCTCCTCACACCAAACACCCTGAGAGCTTCTGTGGGAAAGGCTCCTCACACCAAACACCCTGAGAGCTTCTGTGGGAAAGGCTCCTCACACCAAACACCCTGAGAGCTTCTGTGGGAAAGGCTCCTCACACCAAACACCCTGAGAGCTTCTGTGGGAAAGGCTCCTCACACCAAACACCCCGAGAGCTTCTGTGGGAACAGCTCCTCACACCAAACAGCCCGAGAGCTTCTGTGGGAAAGGCTCCTCACAAACCCCACATCCACCACGTGCTACTGGGGGCAGTCTGGGCTCCACAGCACAAGAGAGATTCAAAGCTGCTGGAGAGTGTCCCAAGGAGGGACACGAGGATGGTGAAGGGTCTGGAGGGACCTCTCGAGGAGTAGCTGAGGGCACAGAGTTTGTTCAGCTGGAGGAGACTGAGGGGACACTCACCGGGGGCTGCAGCTCCAATTTCTGCTCTCTGCGACAGGGACAGGACCCGAAGGAATGGCTGGAGCTGTGCCAGGGCAGGGTTAGGCTGGATATTAGGAGAAAAACAACTACCTAGAACTTTCCACCTGTGGATGCAGAATCACAGAATCATGGGATACCTGAGTTGGAAGGGACCCCCAGGATCATCCAGTCCAGCCCCTGCCCAGACACCCCAACAACCCCACCCTGGGCATCCCTGGCAGTGCTGCCCAAACGCTCCCGGAGCTCTGGCAGCCTCGGGGCCGTGCCCATTCCCTGGGGAGCCTGGGCAGTGCCCAGCACCCTCCAGGGGAAGAACTGTTTCCTATTATCCAGCCTAAACCTCTACAGAGACAAAACTAAGAGCCTGTATTTACAGCTATCCCAGTTTGCTAAAACACTCGAGACTGTCTAAATCCCACTGTCTTTGGGAGAATTTGGCATCACTTAAACAGTTTGCTGAATATTTCCTGGCTGCTAAACTAGAACACACTCCACTCACGCTTCGGATACTTTCTAACACAGCACTTCTCATTTTAAACTTTTTAAAGAATATTTAAGAGAAGGGAGAGGCAAGAGCAACAATTCGGTTTGCTCTGCCAATTTGCTTTTACAACTTCACTGGTTTTGAGCATCCCACGGCTGCTCTCCGCCCCTCGGCAGAACCAGATCCAAACTCTTCCCCAGGATGCTGAAACCCCCCAGGGATGGCAGAAGGATGAGATGGAGAAGCGATGCCCCGGGCTCCAGCCCCGGAGCTGCAGCCCCCGGGGCGCTTGGTGCCGGGCTCGCCGCCGCCCACGTGTTGTTCCAGGGTGCGGGGGGACCGGCGAGGCCGCGCGAGCGGCGGGACCGGCGGCACCGGAGGCGGCGCTGCCCGCGCTGGCCCGGCCGGAGCGCGTGGTACCGGGAGGGAGCTGGGCGGCTGCTCCGGCGGGCAGGGGCGGCCCCGCGCCGGGAGACCCCCGCCCG